>LR738709.1:81382095-81421745 GCA_902687465.1 Secale cereale
GCCCCTGGGGACAGTCGGGTTCGCCCACATCCCCATGATTGGCTATGTTAGGATTATTTGGGCTCCCTGAACAGTTGGTACGCCCACGTTCAAATGATGACCCGGCCCCTGGGGACAGTCGGGTTCGCCCACATCCCCATGATTGGCTATGTTAGGATTATTTGGGCTCCCTGAACAGTTGGTACGCCCACGTTCAAATGATGACCCGGCCCCTGGGGACAGTCCGGTTTGCCCACGTCCCCATGATTGGCTAAACCTTGTTTTGAGCCTGGCAGCTCTTTGAAAAAGCCTCGATTACATAGTTTGATTTACAAGAATTGTGTGTTTCTTGATGTTTTTTGTGTTTCATAACCTTTTTAACCAAGGGGAACAACTCCAGAAGTTGACCACCTATCTATAGTGTTACAAGTCTGGGTCATGAACACCAGCGAGAGTTAAACCGGCGTTCATCGTAACCCGGCTCGACTTCATGATGAGCTGACAGGTGGGCAGCACACGATCAGATACAAGTTACAAATTTCTGAACCGAGAAGAGAAAGATTTATCGACAAGATGAACTGAAGAGTTTCAAGGGTTTATTAGAATTGATAAAGACTGATTAAGGTGATTTTTAACGTCCTGACCGGTTTAAGGTATTTTGGCTACATACAATTCAGGTATCACAGTTATTTGTTAAAGATATGCTTATTAGTTATACCAAGAGAACAAGTTAATCCGTCCAGTGGTAAAGCCACTAGGACATATTTTTGATCTTCTTTATGGACAGAGCAAGGAATCCGCATCAATCAAACAAGTCAACGAATGAATACTTCATAAAGACCAAAAGTCGGATCACAGTGCATTAAGTTTCAGCTAAACCTATTACAAGGCATAAAAGCCAAATAGTTGGAAACATTGTTTACAGAATAACAATCATGATTATAACAGTAGCATTCAAGACTGTGCTTCTCCTTGCTGAGATGATTGGCCACTGTCTTGTTCCGGAACATCTTCCTCCTCGTGAAGCGGCGGGAAATCTGGTGCACGCCAATCAATCTTGGCCAAGGCACGGAAATATACTTCATCGTTGATCAGCTCAGCAGGATCAATATCAGGAGCAAAGGTGTGAGGACGAACCGGCGGAGTTAAGTTTGCAACATCGTAAACCGGTCGTTCCACCCGCTCGTTCTGCAGGTTATATGCTGGATGATATCGAGACAAGTCAGATTCCACCGCAATCTTGCTAGCAAGGGGACGCACTTCCTTGGTCAGAGCATAAAGATCCTTTTCATTAAAGGTTGAACCGTCCTCCTTGGTATCAGGAAATCCGGTTAACACTTCTTCCGGATCAAGGTCTGGAACCCAAGCTTTAGACCTCGTAAGGGCCAGAAGAGCACCTCCTCGAGCAGCCGATTTCTTCACCTCTTCAAGACGAGCCGGCAGAATGGACAAACTGTTCAAGGTAGATTTAATAGTTGAAGGAGCCGGTTTACCAAAGGAAGTGGCGCTGATAATCCTTTGTGCTCCTGAGTATAGTTGTTCAACCAAGGTATAACAGGCCTTCAGCTTCTTCCGGACATCATCCCCAAGATGGGAGACACGGCGTCCTACATACAACAATGAAAGTTAAACCGGTACAGGTCACAGGTTGCAAAGATACCAGACAAGAGTTTAGGTTATACTTACCAAAGATAGCAGAAGTCATCAAATCAATTTGGCACTTTAACCCGGTCAATTCTTCAGTAACCGGGTTAAGTGCTCCTTCGGCATCCTGAACACGTTTTTCAAGATCCTTTTTCTGGACTTCAAAAGTAGTCCGTTCCTCATCAAAGAACTTCTTCAAGTCTTCAGCAGTCTTTAAACTCACTTGAAGTTCTTTCTTCGCCTTTGAAGCGGCCGACTCAGTCTCTATAAGCCGGCTTCGAAGTTCACTGATTTCTACAGCATTCCGGTTCAGCTCAGCCTATAAACAAAGTTCAAAAATAAGGTTAGAAATTACAAGTCTCAAGCACACAACCAAGTTGTCTACTTGACACTTGGGGGCTAATGGCAGTTGAAGTAATCCAACAAAGACAATTTGAAAATGCAAGTCTCAAGCACACAACCAAGTTGTATACTTGACACTTGGGGGCTAATGGCAGTTGAAGCAATGCATCAGAGACAATTTTTACAAGTATCAACTACATAACCAAGTTATCTACTTGATACTTGGGGGCTAATGTATGGATCAGCAGTTCAAAACTACAAAGTTCCGGATTACCTTCAATAAAGAAGATAAACCGGAACTTGGGGGCTGTTATAAGATAAAGATGTGTTGAAAAAGGCAAAATCAGAAGAGGAAAACTTACTTCATATTTTTCTCTCATCAGGTTTACTAGGCTGGCTTCATAATCCCGGCTGCTATGGAGCCGGTTCAGATATCCGGAATAGATGTCTTGAGCACTCATACTTGAGAGACTGGATATATCAGTATTCCACTTCCCCTTTTCCTGAGTCATTTTTTCCGCTTTAGCTGTATGTTTTGCTAAAACGGTGGGTTCGGCTGGCGCAACATAAGCAGTGCCAGTAACCACGACACCAGGGGAAGTGGGTGCATTGGGAGGAGAAACTTCAGTTCGAGCCAGATCAGGAGACGCCGGGTTAACTTGAGGAGAATTAACCCGGGCCGGACTTGGTGGGTCTTGGACATCTTCAGCGGCAGGAGTTTCAAGAGCGGGTTCGTCAACCGGAGCGGCAGGAGTACCTTCAGGAGGAACGGTGGTAGACGGATCAATCACCGGTTCATCAGCAGAAGGATCAGCAGCAGGTTTTTTCGCCTTGGCTCTTTTGCTAGGTTTCGGTTTGCTGGAAAAACAAGCAAAATAAGTTAGCATTACAAAGGAAGGGGGTGTCATAAACCGGAAGAGGTAAAGAGAATTACCCTGGGACGGTCTTCAAAGGAGGAAGCTGTGTAGCGGTTGATTCGCCAGAAGAAGACAGTGGAGTTTCCTGATAATCAGGATCAGTCGGTTTAAGTGGTTTTCGGATAAGACCGGCCTTGGGATGAAGAAGGGTCGGAGAGAGTATCACCTCAGCGCGGCGCTTTCGAACCGGAGTTAATGAGATCCCAGAGGTTTCCACTGCCAAGCCACTATGGCGAGTGGTCCGGCGCAAAGCTTCGTGCTGTTGCTTCTTCAAAGTAAAATTAGGATCCAACTTAGCATAAGGATGAGAAAATTGATATTTCCTAACAGTCCGACGGCTCTTTTGAGGAGGAGGTTCTGAGTCAGAAGAAATAAGGGTTACCTCAATCTCAGCCGGGTTATCACCTTCGAGTGGATCCTGTGAAAGGGTATCATTAGATATGTTAACAAGTACATAAAAGCGAAGCGTGAACCGGAGCAAGGCATACCTCGGAGTCCGGATCATCATCCTCAGAAGGAGAACCGGCATCAACGGCTGCTTTCCTTTTCTTGTTTGCAGGGGTTTTTCGACGAGCTTGCCTTACAGGTTTTTCCTGAGGTTTTCTCCTCCAGAAAGGGTCATCAGCCTAAATGAAAAAAGCAAAGGCAAGTAAAAGACGGTTCAAAGAGGACGGTTTATAAAGTACAAAGTTAAAGACGAACTCACTTCAGGCAGCTTATTCTTCTTGAAGTATGGGCCAAGCCAACTTTAGAGCAATCTGTTAAAGCAGGATTGACAATCTTCTTGGCCGACTCAATTACTTTCGATTCAGAAAGCTTCTCCTTAGTAAACCTCTGGGGATCATCCGGTTTACCGGAGTACTTACACATCAGCTCAGGGCGCCGGCTTAAGGGAAGGATGCTCCAAGATAGCCAGCAGCGAAGGAAATCAGTGCCAATTAGACCATTTGCCATGAAGGCTCTCAGCTTGGAAAGCTGTCGTGAAAACTGGATCCGTTCAGCAGCACTTAACCGTTGTGGCAAGGGGTGATTTGCCGGGATACGAGTTTCACGATAACCCGGCAAAGGATTTTCACCTTCAGGAGATGTGTCTACACAATAAAACCATGACTTGTTCCACTCCTTAGGGTGAGTGTGTAAAGAGGCGTGAGGAAAAACTGCATCCCTCCTTTTCTGAATGCTAATGCCGCCAAGCTCCTGGTGAGGCCCGCTGGTGAACTCAGTGCGCCGGTTTGCATGGAAGAAATCCCGGAATAAATCAACTGAAGGCTCTTCTTGCAGATATACTTCAGAAAATACTTGGAAATCGCAAATGTTAGAAACAGAGTTTGGTCCGATGTCCTGTGGGTGCAGCTGGAAGGTAGCAAGGACATCCCGGAAAATTTTTGAACCGGGGGGAGACAAGCCTCTGGAAATATGGTCCAGGAATACGATGACTTCTCCGGATCTAGGAGTAGGAGGGCACTCGTTACCCGGAGCACGCCATTTTAGTTCGGCCCGAGGCCCTAAGGTACCGATGCTCGACAATTTGACTAAGTCTTCCTCAGTCACGACAGAACGGACCCAATCGCACGAAACATACTGTTTAGCCATCCGAACAAAGTGCTGAAGAAGAGAAAGTACATAAACCGGATTATGAACATACAAATGATCCGGGACCTATACATATTGTACGATGGTTGAAACGGAGAATTAGCTGACAAAGGTAAACCGGCAATCATAAAACAAGTTGTATCATTTCCGGTTTAAATGGCAGTTGAAGCGGTACAGTTTAAGTCATTTCATCAAGTTATATCATTTTCGGTTTATAGCATGACAATTTAAACCGGAACATACTTAGCGAATTTACTAAGGAGAAAAACAGGTTTCTAAATAACTACTGAGGGGGAAAGATCTGAGCATGCTGAGGAAAAGAAACTAATCTACAGCGGAGTAAAAATCGCTGAGGAGGAAAGCTACGCAGACTTCATATTAAAAGGACGAATTTACATGTCAGACAGGTGCAATAAGGACCTGACGCATCTACAGCAGAGTAAAAATGGAAGAAGATCGAAAAGGTAAGGATACTACGAAGTTGCAGGTTCCAAGAATGAACAATATGAAGCTTGCGGAGAGCTCTAATGGCGGAACGGATAAAACTATAGAGTCATTACGGTAAGATCTAATCTGATGCTAAGCGGGAGACCTACGGACTAGGGCCTAAAGGTCACAAGACTTCTATGAGAAAAGTATCTACGAAGGGACGAAGTTTCATCAGAAGCCCTAATGGCGGAAGAACACAAGCAAAGCAATGGCGGACACAGATCTACAATGAGGAGGATAAACGTACCAAGGACAGCGAGAATCGGCGGCGGAGAGAATCTGGTCAAGGCTCAGGTTGATGCAGCGGCCGGTCGAGGATTGGAGATCCGGCGGTCGTCGGCGGCGGTTCGAGCTCGAGCAGCAATGGAGGAGGAAGATGCAGGAAGAGGATGAAGGAAGAAGAAGACAACGGATGGAGCGGGGCAGTATTTATAGCCACAGGTTAGGTCTGAAACGACAGGAGCGAGAATCGAGGAGACAGAAATCGGATAAAGATCCCGTGATGCCTCGATCTTCGGGATAACCCTTAAAATACGCTATAGTACAGCTCACAGCGTTAAATGCGGAGATGATGTCATTGTCAGACTTTAATGATTTCGGAGGATGACGTCAGAGCCGGTTTACAAAAAGATGAAGACAGAACAGAATTTTATGAGACGACGGAGATTGATATGAACAAGTTCACATCATTCTGGGGCCTAATGTCAGGGATATGGTTAGTAGGTATAAACCGGATATTGTAAACCGGCTTAGTTATATCATACTTGGTTTTACTATTTTAGTAGAGATTACGGCCCGTGAGATTACAAGGCCCATGTATAGAAATACGGTTTGTAATCCGCCAAAGAGATGTAACTTGAGAGATAAGAAAGAAAGGGCAGAGACCGAGGCGGAGACGATTATGAGCCGGTCTCGGAACTCTGTAAACCGGACTAGGCGTCACCTCTATATAAAGGGACGGCCCGGTACCGGTTCAAGGACAAGCAACAATCAATCCGTCGAGACGCAGGCAAGCGAATCCGCTCCCTGTAAACCGACGCCCAAGCAATACCAAACCAACTAGACGTAGGCTTTTACCTTCTCGAAGGGGCCGAACTAGTATAAATCCTTTGTGTCCTTTGTGTGCCATGAACCCTTTCAAGCTAACCCGTGCGATGGTTCCATCATCAAGTCCGCTAAACCGGACATCTGCCGTGTTAATTCCACGACAATCACGATCCAACGACCGAGAGCATGGAGGTGGTTGGGATGGGCTAGTGGGCTGTTATGGAGGGGTGCTGGGCCAAAAGAGAAAGGGCTTCCGGTGGTTAATATGGCTAACCGTTGGGCTATCAAACGGACTCCGAATGCGACGAAGTTTGACAGGCGGTCTTCCTATGCCATAATAAGACCACACGCCAACTTTCATCTCATTCCGAGAACATTTTCCGGCCACTTATAAAATAATATTCGGAGGTGCCGCGAGCGCGTGCGAGTGTGTCTGGGCTCAGAATGGACAACGGAGAGGACGGGCAGACTCGGATGGATGCAAGTTTTTAAAACATGCTGATGCAATGCACACGATGCCATGGCAAAATGCAACACGCAAGCAGATGACATGACAATGGCAGCGAATAACTAGAAGACACCTGGCGCATCGGTCTCGGGGCGTCACAACACTCCCCTACTAACAAGAGATCTCGTCCCGAGATCTTAGGAACGAGACAGAAGAGGGAAGGAAGAACACGTGTTCTTCTTGGAGAAATGAGTGAAACAAAAGAATCTTGAGCAGCTGAACAAGTTGAAGAAAGACCATAACGGAGATCAACGAGACTGAGAAGCTCCGTTACAAAGGAGGAACAAGGAAGAGTACGAGAGTCTTGACGATAGAAAGACAAGAATCAAGAGCTGAAGGGACAAGAATAAATTTGAAAAACCACTCCGGTTAAGCAAGATAGATAAGGGATAAGAACAATAAAAATTTAGGCAGCACTCTGGTTGCGCGAGAATGGAATAGAACATGAACTTGACAAGATGGAATGATTCATGACGAGATGAACAAGAAAATGCCTCCGGAAGAATTAAAGGATGGAATGAGAAGAAAAGGGGAAAGAACACAACTTCTAGCACAATGAATTTAAAGGCATCCTTAGAAGGAAGGATTGAATGGAGTTGTTGAGAGGATCAACAACAAAAGAATAAGCTTGTTGTGGACTTATGGAAATCATCCCGAAACTTGTGGTGATATTATGCCACAACCAAAGTATTGATGAGCTGAGAAGAGCGAAGAATGCAAAACTCCACTTCAAAAGAATACGGAGAATTATTTGCATCTCGAGACACAAAAGAATAATGCTTGCACTTGATCCAAAAGAATTTGATGAACACTTGAAAAATGATTTGAATCGCGATGAACCCCCATGAAGAACTCCGGTAACGAAAAGATGATGAAGGATGAGAAGAGTAAGAATAAGTTCTTGTGATGATTTAGACGGGGTTCCCGCGAGAAGGCTGAGAAACTATGAACTCTATAAAGAAAAGATGAAAGCACTTGGGACTAGAATTTATTCATCAAGAATAAACTCGGAAGGAAGGAATAAATCAACTTGACGAGAATGAATAAGAATTATGTATGCTCATCCTTCATCTATTAAATTGATGAAAGCACTGGATTCACATACTACTTATTCTCGTTGAAAAGATTAAAGAGGATATATCGTGAACTTGCGAAAATCTTCATGAAACACCGGTAGGATTAAAATAAAAATGAATGGATTGATATGATAACACCGGAAAAGAACTCTTGAGCGAACCACCGTAAGAATTGAAGCCGAGTGAAGAACAGGGACGAACCACCGGGAAGAATTAAAATCGAGTGAATACAAGAGAATGAATCGCCGGAAAGAATAAAGCACTTGGAGAATTTAGATACAAGAGAACGAAGAGATCGCGAACTGAGTAAAGAATACTTGAACGAAGCACCGGACGAATGTGAGACGAACGAAGAGGCATCAATGAAGAATATTTGGAGGACGAAGTTGAAAACTGAGAACGAAGAAATCTTCTGAAATGATGGCCTTCGGAGGAACACAAAGAAAAGAATTCATGAAATACTTCAGAAGAATGAAAAGAAGAAAGGTTGAACCAACGATGAAAAGAATTGAATGCGATTTTCGGAAGGCATGTGACTGATGGAGTCCCTACTTACGTCACACTTGAAAAGAATTTCGGAACACTCCTGGAAATTAGAAGTGTCGGGTAAGATCCTGGGAAAAGACCTGTGGGTTATGAGCCCACCGAAGAGAAACACCGTTGAAAAGGATTATTCGAATGAGAAATGATGCATCAGAACGTTTAAAAGACTCGAATGAGGTGACAACCTCGAATAAATTGAAACACAGATGAATCTCCTAAGATTTCTTCGGAACTCCTTAACAATTAAATGGCGAGAGCCAAACGATCAGGGAAAAAATATTTGAGCCGAGGGAAAGAATATGAACAACACCAAATACATATGGAATTGGAACCACCGAAAAAGAAAAGAGATGAAGAATGTCGAACGAGAATTCATCGGAGGAGAAAAAGAGATGAAGGATGACAAACTAGACGAGAATTCACCAAGTTGAAAGCACTGAGGAAAGAATGCAAAGGATTCACATGAGTAGGATGGACACTCAATTAAGGACTACGGCTCTGAGAAGAAAAAGGGTGGGCGGGTGGGAAAAAAGAAAGACAACATCGGACGGGGAATACGACGCCGGTTGGAAAGAACTAGGGATTGAACTAGCAAAAGATGAAGATGTCGACTAAACTTGACAAGAATTGCATCGGATGAAAGAGTGACATCGCAACGAACGAAAACTAATTACGTGATCCTAAAAAAATTGAAGGGGAAGAGAAGTAATTCAAAACACCTACGTCAAGAATCCTCACCAGAGCGACGAAGGGACTGAGGAGAAATAAGAATTCCTACTCTCCGATATAACTAGACTCCAAAATAGTTTTATTCTAGACTCGACAACGGCCAAGCTACGGTCAACCAAGGGGTCTCCTATGGTCGGTCGAGGCTCTGATACCAACTTGTAACGCCCAAGATGCGATTCTATCCAGATCACGTGATACACTCATGAATGGGGCACAACCGCATTTCAGACGCTTAGCAAGATGGAAATCATTATATCGTACCATTACATAAATACATGGGGATACAACAATTCATACAAGTCACATGAATACAACAACATCAATACAAGACATCTGACTATGGATGCAAACAGGAAAAGCACAACGACATCCATCATGCTATCCCAGGCTGCCGACTAGGAACCTAACCCAATATCGACGAAGAAGAAGAAAGGACTCCAACACAAATAAGCATCACTCTCACGTCAAGTCATCGGAAACCTGCACCTGCAACTGTTGTTGTAGTATCTGTGAGCCACGAGGACTCAGCAATCCCATAAACATGGGTATCAAAACTAGCAAAGCTTTATTGGTTATGGAGAGGTTAAGTGGTGAGGTTACAGCAACGGCTAAGCAAAAGTATGGTGGCTAACTTATGAGTGCAAGAATAAGATAAGCCTCTACGCAAGCGGTCGCAAACTAGTAATGATCGCTAAAGATCCTAAACTACCTACAAGTCAAACATAACCCCTACCGTGTTCTCTTCTCAAAATTAAAAGAGACAGTCATGGTTACTCACGCGGTTGTGTATTTTATTTTGGATTTTTGTCAAGTTTTTTACAACCGGACATTAACAAATTCCCATCTGCCACATAACCGCGGGCATGGCTTTCGAAAGATCATAACCCTCCAGAGGTGTCCCAACTTAGCCCATCACAAGCTCACGATCTGCGGAGTCGCAACTCCATGTTGGGAAGACCCGAGTATTCTCGGAATCCCGAGCTCAAGATATTTCAACAAAGGTAAAACTAATCCAGCAAGACCTCCCGGCGTGTCGACCTCCTGATACTAGCTGTGCGTATCTCGTCTCAGGCCACGACCGGATAGGTCAGCCTACAGGTATATACCAAACCTCGAGTTTCCTCGTGGTGGCCCCGCAGTCTGCCCAGTTTGTACTACCACTCATGAGGAGCACTGGCCCGGGGGTTGATGAAGAGTCCTCGGGTGCTAGCCGGTCCCTATGCAAGTTTTTAGTTATTAGGCAAATGTAGTACCAAAGTTGGGTCTTGCTGGAAAACCTTTAAGCGGTGTGAATTATTAAGTGGGGGCTATAAACTCCAACTGTGTCAGGAACGCAAAATCAAGGAACATAACGCCGGTTTATCAGTTCTTAAGGCGGCATGAGTGGAACAAAACACCGAGAAAAAGGCCTAGCCTTCCACCAATTGCCAAGTATATAGGTGCATTAATTTAATTAATAGATATTGTGATATTCCAACAACGTCCAACTCCAACATGGAGCACTCTTTATCTTCACCTGCAACTAACAACGCTATAAGAGGGGCTGAGCGAGTGGGTAACATAGCCAAACAACGATTTGCTGGGAAGGTGTCTAAGGTTAGAGCTTTCATGGCAACAAGGAGAGGCTGACAACAAATAGTGGGTTGCGCGACATATAGCAATAGCATCGACACAACTAGCATAGCAAGGATAGTAACGAGATCCAAGGTGACGGTCATCTTGCCTGAGATCCCGAAAGGAAAAAGAATGAGTCCATGAAGAATACGAAGAAGAAGCCACAAAGACGAACCAAGTGTAGTCGAACGAATCCTCACGATCGCAATGAAACAAGCACTAACGAGAAGAAGCAAGCTACACGGTAAACACACCACACAAGAACATGACATAATGCCCAACCAAGTATGATGCAAGACAAGTCTATATGATGCAAAACATGGCAAAGGATGATGCAAACAAGAACATCACACAAAGCAAGTTTAAATGAGGTCGGAAACAACATATAACAATTCCGGTAAGTCCTCATATGCAAATTTAGAAATTGGTCCAGATCTGAACAAACCTTAAGTTTAAGTTGTTAAATAGCAAGTTAACATGCACCATGATGATCTACTCGAAATTCTAGTCAAGTTTCATATAAAGTTCATTTAATTCGGAGCTACGGCCTAGAAGATATGAGCAAAACAAGTCAAGCATGGCATTGATGCAAAACGCATCCAAACATCAAACAAACACACACCAAAAAAGTATACAACATGTTATTATGCATCTTCATACAAAAACACACAAATTTCATATAGGACGCGCTCAAAACGGAGTAACGGTTCATCACATACACAAGAAACAAGATATAACAAGAATTAGCCCAAAACAGCAAGTAGGCATATAGTTGGCATCGAAACAACATGATACAATAACATTTCATGGCAAGAAAGGGCATGGCAAGCATGCACATGTCAAGCACTACAATCATGATCACTGAGCTACTACCAAACCCCACTAGAACATGCTCAAAACATCATGGCAAGATTGCAAAAGATAACAGATTCCCAGACTTAGTGAAACTAAACTAAACATGGCAGCAGCAACGAAAAGTACGCATGTTTGCAGGCTTGTTCAACTCATCTCAAAGCATATCATGGCATGTGAATATAACCAACAGTAAGAAGACATGTTTATGAAGCTACTCATGGCAAGAACATGGTCATAGGATGCATAGAACACTACCTATTCACATGGCAAAACTGAACTTGCTGATAACAGGCTGACAACAACATTTTATAGCAACTTGAGAGCATTAAAACAATAGGCTACGGCAGGCCATTAGTGCAAACAAGGGCATGAATGGATAGAGCATAACATGGACATCAAGACATAGTCATTGGACATCCCAAAACATTCATAGATTTGAGTGGGGCATCAAGCAAACATGGCATCAGGTTATAACAGTTTCAGACTTAGCAGTTTTCAACAAGTCATAGAAAACAGCAATAGCGAGTAGGTCACTTTGCAAGCTTGTTGCACTCCCCACAAGGCATAACATGAAAAGTGGATTGCACCAAAGCAAAGATGACATGATTGTGCTTCTAAAACATATTGACATGTAGCTCAAAAAAATCACACATAAAGATAAGAAAAAGACAAATCAGCATCTTATAACAAGTTTCAGCACTTAACAGCCACATGCACTTTAGCAACAGAGATAAACATGGCAATATGGCACCTAACATGAATGCAACAGCCACCATCTTGTAGAGCACTTCACAATGAACAGTTTGACATATCATACACTCAATTTGGACCAACATGTAGAAAGTTACAACCTCACAAATATGCTAACATATTGTTGACAGAAAACAAGGGCTTGACAATAACATCAGATAGAAATTTTGCAACGAAGATTAAGGCATCAAGATGAACAGTAACATGCATGCAAATGCAACTAACGTGTAGAGCATCACGAGACGAACATTTTGATATATCATATTCTCAATTTGGATCACCATGCAAAAAGTTACCCCCAATACAATATGCACACTTGATATGAAGAAATCTGGGACTTAGCCAAAAAACAGACGAAGCGAGCGTAAGATAGCTGAAACGTGCAACGGGCGAGGATTAGTGGGCTCACCACTGGGCCTCTCGGGCCGGATCGGTGAGGATGTAAGGTGGGCCGGTCGGAGCTGGCCGCGGGAGGGGTAGATGGGCCGGCCCAAGGAGGCAGACGAGGCCGGCGGACCTGGGCCATGGCCCACGGCGGCGATGGCGACTGGATCGGGATCTTCCCGATCCGCGGCGGTGGAGCTGCGGGCTCGTCGGGGATGGGGATCCGGCGACGGCCGGAGGAGAGGCTGAGGCGCAAGGACGACGGATCCGGCCGGGATTCGGCGGATCTCGCCGGCCGAAGGCGGAGCGAGGAGCAGGCAGGGGCGCGGCTGGACTGGCGGATCGGCGGCGCTAGTCGGGGCGGCGCATGGCGGCGACTGGAGCGGTGAAGGCGGCGGGGTCAGCGAGGAACAGGCGCGGGCACGCGGTGGCGGCGGTGGCCGGACGGGCCGGGCGGGCCTGGCACGGGCACTGTAGGCCGCGACGGTCGGAGGAGGTCGGGAGGACTGGTGGCGAGTCGTGGTTGGGCGCGGGCGGTGGCGCGATGATGTGGCATGCTCTGATTGGCTACGGGGACGTGTCAGCTGGACATGTCCGGCGCGGGACGGACATGCCCTGCTGCGCGAGGTGGAAGACGACTACGGTTTGCCCGTGATTTCAGGGAGAGGCAAATATATAGGTAGAGGGAGCTAGGAGAGTCCAAATGAGGTGCGGTTTTTGCCCACACGATCACGATCCAACGACCGAGATCATGGATGTGGTTGGGATGGGCTAGTGGGCTGTTGTGGAGGGGTGCTGGGCCAAAAGAGAAAGGACTTCCGGCGGTTAACACAATGAACCGTTGGGATATCAAATGGACTCAGAATGCGACAAAATTTGACAGGCGGTCTTCCTATGCCATAATAAGACTACACGCCAACTTTCATCCCATTTCGAGAACATTTTCCGGCCACTTATAAAATAAATATTCGGAGGTGCCACGGGCGCGTGCGAGTGTGTCTGGGCTCAGAACGGACAACAGAGAGTACGGGCGGACTCAGACGGATGCAAGTTTTGAAAACATGCTGATGCAATGCACATGATGACATGGCAAAATTCAACACGCAAGCAGATGACATGACAATGGCAGGGAATAACTGGAAGACACCTGGCGCATCGGTCTCGGGGCGTCACACATAATGTCTAGAATATTGTTTCCAGTTCATATACTATGTTTTGGTATTTTTCTTATTCTCAAAAGTATTTTATTTGTGGTTTTTATTGCTGTTTGAGTGGCCTATTGCAACAAAATGATTTTACAAAAATTGCATTAGTGTTGGAACTAGTGTTCCTGTAGTTTATATTGATAGAGGTATTTTTACTGTGTGTCTAGGCATTTTTGTTTAGATCTTATTTTATGTGTTTGTATTTTATTTATTTTGTTTTCTGTTGCTGCCTTAAAAAAGAGAAAAGGCGCAGGAAACGCAGCCGCAGAACGGCCCAGCAAGCCAGCCGGCCCGCTGCCAGCCAGCCAGCCACCGCGCGGCCCAGCACCGCGGCCCACCAGCCCGAGCCGTCGCAGCCATGCGAAGCGGTAAGCCGCTGCACCAGTGCCCAACCTGCCCCCCTCTCACTGCCAGCGGGCCCCGCCCCTGTTCCTCTTGTTCCCCGAGTCGGCTGCACGTGCGCGACACACCGCTCGCACACCCGAGCACGAGCCGGATCAATCCGGCACCCTGTTTCACTCTATGCACCCTTGGGGCTCCTGGATCGGGCACTTGCCCTAGGAAAACCCTACTGAGGTCGTTTCCCCATCTTCCCCTCATCCACACGCCTCCTTGGGGCAAATCGGATCTCACCGAGGAGCTTCAGCCGCCACCGTCTTCTCCGCTCGTTTCCGTCGCCTTAAAAACACCCGCAGCCGCGCCGCTTGCTCCTTTCAATCCTCCTGTGAACGCCGCACTCGTGTGACGTCTTCTCATGATTGTAAACGCAGCGGAGAGAGAAAAACAAGCCCATCCGACACCGCCGGAGCTTTGTCGGAGTTCACATCGCTACCTCCGCTGCAAAGGACGCTCGTCGCCGTTTGACCCCACCATCGCCACCACCGACAAACGCCGCCTCCGTCTGTCACCCCATATTTGTTGGGGAGCCACCGAAGGAGTGCCACCGCCCACGACCGAGACCGCCGCCGTGTTCCTCTATTTCCGGTGAGCACGCGCACGCAGGATTACTTTCGGCCAATCATGTGATGCCATGTGGCTACTAGCTATAGTACACGCACGAACAGTGCAGGAGTTTTATATTGTTTTTGTTTTCTTTCCAGATTTGTTCTCTAAATTCTTTTAGCTATATCTTTAGTCTATATACTCTTTTTATGTGATTCTCTTTCCTGTGCGCTCACAAAAATCAGCTCTTTATAATAGTACCAATTTTGCACATGTTTGCACTATTCAAATTTTAATTCGTTTGAGTTTGAATTAAATCTTCGGGAGGCCGTATCTTTTAAACCGTGTGTAGGAATCGAGTGATTATTTTTGCATTGTGATCGTAGTGCAATATAGGTGATCTATACATGTTGTTTTGCTGCTATTTTTGAATTTTAAAATGATTTTCTTGCTGTTGGCTTTATTTTGGTTTTATTTGAGTTTTGGTGATTGATTTGTTATGTGAAACGTGTAGATTGTCCGGAGTGCGACGCGCATTGTGAGGAGTGTGAATTTTTGAACTAGAACCAAGGCAAGTTACATGTTGATCATCCTTTACTTATTGTTTTCCTATGCATTGTAGTTTATATCACACTATAAAATTTATGCATTATAGGATTATTATATTTTGAGCTATATTGTTGAGCTATCTACCGTTTTTGCAAATCGTGGTAGTATAGTTTTGCTATGCTTGTAGACGGGGGTTGGTTCCTGTATACATTGAGTTTATGTGAGGATTATATATATTTAACAAATTAAGTAGTAACTAAGGACTTAATTCACCCCTGGGCGGAACTGGTATTGTTTGGTGTTGAGGGAAGGCATCATGGGGTCTTGCACCTTTTATAAGGTCATGCGCTCATGAGAGTGCACCCTAAGTGGAATGCCGCCCAGGTTCAAAAAGATCAGACTGACTTAGTGACTAGTAGCTTCCATGTGCGTCCACTGGCTTGGTTGATAAGTTGTTGGGACCCTTGGCCCAGACAGTGTCGACAGATGTAGCATATATAGGTGGGATGTGGCCGTCAGGTGGTTAAGGGAGCTAGTAGCTTCCATGTGCGGCCACTGGCTAAATGGGCTCTGGCTTAGTTGCTCAGTTGTTGGGACCCTTGGCCCAGACAGTGTCGACAGATTTAGCATATATAGGTGGGATGTGGCCGCCAGTGGGTAAAGCGTACAAAACTCTGCAGAGTATTAAAACTAATCATGATGTCGTGTCCCCTGTTATGGACATTTTGAGCCACTATGTCATTATAGTTGTTGGGTGATCTTGACAGATGTGACACTTAATAATATTTGTGAGCTACTTAATAAATGGGTAGGTTGGAGTTGATTTTTCCAACTCAACCTCGTGCATTTAACTGTAGTAATAAAAGACCTAAATGAAAATTGACTATTAAGTAGTTATGAGGATAAAATCAGCTTTCTACAAAATAAACCACAAGCCTTCCGTTGTTGTTCTATGCATATACATGTAGGTCTTCTTATTACTTCTCCTGTGGAACTTGCCAATACATTCAATGTATTGATCTATACGGCTGCAACATCTCATGTTGCAAGATTTTCAGACGAGGAGTAAGGTACTGTTAGGGTCGCGAGTCTGCTCTCAGCATCGCCAGTTGGGCTATGATGGGACTCATCGTTATTTTCTGCTACTTTCCACTATGTGATTGAATAAGAGCTAGCCATGAGCTATGCATATTGTTTTATTTTATACATTCTGGATCATACGTTGTAATAAATGATGCACTTGTATGCTGGTATTCGTCTATACTGTGTGTGCTAGCGAGTTCGATCCAGGGACTAGCACGGTAAGCACAGAGACTCAAATCCTTCGAGGTTTGGTCGTTACATAGATACCATATCATGTTAAATGTTATGCTACTTTGTGTCATGCATGGAAATAAATAAGGTCATCTATGATAGTATTCTGCACTAGATAGTGGTAGTATGAAGGTAGTATTATACACTAGTATCATATACATGATACAAGTATATGATACTCCCCACTATGAGTAGCCTGAGGAGGTGCTTAGAGAAATAAACCAGGCTTTCTTTAAGCATCGGTGCTTATTTGTACAAGGTAGACGCTTAATTAAGCGTCTCACCTATAGAAATAGGCATCGGTGCTTCAGATAAATCTGGTTTATTTTTCTAAGCACCTCTATGAACACCTACTAGCATTGTGTAAGGTCTAAGCCCGATGCCATACACTACAGACCGGATGCCTCTAAACTTAAAATCATTGGAGTCGCCTCCATGCTAGGCCGTCTACAAGCATTTTTTTCTATTGAAATAATCCGTTGGACCTACCTACCATCATGCTGATTCAAGCTTGTACGCTGATCTGGTCAAGAGATGAATATATATTTTAACTTGTTAGAGGCTACCGTGGCTGCGGTAAATATTAGAGGCTGCAGCAAATATTATTATACACTGCGGGTCTTTTAGACAAGTTTACACGCAAGCATATGGGGCCGGTGTTAGAGGCAGTGCTGCCTCCAAACACTGGAGGTGCTCTCCACTGTGACATGTTTATCATCACATGTTCATACTTCAAGGTGCATTAAATCAACAGATGCAAGGATCAACATGAAACTCACGGCATGCATGCATTTGTAAACACAAGTTTTTGAGAAAATCGTGCTATGATGTGTCGCGTTAACTTGTACAACAAGGAAAAGCTTGATTACTAGTACGCCCTCTCCATCGCCCATGCGCGTGGTGGCTCGCAGAAAAAGGAGAAGCTTTTGCTTACAACAAGAAGATCTCCCTCCCCCACGCGATGGGCATGCAACAGTTGATTCGGTAATGTAGAAGTAGTACTAACATTGTTCGACTTAACGAAGAGGCGAAGAGCCAAACACAACCCGAACGTGGCAGTTGCGAATGCTTGTATGACAGTCTTATGTGTAGGGGAAGGGCGTGGTGTGGCAGTTTTGTGGCTGTTATTTTCTAGTATTGTTGTTTGCGTTCAATAGATGCCACCGTCGAATGCGGATCTTATGGTTATACTCCCTCCGTTTCCAAATATTTGTGTTTCTAGACATTTCAAATGGTATACGACATACAGATGTATGTAGACATATTTTAGAGTGTAGATTCACCCATTTTGCTTCGTATGTAGTCACTTGTTGAAATATCTAGAAAGACAAATATTTGGGAATAGAGGGAGTAGTTATCTTACGAAAATCAAATATTGCCAAAACAAACCCGACCACCTTTCATGTTTCTGTTGTTTTTAATGCCTTGGGACGTACTACTACCTAGCATCGCATGCAGCGGTCAGTTCGTTGCATGCAATCATATTAATTAGCACATAAATATTAATTTCTCTTGTTTTCCTCTCCACCTTGGTCACGGTGCACAATGCAGTAGTCTCTTTTTTACAAGCATTTACGTTGATACGGCTTGAATCATTGAATGCCAACGAGGTGGTGGGTAGCGATTCATGAAACGTTGAATGGTCAATGGTGCATCCTCATTCAATTAGCATGTAGAGGGAATTAATTGGAGAAGCAGAATGGAGCCAACACGATGTTAATGCAACGCAGTTTGGACTCTCATATAAAAGCACCCCACCACTCCAATCCATCTACTCCTAGTCTATGTGCAACACTGCTCACTCCAATCCAAGACCAAGACATGTGACCATAAGCCACAAGCACCCATGGCGTTGATGGACGCGAGTGGCAGTTGGCTGTGCCAAATCATCCAAGATGCCGGCCTGCGGCCTCGCACCGCGCAGCGTTTCTAGATGGTATTGGCGACCGCAGGCATCATAGCCCTCGTCGACGCCGGCTTCGCCTCTCGCGTGGATGAGATGATTGTCCACTCCATCCACAAGTTCACCACCGTCAAGAAGAGCGCGGGCGACCTTGCCGTACTCCTCCAGCCCGTGCGCTCAGGCTCCTCGTTGCCTGACACCCTCATCGTCCTCCATGGTGACGAACTCTTTCAAGCATTGGTGGCCCTGCAGCTGCCGGAGCTCGCGATAAAGAATGTGCACCTCGAGGCCGTGCTCGCAGCACTGCGCCTCGCCATGCAAGAAACCATCGACCTACACGTTGACTTTTATGAGGAAATCGTCTACATAGGCCACTACAAGGCCAGGGAGGATAGCAAGACGTTGGCCTTCTTTGACCGGCTATAATCTTTGGACGCCATTGTTCAGAAGCACGTGGACCTAGCCACGAAAGCCGCTGCTACTTAGCCGCCGTTCGGTGGGCCGGTGCCCAGAGTCGAGGAGGAGGAGGTCGTGGATGGATGCATCTTTCTTCTTGCCTCCTATACCCAGCACCCCATCGCCTCGTGGCCTTAATGTGTTAGTGTATAGCATTTTTATTCCAGTCGTAATTGACATGTGTGCTCCCTTGCTTTTATTTGGTGGCGTTAATTATATGTAGTCCACGTATGAGTGTATAACGTATCACTATCTTCATCTCGGTTTACTACCTACGTCCTGGTTTACTAGTACCTTCGCAAATCCCCACCCTGCCCACCGCGCGTCGACTGAGTTAGAATAAGGAGAGAGAAATGAGGGAGAAGAGCACCACTAGTTGGGTGTGTGCGACTTCATAGTACATAATTTTCCCCGCATGTTTCCTCCTATATGTACTCCTAGGCTATTTCCACATGCTTCCTTTCTCCGAACATAGGACATATAGCATCTGGGTCGTAGTGCATGCACGACTCGGAGCATATGCACCATGCCGGCGTACTTTACATTTCAGACCCGACGAATTGCATGCAAAGCCCCCGCAGAAGAATAAATAAATGAATGAATTACCACATGCAAATCAGATTATATTCATAGAAACTAGAGCACGTTCATTACATTTTGGACATAACATATTGAAAAAAACGTCCGAACCTAAACCAATCTAAGGGCCTCTTTGATTCGCAGGGTACTGAAAACGCAGGAATGGTGAAAGTAGATGGCGACGAACCAAGAGGAGGACGTAAGTTATTTTTAATGGCCATGTCACCACATTGTTTTCTATGGCTATCCCCTGCTGGTTCACTGGGCTGCCGTGTTTTGCACTGCTCCCGACGTGATAATGACTATTATGAGCCGTCATATCACAAGACCCCATATTTCCGGCAGTAACGAGTCATCCAATCACACAACCCTACCTTTCCAGTAGTAAGTTGAATCTGAAAGTCCCTCTCCCTCCTCCTCTCTGTCAAACCAGTTAGGCGAAACAGCCGCGCGTACTGCCCGAGAAAAGCCCCACCCTCGACTTTTAAATACTCCTACTCCCTCCATTCCTAAATATTTGTCTTTCTAGACATTTCAAATGGACTATAACATACAGATGTATGTAGACATGTTTTCGAGTGTAGATTCACTCATTTTGCTTCGTATGTAGTCACTTGTTGAAATCTCTAGAAAGACAAATATTTAGGAATGAAGGGAGTAAAATTTTGTATCAATGAATTGCGCCATGGTGAAGAAAACCAAAAGATTTGTTCAAGTACAGTTCAAGTTCTAGCTAGCGATTTAGAATGTAAACCATGCATTTTTTATAGTACAATATAGTACAAAGTGCAATGTCCAGTTAGTCACGTTAAACACAGAGTTTTCTTTTCTTTAATACCACGTAGACAAATTGAAACGCATGTTATGGAGAGAAAAAGATAATCACTCCACTATATACATAGCCTGGAGCCTGAGCGCTTGCTTTTCTAGGGTTGCTCTCTTCATTCTCTCATCCTCTCCAGATCTAAACAAGACAGCGGGAGCGACATTTTCTCTCAGCTCACCACTGGTCACAGATCCGGCCGGATCCCTTCGGTCGGGCTGTGTAGGGGACTAGGTGCGTCGTTCATGCGGTCGTCGGCGGCAAGGGAGGAAACCCACAGCTGCCGGCGGGTCACGATTCTCTGCCTATGTTGTTCTATCCAACACAGCACCGGTTTGGGATGGCCTCGGACCCCTTCTTCCTGCCTGTCATATTGTGGGCAGATCCGACCTCCTGCCGGCCTCCTAGCCACACCTTGATGACCCTCGGGTATAACTTCCTTTGAAAACGGCCTTGCTCTACTGCCCCATCTCCCCACGTGGCTGCATGTGCATCCTTTTCTACTTCAATCTGCTCTCCCAAAGTCACCTAAAATTTTAGTATTATTAGTGGTAAAGATACTTAATAAAGTAGAATCTAGGACTTGGTTCAAACAGGGAAGAAATGGGGGGAGTCGTAGCATGAATCTAGGACTTGATTCAAAGAGGAAATAACAGGAGGGAAGTAGTACAGACTGGATACCTAACAGATCTCTTGGTTGAAGAAGGAAATAAACATGAAAGGGCATGTCCCTTCCTATGTGGTTTTGGTGATTGATGACAATGCGTTTGCGGACTAATTGTGTGTGCTAAGTATTTCAGAGATGAATCCAGGGGCACGAGACGATCATCTACCCTCCGAGTTATCAGCTCAAGACGTGTCGTCTTCTTAGGCTTGTGTTTTGGTGGACTTGAGTCGTAGGAGACACCGTACTATCAAGGGAGGGGGTATGCATTGGAAAGGCGACGGTGAAATCATCACGTACACTCAAATTCGGCACCCTCATCGTCACTCCTTTCCTTGGGGATCTCCACATCTTTCTGTGGTGATCTTTTCTGTTGGGCGCGGTAGTACCGTAGCCGGGGCGGTAGTACTGCTTATACGTTCTAAGCGGTAGTACCGCTGAAGAATCACGGTAGTACCGCTCGGTGTATGCGCGGCAGTACCGTCGCAGCTAGGCACCACCTCCGCGTCGATTCGACGTGAGTATTTCTTGTGTCGGGTTCTACGGTAGTAGCAACGGTAGTAGCGACGGTAGTACCGCTTATAAGCGGTAGTACCGCTGCCACCACCGCGGCTACTACCGCTTCTCTCCTCCATGCCTCGTCCCTAACACAGGGTGGTAGTACCGCTGGGGGTCGCTGTAGTACTGCTGGCACCAGCGGTAGTACCGCTCTGCCCAGCGGTAGTACCGCTTTGTGCGGGCAGATAAGGGGGTAACGGTTCACTCTTCTCCACTACTATATGAAGGATTCTTCTTCCTCTAGAGAACTCACCTCTTCTCCCCCAAGCTCCATTGTTGCTCCAAAAGCTTATTTTCGCCCGATCTCTCTCCCTAGACAATCAAACTTGTTGATTTCCTAGGGATTGGTTCAGAAGGCCCGGATCTACACTTCCACCAAGAGAAATTTGATTCCTCCCACTAATACCTTGCGGATCTTGTTACTCTTGGGTGTTTGAGAACCCTAGACGGTTGAGGTCACCTCGGAGCCATATCAATTGTGGTGAAGCTCCGTGGTTTCGTTGGGAGCCTCCAATTCAGTTGTGGAGAAAGCCCCAACATTGTTTGTAAAGGTTCGGTCGCCGCCTTCAAGGGCACCAATAGTGGATTCACGGCATCTCGCATTGTGTGAGGGTGTGAGGAGAATACGGTGGCCCTAGTGGCTTCTTGGGGAGCATTGTGCCTCCACACTGCTCCAACGGAGATGTACTTCCCTTCAAAGGGAAGGAACTTCGGTAACACATCCTCGTCTTCACCGGCTCCACTTTGGTTATCTCTAGACTTTACTTGTGCAAGCTTTATTGTGTTAGTATCTTGTGCTTGCTTGCATGATTATCTTTGTTGCATCATATAGGTTGCTCACCTAGTTGCATTTCTAGACAACCTATATTGTTGCTAAGTTTAATTTGGTAAAGAAAAGCTAAAAATTGTTAGTTGCCTATTCACCCCCTCTAGTCAACCATATCGATCCTTTCAATTGGTATCAGAGCCTTACCTCTTTATTAAGGACTTTACCGTCCAAAGAGTATGGGTGACAACGTAGTTGAGACGGAGGGACACTCCGGTGGAACTCCGTCCTTGCCTACGTCCGATGGGGGAACCTCGGTCTCTCGTGAGGAGTTCAATGTGGCTTTGGACACATTGAAAGACTCATTGATGACCGAGGTCAAAGGCATGTTCAAAGAATTTCTTGAGGGACTTAAATTACCCACCGCACCGTTGGAAGTGGTTCGTCCCGCTACCAACGTGTCGGATGCTATTCCCGACAAGGGAGAAGCTAGTAGTGAGAAAGTCCCGGTGACTAAGAATGGGAGTGGCATTTTTTTCCACTCCGCTCCTCCCATCAGTTATGGAGGACCCGTTCCTACTCCGCATTTAAATTCGGTTGGTCCTCCTCCTAAGTTTGTAAAAATTATGATTTTGCTACTTGGACGTTTTGTTTTAAACGTCATTTAAATCATTGCTCTACTAATCTTTGGAGAATCATTGAGCAAGGTTTCTACCCGCATGATCCTTACAACTTAACTCCAAGAGAAGTTGCAGATCATCAATTCAACGAGTCCGTTCTTTGCATTCTTCAAGAGTCTATCCCTCCCGAAGATATTGCACATCTTCAACCCTTCTCCATGGCGAAGGAAGCATGGGAGCATGCTGGTTCCTCATACCAGGGAAGCGCGAGCATTCAATGCTCAAATTATGAAGTTGTGCAAGATGATGCCGATGAGTTTTCCATGATTGAAGATGAAGATCCCCGTGAACTTCATCGAAGATTAACCACTCTTGCGGTCTCACTTCGAGATCATGGGAGCAAGGATATGGATGACAATTGGATCAAGCGCAAGTTACTAAAGGCCATGATGCCTTATCACAAGGCCATGTCCTCCGTCATCCGCCAACGACCGGACTTCCACACTATGTCCTCAAGTGAAGTGTTGGATGAGTTCGTTGCCATGAGGATCTTGGATAAGACCACCGACAATGCAGTGTTGCAAGCTCAATGATCAAAGAAACCCAACCTTGCTTTGAAGGCGAAGGCTTGTGTGGAAGATGAGAATGAAGAGGATGAAGATGAGTGTTGCCCTGAAGACACCAAATATGCTTATCATGACCACATGGCTCTAGCGTTGCGGCAATTTTGGGGCAACAAGAATAATTCTAGGCCCAACTTCAACAAGAACAACTCAAGTGGCCTCAAGGGCAAGCAACATGTGAGGACGTGCTACAACTGTGGCAATTTGAGTCACTTTGTTGTAGATTGCCCATATGACAAAAGAGAAGACAATGGAGGCAAGCTTATCCGCAAGGACAAGGCCAAGTCTTATCCCAACAAGAACAACTTCAACAAGAAGACTCCTACCAAAGGATTGGTGGCCCTAGAAGAATATGATGATGATGATGATGATGATGAAGATGATGAGATGGTTACTATGGCCATCGTTGCTATTGCAACAACTCCACAATCATCCCTCTTCAATTCACCAAATGAGAACATAACCGCCAAGTGCCTCATGGCTAAGGCCACCAACAAAGTAACCCCCAACATCAATTCCACCATCACTTCTAATCCTTCATTGACGGATTGTATTGATGAGAGTGAGGCGAGGAGGAGGAGGAAAATGAGTTTGAGTTGTTTATGAGTAAACTCAAAGGCAAACCCAAGAAGCACTTTGTTGCTCTCTTGGAACAACTCGGTGAAGCCAATGACATGATTTAGGCTCACGAGGAGACCATTTCTAAAATGGAGGGTCATAGTCGAGGCTATGCCGGTGAGATATCGGATCTCTCTGATTCTCTTGAGGAAGAGCGTGGTATTTGTTTGGCTCTCGAGGAGACACACAACGATGATCATGCTAAATTAAAGAAAGATCTTGATCACGCTTTAGTTTTCTCTCGTATGCTCAATTCCGAGAAGGCAAAGCTTGTGGTCGACCATGCTAGACTCAAGGAGGAGTTTGTTACGCTTGAAAGGCCCACAAGGTCTTGAAGAGTGTACATGTGAGCCTCAAAGAGTCTCATGATCACCTTCAATTTTGCTAACCAAGGAGAAAGCTACCTTTCCTCGCATGGTTTTAATTGATAATGCAAATGCTACTAACCCATGTTGCGAGCATGTGCATATTGTTAAAGAGAATGCCAAGTTGAAGAAGCAACTTGAGAAAGGCCTTGGGTCATGCATACAAGGTGAGAAGAACCTCAATGACCTTTTGAGAAATCAAAAGGAAGTTGTGGCGAAGGAAGGAATTGGGTTTGCTCCAAAGCCCAAGAAGAAGAAGAATGACAAGACCAAGCAACCCCCTCCTCTCAAGCAAACCTTTGTAAAGGAGGGAGAGGGTACTCCTAAGAAGAAGAAGAAGAAGAAGAACATTGTGAAGAGTGGTGGAGTCAAGAAAAACACTACCACTCCTTCCGACAAAGCCGGCGACTTTAACCCTTCTTATGTTCTATGTCGTGCTAGTGATGGACATGTTTTTGCTAAATTTGTTGGTTCTTATTATGAGTACATTGAATGGTCTATTTGGGTTCCTAAGACCCTTGTTACTAACCTCAAATGACCCATTACAAAATGGGGACCTAAATCCAAGTATTGATCTCTTGTAGGAGTTTGCTTCCGGTGGGGAATCATGGTTTCTCGATAGTGGAGCCACAAATCATATGACCGGAAGCAAAAACTTGGTGGTGGACGTGCACCAAGGTTCATCTATGGCCACCAATGTCGAATGGAGTGATGCTTCGTCTTCTAAGGTATTGGGGCTTGGCAAGGTTGTCGTTTCTCATGATCTCATGATCGAGAAAGTCATGCTTGTTGAGTCCCTTGCATACAATTTACTTTTCGTTCATCAACTTGCACTCATGGGCTTTGCCACATTCTTTGATATCGATGTCGTGGCCCTCTTGTGGATCAAGACTCTTAAAGTAGCCTTTGTTGGGCATGTCGAGAACGGTCTCTATGTGGTTAACTTCTCGGAGTGACCCACTAAGACCACGACTTTCCTAATGGCTAAAGTTGATGTGGGATGGCTTTGGCATCACCGGTTAGCCCACGTCAATATGAGATCTTTGCAAAGTCTTCTCAAGGGGGACCATGTTCATGGACTAACAAATGTTTGTTTTTCCAAAGATCGTGCTTGAAGTGCTTGTATTGAAGGAAAGTTACATGAGAAGGCTCACCCTCCCACGACTATCATCTACTCAAAAAGACCGTTAGAGCTCCTCCACATGGATCTCTTTGAACCTCCATCCTCTGATAGTCTTGGGGGTAGAAAGTATTGCTTGGTGATTGTAGATGATTATTCAAGATACACTTGGGTATACTTATTCAAGAGGAAGAGTGAGACCCAACAAACCTTCATCAACTTTGCAAATGAAGCTCAACGACAACATGATGCAAAGATCTTGGCGATTTGAAGTGACAACGGCACCGAGTTCAAGAATTACATCTTGTATGAGTTTCTTAGTGATGAGGGGATCAAGCATCAATAAGCCGCTTCGTATACCCCTCAACAAAATGCTGTGGCGGATAGAAAGAACCGGACTTTGATGGACGCGGCAAGGACCATGATGGCGGAGTTCAAGTCTCCGTACAACTTTTGGGCCGAAGCCATCAACACCGCTTGTCATGCATCCAATCGGCTCTATCTCCGCAAAGGCTTGAACGAGACTCCATAGGAGATACTTACCGGTAACAAGCCCAATCTCAAGTACTTCAGGGTGTTCGGTTTCAAGTGTTTCATACTCAAGAAAGGTGTTTGTCTGTCTAAATTTGAAGCTAGAGCTCATGAGGGCATATTTGTTGGTTATGCTACAAACTCTCATGCTTACCGTGTCCTCAACAAGTCCAATGGACTCATTGAGGAGACGTCTAACGTGGAGTTTGATCAAAATAACGGCTCCCAAGTGGAGCAAAGTGGTACTTGTTATGTAGGTGATGAAATTCCTCCTCAAGCCATAAGAAGAATGGGTGTTCGACATATCCTCCCCATTGAGGAACCCCTTGTGGCCGAAGAAGAAGGACAATGTTCCACTCAAGTGGAACCATCACCAATCCAAGACCCACACGCTTCGGAAGAACAAAGTGAAGGCCCTCAACCCGATGAACAAGGCCAAGTGCAAGATCAACCACAAGAGGGTGGTGATCCACCAAGTGATGCACAAGGCCAAGTTCCCTCTCCCGAGCATGTTCAAGATCAAGAGCAACCTTAAGATCAAGATCAAGCTCATGACGACGCTCAAGATGATCAACTCATAGCTCCTCAATTATCTCTTGAAGAGCAATTGGAGTGTCGTGCTACCAAAGTTGTTTCCAGGCTCGCTTCTAGAGAGCAACACATGGAGAATATTCTTGGAAGCATCACAAAGGGGGTAAGCACTCGTAGATAATTAGCAAACTATTGTGCTCATCAAGCTTTTGTCTCTTGTGTTGAACCTCAAAAGGTCTATGAGGCGCTCGGAGACCCCGATTGGCTCAATACCATGCATGAAGAACTCCATAACTTCGAGCGCAACAAGGTGTGGCGTCTGGTGCCTAGGCCAAAGGAGAACCATAATTTCATTGGAACCAAGTGGATCTTTAAGAACAAGCAAGATGCTCACAGAATTTTCATCTGCAACAAGGCTCGTTTGGTGGCTCAAGGCTACTCCCAAGTCGAGGGTATCGACTATGGTGAAACCTTTGCCCCCGTTGCTTGCCTTGAATCTATTCGTTTGTTGCTTGCCTATGCCTCTCATCATAACTTTAAATTGCAACGAATGGATGTGAAAAGTGCTTTTCTAAATGGTCCTCTTAATTAGTTGGTGTATGTCAAACAACCCCCGGGTTTTGAGGATCCTAAGTTCCCCAATCACGTGTATCAAATCGATAAGGCGCTCTATGGCCTTAAACATGCCAAACGTGCCTGGTATGAGCATCTTACCGAGTTGTTGCAAGATCATGGGTTTGAAATTGGGAGAATCGACCCCACACTTTTTACTAAGAAGGTCAAAGCGGAGTTGTTTGTATGCCAACTATACGTTGATGATATTATCTTTGGTTCACCTAACAAAGCTTTCAATGATGAGTTTGCCGCACTCATGACCGCGGAGTTTGAGATGTCCATGATGGGTGAGTTGAAGTTCTTCCTTAGGTTCGAGATCAAACAAAGAAGATAAGGAATCTTCATCAAACAAGCCAAATACACTCAAGACATGCTCAAGAGGTTCAATCTAAGTGATGCCAAGCCGTCTACTACTCAAATGCCAAGTGCCAACTTGACATTGATCCCAATGGTAAAGCGGTGGATCAAAAGGTATATCATTCTATGGTTTGATCCTTACTTTACCTTTGTGCATCTAGACCGGATATCATGTTGGGTGTGGGAATGTGTGCACGGTTTCAAGCCTCACCTAAGGAAAGTCACTTTGTGGCAGTCAACCGAATCTTTCGATATTTGGCTCATAGCCCAAACTTTGGCTTATGGTACCCAAGAGGAGCAAACTTCAACCTTGTAGGGTTCTCGGTTTCGGATTGGGCGGGAAACAAAGTGGATAGGAAGTCAACTTCCGGAGGTTGCCAATTTGTTGGTTGCTCTTTGGTGAGTTGGTCTTCCAAGAAGCAAAGTTGTGTATCTCTCTCTTCCACTGAAGCTGAGTATGTGGCGGCCGGCAGTTGTTGTGCTCAACTTCTATGGATGAGGCAAACTTTAAAGGATTACGGTGACACTTGTGACGAAGTGCCTCTTTGATGTGACAATGAAAGTGCCATCAAGATTTCTATCAACCCGGTGCAACACTTCAAGATGAATCATCTAGAGATTCGATATCACTTCATCCGGGAGCATATTCGGTGAGGGGAAATTGACCTTCACTATGTCAACACCCATGATAACCTTGCAGATATCTTCACGAAGCCTTTGGATGAAGCAAGATTTCGTGAGTTAAGGCATGAGCTAAATATCATATATTTGAGCAATGTGGATTGAAGTTGTGCACACCTCCCATACACACCGTGTTATCTTGTCTAGATATAGGCATGGATATAGTGGGAGTATTGTTCTTTCAACGAACTTTTCCTCCCCCCATTATGCATAAATCGATCAATTCTTTCACATTCACCATTATTGATGGTATATATGTGCTTCAAAGATGAGTAGTGGTCATGGGCCCAAGGTTAAAATCTTCGCGGTGCCATACCGCTTCACTCAAACATAGGTGGCCTCGGCCACCGCCATCTCTTTCGAGAGGTGTGTGTTTGTTGCCGTGTTTTTCTCTTTGTTTGTGTGGCTGTGGTTGTGGTGTTCCCTCGGTTTTCCTGTGCTTTCTTCCCTAAGTTGAGTGTTTTCATGCTACAAGGTTCTTGTGAGCAAAAAGTTAGTTTAGAGAATCTTTTTTTGAGTTGGGCGGTACTACCGCTAGAGCGCACGGTACTACCGCTTAGTAACCTAAGCGGTACTACCGCCCGCTCCAAGCGGTACTACCGCTGGAGGGCAAGACTGTGGGGTTAAGTGGGGGTCGGGACATTTTCTTTCCCATACCCACATCCATTCACCCCCATCTCTCGTTCTCCTCTGCAACGAAGAACCTGCCAACGAGGTCGCCGGTGGGCTGCCTCCTCCGGGCCGTGATTCACCTTTTCCTTCGGTGGGATCGATCCCCACCCCTTCCTCAAGCCATGGATGCCGGTATTGCCCCTTGTTTCCTTCTTGTTGCTTCTAGTTTTCAGATCTAGGTTTTTAGGGGCAATGGGCATACATTCCGTGATTTTTGGCCAAATCAAGGCTTGAGTAGGATGGTGAACACCTCTATACTGCTAGGATTGATCTTTGGCAGGACTATATTTGATTTTAGCCTCCCCAGTAGTACCGAATCAGACTTGGCGTTTTGCGAACTGTTGTTCCTCCGACTGGAGTGGTACTACCGCTCCGTCGGAGTGGTACTACGCTTACCATATGCGGTACTACCGCTGTGAGTGGTACTACCGCCTATGCTATGCGGTACTACCGTAGGAGGCCATCATCCATTATTATCCTATCAAATTTTGATTCGCTTTTGGTCCTTGCCTCGTGTCTTATGCTTGTTCGTTCTTGTTGTGTTTTGTGTGTGTGTGCGTTTGGCTCCAGGAGATGGCCCAACTGAACACCCTGCTCATCGCATCAACCCCGGGAGCTCTAGTTCAAAGCGCTATCGCACCTCTGAGGAAGCAGGTGGGTCTGCAAGTGGCTCTGTAGGTGCTCCTTCGTCAAGTGCACCATCGTCTCAGTCTCAGCAACCGACCAAGAATACTGCAAAGAAGCCAGCTAAGAAGGCCAAGACTGTCACTGAGATGTCAAACAAGGAGTTTTGGGAGAAGCGTCGGCGCAATCCCTATGAGCATGAGCAAGAGCCCACCCTTGTCAACCGTCCATTCTGGAACCACTTTCAGTATGCAACCTACGTTGACGTGATCAAGTCCAAGAAGAATCTCTTTGTTGATGCGCGCTCAATTGACATTGCTTACTTCGGCGAAGCTCTGGAGATGTGCACTCAGCTGAACATTCTCAACATCATGTCATTCAACAAGGACTTTGATGCTGATCTAGTGGCTCAATTCTAGGCCACTGTCCATCTGGGCACCAATGCAGAAAGGACTTTGACATGGATGACTAATGGCAGGCGTCTGGCAGTCAAGTGGAAAGCTTTCATGGAGCTTCTTGGTGTTGAATATCTTGGACCGGAGAGTTCGGTTGGCTTTCGACCTCATCACAATGCTACCTCCACTCACAAGCAGAACCTTTGGCCTTATTGTACTAAGAAGGTCAACCATGAGACTCCGAAGGAGACTTATGAGTTGTCTATGTTTCTGGATATTCTTCATCGCATCTTCAGGGAGATGCTCTTTCCTCGTATTGGGAACCAGGATATGGTACACTCATATCTTGTGGACATGCTTCTTTTCTGCCAGCATCAGAAGGAACGGAACACTGGAGAAACTTTGGATATCTCTCATGTCATGTGGTCTGAACTGTTGTCCGCTATCTCAGAGCCTAAGTGTCTCATCTATGCTCCGTATATCATGCTCCTCATTGAGAAGGCTTGGGAGCACACCTACAATGGGTACCCGCTGCAGACTAGCGAGTTGGTCTCTCACAAGGTCAAGAGGCTTAGGAGGAAGGATCTCTGGAACACGTCGGTCCCTCAGCCTGACATCTTGGTTAGTGCAGATGATTCTGAGGCAGAGGCTGGTCAGGATGATGATGATGATGATGAGTATATGCCATCTGGAGCTGAGCCCTCTTTGGCAAAGAAGCTTAAAAATAAGATGAAGAAGTTGTTCTGCATGGAGTCTCACGGTCAGTACATGGCCCATGTTTCTGAGAAGAAGTCCAGGACTCGTCATAAGGAGCTTATGTGTCAGCTTGGTGCCACAGTTGTCAGTGGATCTGAGGGCCGGATCACCGATGAGGACGACTGGGTTCGACAGCACTGCCACTGGACTGACTGTGACCCCGAGCAGGCCCCAACCGATGACGGAGGTGCAGATGACCATGCAGCGATGTGATGATGTTGGGCCTTTCTCTGCCCCCTTTTCGGTGTCTCGATGCCAAAGGGGGAGAGGTGGATTTGCGTCTTGCGAGTGTGTCTGTGTCTCGTGTGTTTTAGGTGGTGCCTTGTCTTTTCTTCTCGCAAACATTCTTTGTCTTTCTGGTTTGGTTTGTGTTCGTGAGACCCAGTTACCATTTCCATGTGTGAGACCTATGCTATCTTATTTATGTCGAGTACTTTAGTAGGTTGTGCTTAATTCTTGTTCTATCCATTCGCACCTACTATGTTACCCGCTTATGTCTCCTCATTGTTAGATGTTATCGGATTATAAAATATAGGGCGAGCATTGATCCTAGAGTGTGTGCTTTGCATTCCACAAGCAACTCTTTTATAGGCACACATCTACGGGGAGCTCATCTATATTTTGTAGTCCTTGGGGTTTGCTTACTCCTAGTATGTCGTTATATTATGTGCAAATCCCGTGTTATCATCAATCCAACAAAAAGGGGGAGATTGAAAGGGCATGTCACTTCCTATGTGGTTTTGGTGATTGATGACAATGCATTTGCGGACTAATCGTGTGTGCTAAGTATTTCAGAGATGAATCCAGTGGCACAAGACGACCATCTACCCTCCGAGTTATCAGCTCAAGACGTGTCGTCTTCTTAGGCTTGTGTTTTGCTGGACTTGAGTCGTAGGAGAAACCGTACTATCAAGTGGGTCCGCATTGGAAAGGCCAGGGTGGAATCATCACGTGCACTCAAATTAGGCACCCTCATCGTCTCTCCTTTCCATGGGGATCTCCACATCTTATTGTGGTGATCTTTTCTGTTGGGCGTGGTAGTACCGCAGCCGGGGCAGTAGTACCGCTTATACTCTCTAAGCGGTAGTACCGCTAAAGAATCGTGGTAGTACCGCTTGGGTGTATGTGCGGCAGTACCGTTGCAGCTAGGCTCCACCTCCGTGTCGATTTGAGGCGAGTATTTCTCGTGTCGGGTTCTACGGTAGTAGCAATGGTAGTAGCGGCGGTAGTACCGCTTATAAGCGGTAGTACCGTTGCCACCACCGCTGCTACTACCACTTCTCCCCTTCGTACCGCGTCCCTAACACAGGGTGGTAGTACCGTTGGGGTCGCGGTAGCACAGCTGGCACCAGCGGTAGTACCGCTCTGCCCAGCGATAGTACCGCTTTGTGCGGGCAGATAAAGGGGTAACAGTTCACTCTTCTCCACTACTACATAAATGGTTCTTCTTCCTCTAGATAACTCACCTCTTCTCCCCCAAGCTCCATTGTTGCTCCAAAAGCTTATTTTCGCCCGATCTCTCTCCCTAGCCAATCAAACTTGTTGATTTCCTAGGGATTGGTTGAGAAGGCCCAGATCTACACTTCCACCAAAAGAAATTTGATTCCCCCACTAATCCCTTGTGGATCTTGTTACTCTTGGTTGTTTGAGCACCCTAGACGGTTGAGGTCACCTCGGAGCCATATCCATTGTGGTGAAGCTCCATGGTTTCGTTGGGAGCCTCAAATTCAGTTGTGGAGAGAGCCCCAACCTTATTTGTAAAGTTTCGGTCGCCGCCTTCAAGGGCACCAATAGTGGAATCACGGCATCTCGCATTGTGTGAGGGCGTGAGGAGAATACGGTGGCCCTAGTGGCTTCTTGGGGAGCATTGTGCCTCCACACCGCTCCAACGGAGACGTACTTCCCTTCAAAGGAAAGGAACTTCGGTAACACATCATCGTCTTCACCGGCTCCACTTTGGTTATCTCTAGCCTTTACGTATGCAAGCTTTATTGTGTTAGTATCTTGTGCTTGCTTGCGTGATTATCTTTGTTGCATCATATATGTTGCTCACCTAGTTGCATTTCTAGACAACCTATATTGTTGCTAAGTTTCATTTGGTAAAGAACAACTAAAAATTGTTAATTGCCTATTCACCCCCCCTCTAGTCAACCATGCATATCGATCCTTTCAAAAGGGAAAACATAGTTCAAACAGGATAAGGAACAGACCTATTATTGGTTAAAAAGGAAAGAAAGGGGCAGCCGGGGGACAAGCAACAGAGTATGTCTAGGATTATATTTGCTGCCCTCACATAGGAAAAGGCGGGTAAAGAGAATAAAATTTGGGACTAGCCCGGATCTTGATTGGATGTTGGCATCACCACTTGATGCCTTTTTGTAGGTACATGGTGCTGATGCGTCCACTGTCGCATGCCCATGTACCAACTTTTTGTTGTTGTTAATGTAAGGGTGGCTGTAAAACGAAGCAATCCCACTATTATAGTATGGACATGTCTAACCAATGTTATTGTTAATCTAATGCCTCCAATAATATGATGCAATTAAATTGTTCTAAATATGGTACTCTCCTGCTATTTTCCCATTATGACAAGTTGCTTCTTTACGCTGGTGAATGTCCTGGTGTTCCCACTGTCCCATGCCCTTGTACCAACTCTTTAGCTGCTATTAATCCAATGTAGATAACTTGTAGAAGGCGTATCCGGCAGAATAAAGTCCATGTGCATTGCATCAATCACAGCCTAGCATGTGCACTGAACTAGTTGAGTGAATCAGGCCTACCGTCGAGGATGTGCGTAGGCCACCTCTCTCCCTCGCGGTATCGCGGACGCCATAATTTTTGTTGAACTGCACAAAAATAGAGATTGGAATGAGTTGACGCTCCTCCTTCTACTGCCACACTGATCGATACTGTCCTTTATGGCCTTATTCACATGATCGTGCTTTGTCATACTATGCTAACATTGTATTTTCTTTTAATAAAGCAATTCTATCGCAATCTTTTCTTGTTTTGAAAATAAAGTTCCTTCAACTAGTGCCACTATTATAGTAACCATGCTTTTTCTTTATATGTGCTAACAGGAATACTCTACTACATATATCGGTCTTGCGTTGTATGACACGGCTGGTCAACATGGATTTAAACCCGAGTTTCACTTTAGCCAAAGGCTCTGAGTGCCGTGAGTATGTGGAAGCTAAGCAACATCGTTAGCCTCACAAGCCTGGGAAGTATAGACACCTGGAACCATTACAGCTCATCAACTCATACATTCATATATGTGCAAGATGAATGGTGCCTTGACTAATGGTGTGAATCATTCACATGTGTAGGCATCTTTGTTGTACTTATTATTTGAATCTATGGGTTGGTTGTGAATCTTGCAAGCTAGGAAACATGACATGATGATGCAGAGGACAACAACCATAAGAAGCTATTCAAACTTGGTAGTATTGTAATTGTGAAAGTGCGGCAAATGAGTTGATCGTGTTCGTCCTGCGAATAATAATTCTCATTGTTTTGCGTGTTGATCCTTGCACTGATAGAAGGAGGTAATGATTTGCTTGTTTTAAGAATCAAATTTGAGTAAAGCGAATAAAATTTAAGTAAAGTTACCTACTCGTGAATGGACGTGTGGCCGGAATAGGTTTCTCGGCTTCCAAGCTGGTTTAATGGAGGCGTTTGAATGTGTTCCTCCCTCCTGTACCCACTACGTTTACTCGTGATTGCAGTTCTCAAGAGTTGAAAAACTAACTGTTGTCGCCACATACTCTGCCTCGCCAAGTTCAAGAAGTACCTACAGGAGGAGAAGCACAAGGTCGCGGGACCAGACCTTGTGCCCATCCATCCATCTCTTGGAAAGGACCAGCGGATCACCGTCACGCAGGTACGCGTGTGGGACGAGGTTCTCGTCTACCATTACTGTAGGGCCATCAGAGGTTCTGGAACATTCGCACATTTCATTGGCACTGCCAACTTCACCTTTGCTACGGTGGACAGTAGGAAGAACGACACTATGCTTTATGATTTGGCCATCTGGTGCAAAAAACTCGTTGACATCCAAAAGCAATACAAGGTCGTCGGCAACGGGCAGGAGAAGGACTCCGTGGTTAACCTCGCCGTGGAAATCATCGACCCCTACTACGCCAACATGAAAGAATACGTGGATACGACAGACCAGAACACGTGGGAGGTACCTATGAATCTAGGCTACATCACCTACGTGGCCAAGGACGCATAGGTATGCTACGACATGTACAACCGGATCTGGGACATGAGGGCGTGTCTGTTTCCCATGACCGAGGAGTACATGGACAGCCGCAGCGCCATGATCAAGTATGCCAGCAAGATCTAGATGGTATACTTTGTCTTCTTAAGCACCTTTATCGTCTCTGTGTTTCATGCATTATCCTATGTGTCTCAATTATCCATTTTATCCGAAATATTTCATCTAAGAACCCATTAACTTGTTTGTCTTTTATTTATTGAGTGGCTATTTTCTTATGTACGTAACTAGTAGTTCACTGGGCTGTCGTGTTTCCTTTTTTTAAAGGTACAGTAGGTATCAACTGGGCTGCGGCCGCCCAGCGCAGGTTTGTTTTCTTAGGGCATCCGCGACCCACAACATGATTATGGTGATCCAGCAGGTGTATCAATTTTTACAGTGCGGCCTTATATAATAGTATGTATTTTATACTTATATTTATATTTTATTACATATATATTTTTTAAACGACCTAAGGTTCCCATTTGACCTTTCCTTTGTCCAACCTTTGTATAGACCTTACGACTTCCTTTCTTCTTTTTTATTAATCTTATCTCTGATTTTTCTCCCACATCCTTTTTTGAGGAAATCTGATTTTTCTCCCACTAGTTTTCCCTTCAACCAACTCGAATCTCTGACGGCTAGCCTAAAAGATAATAATACCCCATGTCTTATTAACTCGTCAAATTAAATTATTATTTCATTTTGTAAATGATAAGTTCTTACAAAATAATAATAATAATAATATTGATTGTTTAACAATAAGCTTGCAAGTTAATTCCTGCTGAACATAAGCGTGCTAATATTTTACTGACCAATGCAGTAATAGATGTGCAACCACGTGTTTATGTTTCTATAACATTTCTCCCTCCAGCCCAACATGATAACCCATCCCAGCCAATATGTGTATCTCGAAAAAAATTGTTAATGGGCTGTAAATTCTGACATAACATACAAATGGGCTGCATAGACGCTACATTATTGTTTCACCCAGCCCACCAAATGGACTCGCTGACATGTGGACAATAGGTCGAAGCCTAAGCATGGCACTGGATTTACATCCAATGGGCGACATTCTTATTCAATATCTCGTCTTCTTCCTCCAGCGTTGGCGGGACCGCATGCTTCAGCCTCCGACGTCCAGCGGCATTGCTTCGCGCGCCTCGGAGAGAAACAATATGCCATGGACGGCCAGGCCACCCCTCCACCCCTCCACACCTCCTGCTTTTCTCCGCCGAGTGTAGCCCGAGCTTGCACCCGAACCAGTCAAGTCTCGCACACCTGTCGAACTGCGAATCCGCTGCCTCGTCTTCCCCATCTACGGGTCGTTCCCGTCTGGGGCTTCGCCTTCATCCATCGTGTTGGTGCTCTCGCCGCGGCGTGGTCAACCTGGTCTACGATCGACATCCATCGGAAGAGGACTGTACGTGGAGAGGCTGACAGCTGGGTCCACGGCACCACGCAAGGAAGTGCCTCCTTATTACGCGCAAAATAATGATTCATCCACCTGACATCGGGGACCTACCGGAAGGGCCTTTGTTTTTCGTGAAAAAAAAATTCCTCCCGCTGACAGCTCGGACCCACTAGCTCTATCGTCGCACGCAAGGAAGTGCCTCCTTATTACGCACAAAAAATGAATACTCCTCCTACTAGCTGGGACCCACCAGATTTGGAGGCTGACTTGTAAGTTGATGCGTACGAAGGGCTTTGTCAACTTAGTCATCAAACGATTCTAGGTGTAGTCACCGTTGGATGTTAATCCAACTGCCGTCGTGCTTCTTCGACCTCTGGTCTTCTTGCTCCAGCTGCCCAAACCGGCGCTGGCCGTGCCGCCTGCTCCTGCCTCCCGTGGTCGGCTGTGCTGCCTCACTGCTCCACCCTACTCCCAATCGCTGGCCTAGCCATCCCTGCACTCACCCAGACGTCTTGTTATTCTGCGGCGACGGCAGCCTCACACTGCAGCCGAACCAGGAAACCCTTGTACTCCCCTCCGCGTGGGAAACAAATGTCGAGTCTTCCACGGCTCCGGGTCAATCCCTTCCTATGCCTCGCCATTATCCACCGCCTTGGTGCTCTTGGCGCGGCGGGGTCAACGTGGTCAAGGAATGGTTTCCATTGAAAGAGGACGGTACGTGGAGAGGCTGACAGCTGGGTCCACGGCCACACGCAAGGAATTCCTCCTTATTACGGGCAGAAAAATTGATCCGCCCCTGACAGCTGGGACCCACCAGCTAAATGTTCACAGGCAAGGAAGTGCCTCCTTGTCCTCCCTGACAGCTGGGACCCGCCCGGTGGAATCGTACGTAGTGTTATTTATCTGGCTGCGAACGTGTACGCGGTCGATCGGTCTATCTGCAGCGATGAATCGGCCTAGTAAGGAGTTGCACGTGTCGTACGTACAGCCACGCTAAATGGAGTACACCTGCATACATCCACGCTCCAAAAACTACGGGCACATACGTACATACGGATGGGGCCTCGAGCGCGTACTCGCGCATATATACGGCCATGGAGTCCCGTACATATGGAGACGGCAGCAACAGCGTCGTGTTCATTGGCAGCCAACCGACGGGGTCAGAACGGATAAACAATGTCATGTTCATCGAGAGCCAACAGTCTTGGACGGAACAACCGAAACCTGGTGTGGCGTACCGCAAAATGGAGGGAAACAGTCTTCTGCTGGAGCACGTACGGTCGAAACAGGGTCATGTTCATCGGGAAGGGTCTCGCGTACCGCAAAACGGACGAAACGGCCTTTTGCTCGACAGGCTACGGCCGAAACGGGATCATGTTCATCGGGAGGGGTGTGGCGTACGGCAAAACAGAGGAAACAGACTTGTGTTGGACCGGTATGGTCGAAACGGGGTCCTGTTCATCGTGAGGACTGTGGCGTACCGCAAAACGGGACTCCACGGGCTACTATTCACCCACTGTCAACTTCCTCCAGCCTCCACCTGCACTGTTCATCCACCGCGTCTTCCTTTGTCTCCACCAGCTACTGTTCAACCAACCCTCCACCGGCTACTATTCAACCAGCCCTCCACGGGGTCCTGTTCATCCACCCCCAACGCCTCGGCTGTGGCGGCCTCGTCTCGGGGTCCTGTTCATCCAGCTAATGTTCAACCAACCCTCCACCGGCTACTGTTCAACCAGCCCTCCACGGGGTCCTGTTCATCCACCCCCAACGCCTCGGCTGTGGCGGCCTCGTCTCGGGGTCTTGTTCATCCAGCGGCAACCGCCTACTACTACTACTACTACTACTACTACTACTACTACTACTACTACTACTACTACTACTACTGCTACCACGGGATCATGTTCATCCAACCCCCATCAGGAACTGTTCATCCAACCCCAACCACGTTCGTCTCGACTCATTCAACCAACCCCACGTTCACTGTTCATCAAGAGGCAGCATGTTCGATCGGCTTCAGCAAGCAGCATCAGCGATCGATTGGGTTCAATTAGCAGCGGAAGCGAAGGAATCACACGGGTTCAATTAACAGCCAAGGGATCGATCACTCGGGTTCAGTAACGTAGCCGAGTGCAATCCCTCGGGTTCAGTAAGCGAACACCTCGGTCGGGTTCAGTTAGAGCCCAACGCCTTGCACATACACGCGATGTGTACGAGAGAAACGCGCAAACCTCCATGCATCGCTCCGCCCGGACCACCCACCGTAACCGGGAACTCCCCTAAATTTTCCTCGCCCTTACTTCTACCACGATTTTTTCCATCATGGACGGCCCAAAGGATGTCATGCAAGCGCGTCCCCGGCCCGCCCAGGACAAAGCCCATTTTCTGTGATGATTTCTTGTCATAAAAGTAGGAGCCCACCACATCTATGATGATACGTGTTTTTGTCCGAATTATCGACATAGAAGTGTCATAAGCATGACAGAAAAAAACGTTCGGCCCAAAATGTCACGGATGTGTCTTTTTTTGTAGTGATGACAACATTAGTGATATCTTTCCCGATAGATATTTCTGCAGCGACAGGCAGCTCTATGCCGACGGTTCATCTGACACTGTGGTATGCCGACGGTTTGTGTGATGCCATAGCTATGCCGACAGTATATTTGATACTACTGTAAGTGCATCTAGTGCCCCTTAGTGATTTTGGTGTATTGAAGACTTATTCGTTAAGGGACTAATGTGTTTGTGAGTGTACACAGGTTCTATAAGTCTCTGAGGAGTTTGATATTTATGAAGAAAGTCGACCCCAAAAAATGTATGTCTTCATTTGAAGACTTCAGTTTTCTTGAAGACTTTGAAAATGAGGAAATTGGTGTGACCTTGAAGACTTCGATATTAATGCGAGGATTATGAAGCGTGAAGACTAAATGATCATTATGCTAAGCTAACGAATGGGTCTTTTCCCTCGCATCATTCTCCTAATTATGTGATCCTGTTATCAAATGACAACTCATGTCCATGGTTAGGAAACCTTAACCATCTTTGATCAACGAGCTAGTCAAGTAGAGGCTCACTAGGGACACAGTGTTTGTCTATACATTCACACATGTATCAAGGTTTCCGATCAATACAATTCTAGCATGAATAATAAACATTTATCATGAATATGGAAATATAAAATAACAACTTTATTATTGCCTCTGGGGCATATTTCCTTCACATGTCCTCATCACTTGCC
>LR738709.1:81421802-81434075 GCA_902687465.1 Secale cereale
ACTCCACTCTGCCTCCCTACGCGCCGTCACTCGGCCGCCCCGCGAATTGTCACTCGGCCGCCCCTCGCGTCACCACTTGGCTGGACACATATCCCTTCACTCGGCCACCCCATGCATTGCCACTTGGCTGGACACATAGTCCTTCACTCGGCTGCCTCGCGCATTGTCACTCGACCACCCCATGTGTCGCCAGTTGGCTGGACATGTAGTCCCTCACTCGGCCGCCCCGCGCGTCACCACTTGGCTGGACACGTGTTCTCCACTAGGCCGCCCCGCGCGTCGCCACTGGGTTGGTCACCTCCTCAACACTCGGCCGCCCCGCACATCACCACTCGGTTGTACACGTCTTCACCACTCGACCGCGTCGCGCATCACCACTCGGTTGTACACATCCTCGCCCATTGGCCGCCCTACGCATCACCATCAGTGGGACATGTCTTCACCACTACACACCCAACACGGGAACGACTAAGTTACTCATGTGATCAAACCTCATATCGCACTCTGTAGCGAGCTTACCTCTTTCGAGCATCACTCGGCGGCTACGCAATGCCGTGGGTCATGCCGCCCTCAGGGGTTACACCCATTTGATCAACATGTTGATCACATCAGGAATATTTTTTTGACCATACATGCTCGGTCCGCCGAAGATCTATAAGTAGCACCTTCCCCCCAGACGATCACCCAAATAATTACCTGGAGTCATCTTCATGACTACAAAAGGGTGAAAACGACGCTCCTCTACGGATACACTTGGCTCTTATTCTAGGCTCCAAGGCATCAGTTTCACAAACTTGGACTCAGAGATGGCATGTGCTGGTGTTCCCTAGGGATAATGAGTGGCCTCTCTCCGGAGAGTCAGCCCACACACTAGCCTCGCCACTCAGGTTTCATGGCACGTCCACATCGGATCACTACTCTATCTCCTCCGGGAGACATACGAGCATCACCAACTTTTTCCATGCAGTCAACATACCCCAATCAATCGGGAAGCACGTCCAGTCGGACAAATACCTCTTTCATGCAAAAGGGGGAAAACGACGCTCCTCTACGGATATACTTGGCCCTTCTTCTAGGCTACAAGGCGTCAGTTTCACAAACTTTGACTTGGAGGTGACCTGCGTTGGCGTTCCCCTTGGATAGTGAGTGCCATCTCTCCGAAGAATCAGCCCACGCGTTGGCGTCGTCACCCGGGTTTCATGGCATGTCCCCACTCGGACCTCTAGTCAATCTCTCCCGAGAAACATATGAATGCCCCCAAGTTTTACCAGCAATCAACGCAATCAGAGCAATCAGAAAACGTGTAGTCCAGAATTCATTAAAGTTTTGTTCAAATCGTAGTTGACTAAAGCTTGACGATATGCGTCGAGTGCCCGTGCTGTGCTCGGGCCAAATCAATTTTTTAGTTAAATTGTTCTACTAAAACTCACTTGATTCGGGGGCTAAACCTATGGGACCGCCGTCAGTCGGCATGTTCCTCACTCAACTTTCTACTTTTTCATAAAATACGCTCAATACCTAATGCTCACTCTTCGTTTCCAACCTGGTCCCAACCCAACCGTCTGGTTGACAAGAGCAAAGGCTAACGGTCAGTGTAAGAAGTACTACTGGAATGATTACTCCCTGGAGTGTCCATCTTTTTTCTATAGTCGGCAGTTTCAAGGCTGAATTCATTCATCGTGCCGAGTGCACAAAGATTCGTTTGATTGACCCAGTTCCAGGTTGAATTTATTTACTGTGCCAAGTGCACGAAGATCAGTCGAACTGATTCAGCTCTAGGTTGAGCTTATTTACCATGCCAAGTGCATGAAGATCTATCCGATTGACTCAATTTCAGACCAAAATATATTTACCGTGCCGACTGCATGGAGGTTCACCAGGAGACTTAAACCCTCTGCCAGACTCATCTAGTCCGACAGAGGCTCGGGGACTACTCCAAGTGGGTGCACTCAGGGTGCCCCCGCTGGAAGAGAACTCGGACAAAAAATATTTTGCTCGGTCAAGTCCATCACCAACATTCAAGGACAACAAACCTAAAGACTCCAACCGACTACCAGCAATCAGTCGGAGTCTTGAGGGCTAAACCCTATGGGTGCGCTGATCGCGCACCCATAGAATAAAATTCTGAGTAATCTATTACTCGATGCAAGATCAATACCAGATCCTCAAGTACTACTCGACCTCCTAGTCGAAGAGGAACAAGTTCGATTAGTACCAGCTAAGAAGTTTTTTTAGTTCTCTCAAACCCCCACCGACTGTCCGCGGTCGATGGAGATCTCGGGGACTACACCAAGTGGGTGCACTCAGCGTTCCCCCACCGGAGTAATCTCCACTCGGTACGTCCTGACCAGTCTGAATGACGAACAAAAAACAAACAAGTTCTAAGCACTACAAAAAAATAACAAATCGGTGACATTTTTGGGCCGAACAAATTTTTTTTCTCATGCTTATGACACTTCTATGACGATAATTGTGACAAAAACCCGTATCATCATAGATGTGGTGGGCTCCTACTTCTATGACAAAAAATCATGACAGAAAATAGGCTTTTCCCCCTGGGTGGGCCGGCGAAGCAGCTGCATGATATTCTTTGGGCCGTCCATGACGGAAAAAACCATGGTAGAAGCAAGGGCGAGAAAAATATCGAGTTCTCGGTTATGGTGGGTGGTCGAGGCCGAGCGATGCACGGAGGGATTGCGTGTTTCTCCCGTACACGTACGTGCGTGTGTGCGAGGCGTTGGGCTCTAACTGAGCCCGAGCGATTGAACCCGAGCGATTGCACAGCAGGCTACGCGTTACTGAACTCGAGCGATCGATCGATCTGGCTGTTAACTAAACCCGGTCGAGCGATTCATTTGCTACTGTTGCTAACTGAAGCCGATCAAACCTGCTGCCTCTACATGAACAGTGAGCGTTGCTGACCGGGGGTTGGATGAATAAGACCTCGTGGTAGTAGCTAGAGCTCGTTGCCGCTGGATGAACAGGACCCTGATCAAGCCGGTTGGGGTGGATGAACAAGACCCCGTGGAGGGCTAGTTGAACAGTAGCCAGTGGAGGGCTGGATGAACAGTAGACAGTGGAGGGGTGGTTGAACAGTAGCCGATGGAGGGGTGGTGGAAGCTGGCTGAACATGAGCCTATGGCGGCTGGAGGGAGACGTCGTGGATGAACAGTCGCAGGTGGAGGCTGGAGGAGGTCGACGGTGGACGAACAGTAGCCCATTGAGGCTAGAGCGAGGCAGTAGACGGTGGATGAACAATAGCCTGTGGAGTCCCATTTTGCGGTACGCCACACCCCTCCCGATGAACAGGATCCCCATTTTGACCGTAGGAGGTCGAAGAGAAGTCTGTTTCCTCCATTTTGCAGTACGCCACACCCCTCCCGATCAATAGGACTCTGTTTCGACCATAGAAGCTCGAACACAAGTCCGTTTCCTCCATGTTGCAGTACGCCAAACCCTTCCCGATGAACATGACCCCGTTTCGACCGTATACGCTCGAACAGAAGGCCGTTTTCCTCCAAGCCCGTTTCGGCTGTTCCGTCCAAGCCGGTTGGCTCCCGTTGAACACGACGTGTTCTGACCCAGTGGCTTCGCTCCCGATGAAGCAAGACGTTGTTTCTTCGTTCTGACCCAGCCGCTTGGCTGCTAATGAACAGGACGCCGTAGCTGCCATCTGTTGCCTCTCCATGTACACGTGACATGGCCGTACGTATGCGCGAGTAGCTAGGCGTTCGAGACCCCGCCGGTATGTACGTATGTGGCTGTATTTGTTGGCATCTGGTTGTACGTACATGTACCCAGTTTAGACTGGATTGCCTGAACTTCTACTACACGTGCCGCTGCTTGCTCCGCCATGGTTCATCGTTGCAGAGAGACCGATCAACCAGTATGTATGTACACGTTCATGACCAGAATGACAACGCTACGTACGCTTAAACCAGGTGGGTCCCGACTGTCAGAGAGGATAAGGAGGCACTTCCTTACGTGCGAAGTTATTGATGGTGGGTCCCAGTGGTCAGGGGGAGAATCATTTTCTTCCCGTAATATGGACGCACTTCCTTGCGTGCGAAGATGTAGATGGTGGGTCCTAGCTGTCGGAAGGGAAACGTTTTTTAGGCCCCTCCGGTAGGTCCCGCGGTCAGGTGGAGGAATCATTATTTTGCGCGTGATAAGGAGGCACTTCCTTGCTGCGGCCGTGGACCCAGCTGTCAGCCTCTCCACGTACAGTCCTCTTCCGATGGAAGTCATTCCTTGACCACGTTGACCATGCAGCGCAGAGAGAACCAAGGCCATGGATGATGGCGAGGCCTAAGATGGGAATGATTTGGGTTCGTGGATCAAGGTGCACTCGAGTCCCTGGTGGAGGGGAGTACGAGGGACTGGTTCGGCTGCCTTCGCCGGAGAATAACAGAAGGTGTGGGTGAGTACAAGTATGACTTGGCCACCGCTAGGAGTAGGGTGGGGCGACGAGGCAAGCGCTGCAGCACAGCCGGCCAGGGGAGGCAGGAGCAGGCGGCACGACAGCCGGCCGTTTGGGCGGCTGGAGCAAGAAAACCAGAGGTTGAAGAAGCACTACGGCCGTTGGATGGACATCGTACGATCACCGCTGCTAGAATCATTCATATTGACTAAGTTGACAAAGCCCTCCGTCCGCGTCAGTAGGCCCACAAGTCAGCCTCCATCTATGGTGGGTCCCAGATAGCAGGGGGTATTCATTTTTTTGTTTGTAATAAGGATGCACTTCCTTCCGTGCGAAGTTATAGCTGGTGGGTCCGAGTTGTCAGCGGGAGGAACGTTTTCTTCGCAAAATGCAGAGGCCCTTCCGGTGGGTCCCTGCAGTCAGGTGGAGGAATCATTATTTTGCGCGTAATAAGGAGGCACTTCCTTGCGTGTGGTCGTGGACCCAGCTGTCAGACTCTCCATGTCCAATCCTCTTCCGATGGATGTCGTTCATTGACCATGTTGACCACATTGCGCCAAGAGCACTAGGGCAGTAGATGATGGCGAGGCCTAGGTAGGGAACAACTCGGAGCTAGGGATGACTCGGTAGTGGTTACCCACGCGGTGGGGAGTACGAGGGTTTACTGGGTCGACTGCCGTCGCCAGAAAATAACAGGAGGTGTGGGTGATCAGAGGAATGGCCTGGCCAGCTATGGAGTAGGGTGGGGCGGTGCGGCATGTGCGACAATACAGCCGACCACGGGAGGCGGGAGCAGGCAGTCCCACCGGCGCTAGTTTGGGCGTTTAGTGCAAGAAGATCAGATATTGAAGAAGCACCACAGCCATTAGATGGACATCCAACAGCCACTGCTAATAGAATCGTGTGTTGATTATAAGTTGACAAAGCCTTGCGTACGCGTCAACCTAGTAGACCCACAAGTCAGCCTCCAAATTTGTCCCAAACAGTATACATCCCGTAATTTCTAGCCAGATTCAAATTAATTTAAAAAATAAACATACGTTAATTTAAATCCAATGAAATTTTATCCGCACAAAACCAATGAAATTTAAAATATCAAAATCCGAAAGAAAAAAGTATTTTGGAACTAATTGCATGTTTGTTGTATTCTTTCATTTTACAGACCATTTATTATTACTTATAGCCCATTTTCTGGGCAAGCCCGAATGCATCCCTCCTCGTCTTGAAAGATTTCCGAACCAGCAGGGCGTAGTAAAGCAAGTAGGCCTACGTTGGTTATTCTGCAACAAACAAAATAGCTGGGCTAGCCATTTTCAGAAAGGAAAAACACTGGGATGGTTATGTGATAAACATATGAAATAAAAGCCTGGGCTAGATGGGCCATAGCTCCCGCACAGCCCAGTTGATACCCTTCTCCATCCCGAAAAAAATACTACGCGCGCTGCTGGGTCCCGGGTGTCTGCCCCTCCTTGTGCGATTATCTCGCTTATTAACTACGTTGACACTGGCGTGCGACCCAGATGTCAGGAAACCATAAGGAGGAACCTTTTTTTCTTCTAATAAAGGAGGCACTTGCTTCCCTACTGCCATGATCCTGGTGGGTCCCTACTGTCATCCTCACCATGTATAGTAATCTCCTTATTCCTCTCGGTTGTTGACCATGTTGACAACACCAGAGGGCGGCGCCGCGGGAGCGAACCAAGGCAGACGACGATGGTGAGGCCTCGGACGGGAATGAACAGGAGACGGGGAAGATGCGCAGAGTTTTATGGTGCGATGTGGCCACGATGCGTGTGCGGCAGCACACCCAGCCGTGGGAGGCGGGAGCAGGCGGTTCCGCCGCCGCTGGTTTGGCTTTCGCAGCTATAGGAAGAAGAGACTGAAGAAACACGACAGATGTTGAATGTCAATCCAACGGACAATGTGGGCACAATCGTTTGTTGACTAACCCGACACCTAGCATACTTATATATATATAGGAATAAAAGAAAAATTGGTCTCACTTGCCAGGTAACATTCCCGAAACTGCCACTGGTCGATCTTGCGTCGCAACTAAAACTGCGAGAAAAATGTGTTTTTCTGTCATCCTCCTCCCAGGGAATTGTTGGCACATAAGTGACTAGCGCCCTTGGTTTTCAACCGAGAGGTCTTGGGTTCCAGTCCCAGGAACCCTCAAATTTGTCCTCCTTCCTTCCTCGCAAAAAAAAAGAGAAAGAAAATCAAAGACTTGAGAAGGCATACGGAACAAGCTAGTGTACAAATAAAGAGACATTGTTGAGTTTTAGAAAAAAGAGAAACATGCTCCTGTAGCTGGTTCGAATCCAAACCTATACTATGACTATATATGGTGCTATGCTACTCTACAAGTAATGAAACTGACATATCCAACGTTCGCTTCTCCTCTTCTCTACTTACTCTGCCTTGCATCAGAAGCTCTGGCCGCAGCAACCATGTCCACTGGCGGCTCGTCCACCTGCTCTTCAGCAGGCAACAACCAGATATGCCCCAAGTTGCCACCCGTAGCATCGCCTGTGGGTCTCATCACACCCCCGCCGGCACACGCACCGCAGCCGGTTGCTCATCGCAACCCGCTGCTGTTGGTGCGGTACCACTGCTGCAAATCACGCAGAGTCATCTGTCGCGTCTCAACCACAATCCTCAACCCTGGCCGAGTCTTCTACAAATGCATGAATCATGGGGTAATAATATGTTTAAGTGTTGTTCCTCTGCTTTCAGTTGCTGATTTTTTTAATAGTTTGGTTGATGATCTTCCAATATGATTCATGCAGAAAAGGAAGATTCATGTGATTTGTATTTTTGGGAAGTTGCTGATGTGGGGGAATGCAACTACGCTGATTATTTGGTTAGCTGAGGAATCCCAATACAAGTAGGTTGGGGTGTTGGAAAAGTAACTGAAGGAACGTCAGAAGAGGAAGAGGTAGAGCAGAAGGTTAAATATGCAGTTCCTCTGATCATGGCGAAGCAACAGCTGTTAAATGGCCTTGACAACAATGAGGAGATGAAAGAGCTTGTGAAGATAATGGGAAAAATCGATGTGCTATGTAGGATGATTGTCTCTTTATTTGAAGTGTATGTAACACTCGTGATGTATTCAGTGGCTATGACATGAGCACTTTGCTGAAACTAGTAATGAATGAAACCTGTTTAGCAGGCTAGGCGTAGTGTTGTGAACATCTAATGATTTCAATTAACGGAAATCGGGGTATCCCCTTTTGCTCAAAAATAAATAAATAGCAGAGGCCCTTTTGCTAATAAATAAATATATTAGTAGAGGCCCTGTCGGGTCAGCTTTGTTCCCATTCGAAGACGTCGAGCAAATTGCAGTCCAACAACAAACTATGTCATCAAATACAAGTTTCACAGCCAAATATGCGTACAACTAAACAACGATGTCATCATGTTTTAGTCATCATACAATCACCACACAAATCAACATACATAATAACTGATTTTCTCACAGCAAAATACTAACCAACAACTTCATTAGGTTTTAGTTGTCATAGCAAACACAATTTCACATAGTAGATAAAGAAACGTCTTCTAGCAGGCAAATACGACAACAGCAATCTAATCATCATCATCAGCAGCAGCGTCAACATCTTCGCCATGTGTATCAGTCTGAATCACAACCCCCCCCCCCAGTGTCATCTTCTTCTTCATCCTCAATGTCCTTGAACGTTGGCTTCTTATTGATCAACTCTCGTATGTCCACAACCCGAGAGGCAATCTTTTCGCCATCGTCATTGACGTGATGGTTCTCAAAGATATTAGGAACATTTGTGGAATCTTCTACATCAGGAGCAGTGTAAGCATCACCTTGTTCTGCAACTTCATTAAACGAATTCCTCTGATGAAACCTTTGCACTACTCTCTAGTTATCGCTCCTGCAAATGTGCGTTCCAAGAAAAATATCTGTGTTGCTTGATTTACCAAAATAAAAGGCTCATCGGTCTTGTACGCCGCCTTGACATTGATGGATTTGAAATAATCATCATCTCTGGGTTTTGTGATCCTGGAAAATAGGTTATACTAACGACAACACAATAGAACCACACACCGATGAACCTCGAAACCGGAGATATACTGCAACTGAACAATGTCTGTTATGTTCGCATACTTTTCAGTTGTCTCTTCGCCATACGTATCCGTGCTCATCATGGCATTGTTTTGTGTCTTCCTGCCTTCGTCGTGTGCAAGGGTGTTGTAGCGCACATCTCCAACAATGCAAGATTCATAATGTCTTACCCCGAGTATCAGGACCCATTGCTAGTGCGTAAAGGAATCATTAACTGCCTGCCCATCCTCCCGCATCTTCTTAACCTATGGTTAGAAAATAGACAAGCTGATCATCTTATGTACTCAATTTATTAAAAAAATTGACAATTCAATTCAAAAGCTTACATGGCTCTTGAACCATTTCGCAAATCCTGCCATAACTAGTTTGTCAATGTTTCTTGGATTTTGCGGTAGTAACTCCTTTTTGTAGATGCTGCACAACATAGTGATCGTGTGAAACATCTAAATATATAAGAATGTGTTGCAAGTTTAGTAGATTACGATGTATAAGCTGCAGTACTTAGCACTTACTCAATATAAGGTAGAATCTCGGGACAGTTATTCAACAAATACCAAACCATTTTGTCCAAATCTTTAGGTTTGTCGCCTTGTCGACTCTTCCTTGTAACTTAAGCAGAACAATCGGAAACATTGAGCTCGGGACTGTCTTCACCCACCACTCTGCTAAGCTGATCAGCTGTTTCAATGTATTTTGAGTAGAATGTCAACGCTTCTATATCAATGTAGGCCTATGCAATGGAACCCTCGAGTCTAGCTCTGTTCCTAACTTAGCCCTTAAAAGTGCCTAGCTGTCTTTCCATAGGGTACATCTAGCCATACTGTACTGGACCTCTAAGTAGTGCTTCATCAGGTAGATGAACAGCCAAATGCACCCTCACATCAAAGAAGGCTGGAGGATATATCTTCTCAAGGTCGCATAGGATAGTTGGTATCTTGTCTCTAAGACGCTCCAAAGCATCTATCCTGAATTTCTATTCCAAAGTTCCCTGAAGAATTGTCCCAACTCTGCAACTGCTCTGTATAAGTCAAGGTGGCCCAATCCTCTAAGGATAATAGGTAAAACCCTTTGAATTAGGGTGTGGCAGTCATGAGTTTTCAACCCTTGTACCTTGTTTCCATTTGCACTGACTCTCCTTTCAGGGTTGGAAGCAAATCCATGTGGGAATCTCACACGTGACAGGACCTCACAGAATTCTTTTCTTCTTACCTTGTCCAAGACGTACACAGCTGGTGCCATATCCCGTGGTTTACCTTAATCTTTCACCTGCAAATCCCTTCTGATACCCAGGTGTGTCATATCAATCCTAGATTTTAAGGTATCTTTTGTCTTGCCTCAAATATTAAGAAGTGTGCTGATAATGCTGTCACATATATTTTTCTCGATGTGCATCACATCAAGATTATGCCGCAGATCCAAATCTTTCCAATACTCCAAGTCCCACAAAGTGGACCTGCGGGTAAACAATAATCTCTCTTTTGCACTGCCATGCTTCCTTTTCCCCCTACCATTATCAGGATGGTTTCCTGGTGTAATATGCCTGACCTTCTCTAATTCCACTTGCAACTCATCGGTGGCGAGCTTCTTTGGCGCATCACGGTTTCCATGCTTTGCATTAAACACATATCTTCGGTATTTTGTTGGACATGGCTTGTCCTTGGCAAGGAAACGACGGTGTCCAATGTAACAAATCTTGCTAAGTATTGCGTATGATAGCGGATTCCTGTCACAACAAACACATGCATTGTAACCATGTGTCGTTCGCCCAAACATGGTGCCCAAAGCCGGATAATCATGGATGCACCATATAACAGCACGCAGAAAGAAATCAGCTGGTGGGCTACTATATAGGTCTCGAGTGAGAACACCCCCCATAGTTGTTGAAGTTCCTCCACAAGAGGCTCCATGAATAAATCAAAATCCTTTCTAGGACTTTTTGGTCCTGGGATGAGCAAGGCCATCATATAGTTTGATTATTTGGTGCAAACATTTGGTGGCATGTTGAAAGGGATAACAAGCACTGGCCACATGCTATATGTGGCACTCTGGTGGCCAAATGGGTTAAATCCATCTGTAGCTAAGCCAAGTCTCATGTTTCTCGGGTTAGCAACACACTCTTTGTGTTTTTGATTGAAGCTTTTCCAGTCAGTACCATGAGATCAATGACTCATTACATTCTGATCTCTGTACTCCTGGTCCTAGAATGCCACAGTACATCCTCTCTTGTTTCAGCATCATGAAACAACCTCTGCAATTTTGGTAGAATTGGAAAATGTCTCAGAACACTATGAGGAATCCTCTTCACGGCATCGCCATCTTTTGATTGATGATTTGCATTTTGGGCATTCACTTAAGTTGGCATAATCCTTCCGGATCAGAACACAATTATTCTTACAAACATGGATCATATCATATGCAATTCCAACTGCATGAAGGAAATTCTTCATTTTATTGTAGGTGTGTGGCAGCTCAGACGAAGCTGCAAAAGATTTGTGGAAAGCAGCCAACATCTTATCGAATGATTTGTTGGTCATCCGCTCAGATGTCTTCACCTGAATAAAGGTGACCATAGCTGAGAATACTAACAACTTATTTCCTGGGGTGACAACCACGTTGCATTGTTCCAACATGCGGGCCCACCGTTTTTCTTGTGCAGGTGAAAGTTCATAAAATGCATGAGCATTTCGTAGCATTGCTTCAATGTTGTTCAAACTCACTGGCTCCACCACCACCTCCTCCTCCTCTTCCACCTGAGCATCAGGCAGATCAAGATGGTTATTTGCTGCTTCCACATAGTCAGTAACATTGACGTTCATAGCTTCACCATGATGAACCCACCTAGTATATGTGACCGACATCCCATACAAGTGTAGATTAGTTTGCATAGTTGACTGGGGTCTTGTATCTGAATTCATACAACTACTACTGTAATCAGCTCTGATAAAGTTCATAAAGTTTTCAACCCCCTCGACACATGCAGCGGAGAATCTTCTAGCACATGTTATGCAAGTCATGTCCATCTGTTAGACATACAAATTAGTTCTTCTACTAGATATTACAGGAAAAACATATATGTGTTTTTATGAAGTCCGAAAAAAATACCTAGGTCGATGTCTAAAGCTATGGAAAGATATTTGGACAAGCAGATCTAAGTAACAAAATATATGTATAGCTAATTCAGCAAACAGATTTGAGTGCTAAATTATGGCCTGCTGTTTCAGCAGTCAATGAAGCCAAGCACAGCCATTGAAGGCCATCTCAGCAACAAAGATCGAGCATAAAATGGTGTAGAGCTATTTCACCTAACAGATTGGCTACTAGACCATGGCAATCTACTTCACAACAAATATATGGCAGGATATTTTAGCAACTAATCGGGTGTGGCATGCCATCTCAGCTAAGCAGATTGAGTGCAGAACAGTTCAAGGAAGCTTCTTAGGCAGAGCATATAGACTGTAAACTACTTCGGCAAACAGTGAGATTAACAGCGTCTGTCAACTAACATTCAGCGCTACTCCGACATGCACGGGGCCTCAGACTAGAATGCGCGTACCATGGGAGAAGTTGGCCGACGTGCGTCTCCATGAGAACATCGCCAACGGTGGCATCGCAGCTAGAGGACGGCAGTCTACGAGAGCGTACTGTGGGAGTGAGAGGATCGTCGTACGTCCCCTCGACCAACCGCGGCGCCGACGTATTGGCGTGGCGGGGAGGGCGGCTTTGGCGGAGCGAATGGAGTGGAGGGGGCCGGGGGAGG
>LR738709.1:81434144-81488087 GCA_902687465.1 Secale cereale
GGGGAGTTTGGCGCATGGTCGGTTTCTCCAAGTGCATTCCCACGTGTGAGTGAAGAGGCAAGCCTAAGTGCGTTCCGTTTGCGTAAGCCCTATGCAGGACCGACCGTGTGAGGGGTGCAACACGACCGCGATAGGCGTGTTGTGAGTGTATTGTCTTTTTTTCCTTTTAAACATGGTGCTTCGCTCCCTCAAAGAAAACTTGGTTCTTCACGCGATACATCGATACTTCTACTAGTACTCCGGTAATCCCGACTAAAATGGCGCGGCCGGGTCTTTTCCCGCGCGATATGCTGGGAGGTTGGCTTAGTTGGTTGTTTTAGGATGAGTAATAGTACACCTATGTAATTCCAGTTACGTAATTAACGTAATGTGAAATGTGTGAGCTGTTGATTGGAGATTGGGGGAAGGGAGGGTCCCACCACCATGAAAATCAGGGGGGGAGAGAGAGGCAATATACATTAACCCTTTCGTAGGTTCTCGTAGATGTAGAAAGATGTGGAATGTGTGAATGTGTAGTGGACGTACTATTGGAGTGCCTAAGATAAATTGTGTATGTAGACCATAAGTGTTTATTTACCTCGCATGTTAGCTTTGTCTCGGGTCAAACATTCTAAGTTTATACACACAAAAACGAATCATCATTCCATATTTTTTTCATACACCTACAATATATCTTACTATTATTGTGAAATTTCATATACACCAGACGAGATTCATGCAAACACGGCAAATTTTCATTACATTTCAAACTTTTACATGACTGGAAAAATAAAAGAAACCCGACCCTAAACCTATTATACGGTGGCGACTAACGTCCTCCATCTATGATCTCCATGTACGGGGGCGGGGTTCAAGACCGTGAAGTGAAGGTGTGGTCTCTAGCGAGGAACAGTAGAACACAGGAGACGGATCGACCAGTTGGCAAAGCATGCCCTACCGCCTCCCATGCCCTACTCATCCTCGAAGGACTCCCCGACCTCGGTGGTGCCGATGGACGTGAGGTCGATGATGATGGGCGTGGATGGTCTGTCGCTTCACCTGCCACATGCGCCATCGAACGATGGACGGTGGCAAGTAGGATGTGTGGCTGACGGTGCTCCCATCGTCAGCCGCCAGCGTGGCCACCGCTTGTGCGGTCGCGTCCGTGTCCGGCTACGCTGCTATCGCGTTGCGAGCGGTGACTTGAGCGAGGGCGGCGACCTCGAGCTTCATCCCTGAAGACAAGCTCTCCCGCAGAGCATTCGCGCCCGTGGTCATGGTGGATGTGCACTAGCAAGACAATGCGCTATGGTCTGGAGTTCAGCTGGGCGTTGCCGCTTTAAGTAGCACATTCCGGTGAGGCCAAGCGTCCGGGTGCGTCATTAAGTTGCCGGAGTTGGTTCCTTGAGCACCGAGCCTCTTAATGACGGTATACGGATGGACGACATCAATGCGGGCAGCTAGCAACAGCTGGGAACGCACCGCGCGATGGCGCAAGGGATGAGGGTTTTTGGTGTGCCAGGGTAGTCAGCTGTGGTCGTGGCAATGTTGGAGATGCCCTTTGCTCACATGCGATCCCCACATGTCATTGAAAAAGCAAATACGACCCGGCAAAAATGGTCCTGGGGATGCAGTTGGCCGCGCTAGAACACTCCGCGGACGCGTTGCGGCGCGCGAGCACTCGGAAGCCCCGTGCATCCTCGACGAGACAAGTGTTGATCTGCTGGTTGTGCCACAGCGGTAGCGCCACCCTCGCCACCCTGAAGCCGAGTGTGTCCAGCGACGATGAGCGTGTCGCTCACCGCAGTCATCGTGTCAAGAGGCGGTGCGGGAGCTGCGCCACATTGCTGGCCCCCACGACTCACATGAACGGTTGCCGGTGCCGAGGAGGTCGTGGGCCAGCTCCTCCATTGGACTAGTCTGCGCCACGTCATCCCGATAGATGTGCCCCACATGTCGGTTTCCCTGTTTTCCGGGCCAAATTTAATGCATGGTAGAGTGACCTAGGCATGTGCGAAGAGCGACTTGATGACTAGCGAGATACAATCCTGATACCTAGGGAAATGAATTAGGTTTGACAAGCACAAAGAGGAAGAGAGGTGGTATGTGTGTGTGCGAGAGAGAGAGAGGGAGGGAGGGGAGGGAGGGAGAGACCCTGAGATGAAACCGAGAGAGAACGAGTGGGTGCATGTCTGATACCTAAGGCGGATTCATAATTTTGAACCGGTGATCATACCATCAGCAAATCATATATAAAGGGTATTCAATGTTCATTTCGCTTTTGAACGTAGTACAATATACTCCCTCCGATCCTTTCTAGTTTACATATAAGTTTTATGTGTAGTCAAAGTATCTCTACTTTGGTCAAACTTATAGAAAAAAGTATCAACATTCAAAAACGCCCAATCAATATTGTTAGATTCGTACATACTCCTAGATTTGTATTCAAACAGAAATGGTTTCCAATTTGTTTTCAAACATGTGAATGCTTGTTCTCGTGCATGCTCTTCCTACTAGGATTTCGCACGTATGTCCAATAGTAGTAGAAGTAGAAGTAGTAGTACAACATCTGCAGTAGAGTATGCAGTGCTCATGGTACTAGTAGTATACTACTAGTAACACACGCATGGGCATCTTGCTAGTATAGATAAATGATGCGGGCAGGGGAGGGGGAGGGACATTGGTTTGCTCTCAACTTCGGTCCCACAAGCGAGCAAAAACGCAAGACGAAGCGCGTTCCATTCAGTGAGCGACGTGGAGGGTTCAGCGTGCTGGGGTATTCTTTCTCGAGATATCATTTTTCTTATCTTTCTCGAGATATCATTTTTTGATGAAATTCTCAAGATACCATTTTTCGATGAAATTCACGACATATCATTAAAAATGCATCTTGATGTTCCGTGCAATGCACGGGCATCTTGCTAGTTATCTTGAGATTTTATGAAGTCACTGCCTGGTCGTCGATAGGAACGGTGGGGAGGTCCGGACGTCTTCCACGTGAAACTCCAAAACTTTGGTCCCATCCCAGGCTCCAGTCATTCGGCTTTGCAAACTCTCCATAGTCAAAACCGATTGACTAGTCGTCACCGGAACCACTATTCACACCAGAACCTTCGGTGCTCGGCCTACGACAGCTACTTGTCGGCTGGTCACCACTGCACCAAAACCACACCTCCTCTCTAGCCCATTCCCCCACCTTTTGATCCCTTAGCCTGCATCAGCCATCCCCTAATTCATCGGAAAGCCATGGTGCGCCGCAAGATCATGTACTACAAGATGCTGACGCCGGAGCGCCGCACAGAAATCACGGTGGCGGTCGGCGCCATAGACCTCCGTTCCCAAGCTCTCTTTGCAGCAGGCCAATCCCCGAGTTCTCTGGAGCCAAGCTCCGATGAGGAGGAAGCCGATCCAATGTTCATGGTGGAGGTGGCGGCGCAGAAGGCCCCCGATGCATATGAGACGATGGACGTCAACTTCGTGCCGGCGTCCGGGCCCCCCATGGTGCAGGCGGACCAGCGATTCAACCTGGCGATCCTAAAGGAGGACCGGTAGGCGGAGGCTCAACTCGAGGCGGCGCACACAGATGCCGCTGCCATTGAGGCCCTCCTACAGGCAGTACCAGATGTCGTGTATGTGAACTGGGTGGCGGAGGCTCAACTCGACGCTGAGCGCGCGGATTCCGCTACCATCGAGGCCCTCCTACAAGGAGCCGGACGTCCTTGACTTGAACCGGGCAGCGGAGGCTCAACTCGATACAGAGCACGCGGATGCCACTGCCATCGAGGCCCTCCTGCTGGCAGAACGAAACATCGTGGATGTGAACTGGGCGGTGCTCGCGTCCGTGCAGAGCGCCTGCACGCTCCACGTGAATGAGTAGCTGGAGGCCGATGACAACCACAATGCGGAGATACACGTCCGCAGCTACGGCTGGTTCGCGCCGGCAGCCCAAAAGACGATGAGGCCGTCTCGTTCAGCGAGCAGTGATAGTTTTTCTTTATGTTGTTTTTAGGGATCTTTTGTTGTGTAAAAACATATATTAATGCAAGTCGTCTGACTTTCATCATTTGGGTCAGTCGACCATTTAAGGCGGTTGGATGGATATCCCATGTCTCCTAACCCTTCTTCTTCCCCAACAGACCATCGCATGGGCAGCACGGATCTTCCTCGACATGCGGTTGGATGAACATACTGTATGAACGAAAATTATGTGTCAGTGGTAGGACAGCTGAGTTCGGTTTGATCAGATGCGGTAGCACGTGTCAGTGAGGGTGCATTCCCTTGGTTGGGTTTGCGGCGTGCAGGAGCAACTGTGTAAGGGTGCGGTGCGACCGCAACAGCCGTGCACAAGTGTACCTCATTTTCATTTTGAAAAATGGTAGTCAAGCTTGGCAAAAATGTGTGGCAAAGTATGACCATGCAAGGCCTAGACCCAAACATGATACAAGTACATACTACTTGTGTTAAAAAAGAAAGGCGGGGTTTTCCATCTCGGGATTGATCGATACAAATCCTCGTTTGACGTGTCAATTAATGCGTATTTTTTTCTCCAACGCCCAAAGAGCTAACCATCTCACTCCTTATTGCTGGATTAATGCAGCGCCATGCAAACCAACCTACTCACTTCCGCATGCATGCAAGGGTATATTAATGTCCTTGGTTGCTATATACTACGAGGCAAAACCATCAATTTTTCCTTGATTAGTGTTAGTGGCCTTCTTCAAATTGTAATTTTGATACTAGCCTTGTATACAAAAAAAGGAGGTAGTAACTATTTGACTTCCTTCCCCATTGCGGTGACGTCGATGATATCTCGAATGTTGTGGCTTCGGCGAAGTGCGTTCGACAGAGCACACCATTGAGGGAGACCACGGTAAGTCGTTCGCAAGTGCCGCCTACAAGCCAAGGCAACCGCCTTCTTTGCATCCAGGAAGTCCGTTGAACCAAAGGAGGTCTAAATGTACTAGTACTACACAATAGCGTCGTCCGTCCAACTTAGTGCAGTAAGGTGGTTTCTCAAAGAAGACGATGGAGAAGCAGAGTCAACGAAGAGTGAAATGATGGTTGCTTAGTCCATGCTTTGTGATTTGACGCATCACTGCTTTGTGATTTGTGATAGAAGGGAGAGGGGAGTAGACTCTATGCTCTATATGTACCGTATATGCGTCCAAGCACGGCATAAAGGGGAGAGAGGTTGCTTTTTCTATTCCTTCAATCAATCAATTAGGGAGCTTCGGTTCCCTCTTTTTGGCTTTGGTAGCACCCTCCACAATGGTCCCCATCGATGCCAAAAGCTATTTTCACATTTGTCTACACAGTGTGGATGCCCTTAACCGTACCAGTTGGTTTGGTTCCGGTGTGCTATCTATACAAATCTCGATTATATTGATCTAAAAATTATATCAACATTAGTAAAAAGGAGGTGATTTTGCCGCGCCGGAGGCGGGGGAGGTTTATTACTTTTAGAGGACATTGGCCTGGCGGTTTGCTAACATGATGTCCCACGTGTCAGCTATTTACCAAGCCGGTCCGCGTCCCACACGAGACTGGCCATAGTGGTAGCAACATGTAGTCGGGAGTAGAAAACATGCTGATGTGGCAGAGAATTAAAGAAGAGAGGGGGTTAGAGTAACATACTAGCTAGACCCCGTACCATGTTAAATGTATAGCAATAAATATACTATGCACTATAGAGGAAGTTGGGGTATGAAGTAGTAGTATGATACACTTGTATTATGCGCATGATACTAGTATATGATACTCCCCACTATGAGTAGCCGAGGCAGAACAACGACAGAAGCAACACGTGGTCAACTTGAAAAAGATGAGGGGGAAGCGAATTCAGCAATGAGTGAAATGATGGTTGCTTCGTCCCTCCAACTTATTTTTTAGCATCACTTCGTCCCTCCAACTTAATCGCGAGGGTGCAGCTTTGTGATTTGACGCCTCATTGCTCATTACTACACCGGCACCATGACCGGAGTGATTCACCCCTGCTGCTCTGCACTGTGAATTCAGTATGGCACGTGGACCCGGTTGCTTGATGTCCCACATGTCGGCAAAAGGGACTAGAACATTTATGAAAGTGAGCGCTCCACTCCTGCAACGAAGGAGTACATGACACAGTGGCCCAGTGAACTGTTACTTGTACTATAGTGCTACTATAGGTTTGCTGTTTCGAACGATCCATCGATACAAACCCGATCCATCGATACAAACAGGAAAGGGCGGGATTTTTTCCGTGCGATAGATGATAGTAGTACTACCCAATTTAGGCATTGGCATGTTGGCCTACTCGGCTCCACAGAAAGAGCGAAAGAAGAGATAAATACACTGGTTGAGTGGGTCTGTGTATTTCAACCCAAAAGCGTAATACGGTCAACGGACTTCAGAATATGCTCATTACGGTCACTATATACGTTTTGCGGTGATTATATGGTCACTTGCTCACCGTTCAGCATCGGATTGCACTCTGTTGACCGGCCAAATAGTCTGCATGGCACTATGTCAACATGTTAAACTAACCACGTTCCTTGTGGGTCCCACCTGTCATGCATGCGTGTGTGCGTGTGACTGTAACATGTGTGCGTGACTGCGTGTGCACCGTGTACGTGTGAGTGTTGCGTGCATCCAGTTTGCGTGGATGTGTGTGCGTGAGTGAGTGTAGCTTGCGTGCGTGGCTGCGTGTGTACGTGTGAGTGTTGTGTGCATGTAGTTCGTGTGCATGCGTGCGTGTGTGTACAATCACCACACCAGCTCATGTTTGTTAAAAACAGACAGCTCAACATACCAATACAATGCCACATTGTCCATTGTGCCTGTGGTGATGACTTCGAACCACCATCCAATATTTTTTTATCATTTGTTTTCATTCTTATACACGCCGAAAGGTGGGCCCAATGGTAGTGAGATAATGTGATGCAACACTAGAGGTGCCATGTAGAGCGTTTAACTGGTCAACTAGTCATGGGTTGAACAAATACAGAGCTATATAGTGAGCCCGTGACTGTATAATAACCACAAAACGTTGATTGTGACCGTAATGAGTGGATTCTGAAGTCCAATGTACGTATTGTGCTTTCTCTTCAAATACAATGATCGTCACTCTATATATCGTGAGAGAAAGATGAAACATGCGTGAATGTGTTGGGGCGTACTTTTAGAGGACCTAGAGATAGTTTGTGCGCATACATGAAAGGGGCGTAGAGGGGTGTGTGCGATGGAGAGAGAGATGCTCTTCATTTCCCTTTGTTATGACTAACTTTACATATAGTATAAAAATATACAAATTCACATTGTGGAATAAATATCATTGGGTGCACCATGCAATGCAAACTAATTTTCGTACTCCATATAACTTTGTAATGTTGTATATATGTACAGATTCTAAATTAAATTTTTGGCCACACTTTGTGTATTTTTATTCAAAGCTCTTTGTGAAGTAAATGTGAAGAGAGGGCTTTTTAGATCAATGGGGTATGTGTAAAGATATAACATGTGTGAATATGTAGGTGACATATTTGGCAGGGTCTAGTGAGGGTATGTGTATGTATTCGAGAGATGCATGGATAGAGGGGCCGAAGGGGGGCGACGTGGGAGAGATAGCACGAGAAATGAGAGAGGTCTAGAGAGAGAGACGGTTAGGATGTCACGGCGAGAGATGCCCTTGATTGTGTACATGCAAGGTGGGTATATAGAAGCATGAGGAGATTTTGTTGTTGTGTCTATGTTGGTGTGTGTGTGTGTGTGTGCGTGAAGATAACTAGACCTAGGGGCAGATGGTATGTCACCGCGTGAGGTCCGGCGGGGCGAGGTGAGGCCCTTGGGTCGGTTCCGTCCTGCGCCACATTGGTCGGCCCGTGACGCATTCAAGGATACCCATGGAGGACTCATCGTACAAGACAAAGATACCAGAGTCATGAAGGACTTGGTGTCCACTAAGAAAGCTGGCTAGGATTTGTAACCCTAGGTCCTCAGACTAAGGTAACCCCTTGTCTTTGATATTAGCATTCATCCAACCTAACTTTAAGGGGCATCCTATAGAATGCTCTACTGGAATCATATTCGTCAATTAGGAAGAGAGCTGGAGACAATGCATGCGAGACATGCCTAAAGATAATGTGCATGCGGGACACACGTAGGCAGGTCTATGTATAGAGAAAGGGTCGATGGGGATTGTGTGTATGTATGCGTGTGAGAGGAAGAGTGCTTTTGATAACGGTTAGTGAAAATAGTCGTAAATGGTTGCGAGAGGGAGGGAGTGTGATATCGAGAGCATGTGTGCAAGAAAGACGCTTCGAGAGAGAGTGTGTGAGCATGTGCGAGAGACCACTGATGGATATACACCGTATGCGCGTATGTGTGCGAGAGAAAGTTATCGCGTGTTTGAGGAGGGGCCTATGGAGAGTGAAACTACACGTAAAAGACGGATGTACACATTGATGAAAAATATAAATTGTATCCGAATACTAGGATGCACTAGTACAGCGAGGTGCTATACAAATGGTTTTTAACCCCTTTTCGCGATGGCATTTGGAACCGTCACCTAGTGAGTGTGGGCGATAGGGGGGTCCTTCCCACACGAATAAGAAACCGTCGGGGATATGCCCTCCTGGCACACACGCTCGGCAAAATGAGGTTGTGTGCGACCGGCGAGCGACCAAATACGGTTATACATACAGTAGTGCTCAAAAAAAATTATACAGGCGAAATCATTTCCAGTCATAAGTACATCCCACACAGTCAGTTCCCGGTAAATGTTTCCGTCCGAATGTACATCCCACACAGTCACTCCAAGGAAAACATTTATGTTCGCAGGTATATCACACACAAATTTCCCCGTTAAATAGTTTGTGATAGCGTTTCCATTGCACACGATATTAACAATTTTATCGTTTGCGTTATTGAATCCATCACACGCAGTTTTTATGTGGTAAATGTTTGCGCCAGGTGGCCTAACGCAAACGGTTCATTCCTGTAAACTATGTGTGTTATTGAATGCATCACAGGCGGTTTTCTCTCTATAACAGTTTGCAATAGAAAAACCCAATTAGTAGGCTAATTATCCTGTTATTAATAATCCATTTATTAATCTAATTGACATTTCATATTAAACACACAATATATTTCATTTTCATAATTGAAATACATCAGTGTACAACATCATATAGCTTCAGATTGTACCAACACCAGCATCAGAGTACAATACTCAGCTACCCCATTACACAATTGTACCAGCACCAAGTTTCACATGCAACATCTATAGCCTTTCGAAATTAGCAACATATATGGTACATAGACAGATGTATCTCATCTAGAAAACTGTTGAAGCAGAAGGCGGACATTGAGCCTTCATTGATGTTGAAGGTCTCTGCAACTTTAGTCCAGTGCCTGTGGATGATTGACCGTCCATTGTTCGTCCTCTTCCGGAACACTTCAATGTTGAACCGTGGGTGGTGTATGAATACCTTCCTCGCCTCCTGACCATACAGGTGGTTTGAGAGGTAATCATCAGTGAACTGCTTTGAAAAGGCCTGAAAACAAGGATGTGCATAAATATCTTCTCTATATTGGAAATGGGGCAAAGGAATAAAAAAGGCAAGGTATAATAGTTAGTACCATCCTGTAGTGAACTGATGTCTTCTTCATTTTGCAGGCAAATATCTTGTTGTTTTTTGTCGCTAATTTCTTTATCCTAACAATCTTTCTGAGTTTCTTGACTTGACTAATATTCATGGACAACTCATTTCTCCATATGCGAAAAGGGTCGAACAGTGCGTCAAAACCTCTAACAGCGGGACCTACATGTGCAAGACCAAATTGTTAAAAACCTAAATATTAGAATGGTTCCTGCAATTGCACAATAATGTGCTATTAGACAAAGGACCATGGCTAACCTCGATTGTAAACCTCCGTGCTTCCCATTGTTTCCCAACAATATATATAAGGTAGTGAGTCATCAGGTTAAGTAAGGGTTCGCATGCTATCAGTACAATATGTTGATGAAAAATAAGCACATTGCAGATTCATCAGATTAATTCAAGCCACGTGGAAAACCCATTTATCCAAATCAAGAATGATTAAGAACTAGGAAATACATTTATTCCTCACATGCACAACAATACAAAATTCTACCCAAAACAATTGGACATCGCATTGCAGAATTGAACCAAGCAGTTAACTAAACATCACAACAAATGAACCAAACATTAACTAAGCTCCACATTGCACAATATAACATACTCCTAATAGAAGATCAGACAGTTAAGCAAACCAAGCATGCTTAACAACTTGGAAATATAGCAATTGTATTTGTTTGTCATGTATTTACTACAACCAAATTTAATTTATTCCTCCCATGGTATACAATAACAGAATGCACCCACAACTATTGAACATCGCATTGCAGAATTGAACCAAACAGTTAACTAAACACCACAACAAATAAACCAAACGTTAAATGAGCACCACCTTGCACAATATAACATACTCCTAATAGAAGATCAGACAGTTAACCAAACCAAGCATGCTTAACAACTTGGAAATATAGCAATGTATTTGTTTCTCATGTATTTAGTACAACCAAATTCAATTTACTACTCACATGGTATACAATAATAGAATGCACCCACAACTATTGAACATCGCATTGCAAAATTGAACCAAACAGTTAACTAACACCACAACACAAATGAACCAAATGTCAACTGAGCACCACATTGCACAATGTATAACCAAACCAAGCATGCTTGACAACTTCGCAATATAGCAATTGTATTCGTTTCTCGTGTATTTTGTAAAGATACATTCGATTTATTTCTCACATGGAAGACGATACAAAATTGCAGCCTGAAGAATTGAACATCACATTTGCAGAATTGAACCAAACAGTTAACTGAAGACGATAACTAATTAAACAAACAATTAATAAGTGAGCACCACACTGCACGACATATAGAACATATACACTAGAGCAACAGATTGCATGGTAAAACTAGATAACACAATTCACTAGACTTTGTTAAGGAAAGGCAGGAGCAGCTGATGACCCACAAGTGTAGGGGCTCTATCGTAATCCTTTCGATAAGTAAGAGCGTCGAACCCAACGAGGAGCAGAAGGAAATGATAGGCAGTTTTTAGTAAGGTATTTTCTGCAAGCACTGAAATTATAGGTAACAGATAGTTTTGTGATAAGGTAATTGGTAGAAAGTGACAAAAGGTAAAAGTAAGTAAGGTGCAGCAAGATGGCCCAATCCTTTTTGTAGCAAAGGACAAGCCTGGACAAACTCTTATATGAAGGGAAGCGCTCCCGAGGACACATGGGAATTATCGTCAAGCTAGTTTTCATCACGATCATCAGATTCACGTTCGGTACTTTGATAATTTGGTATGTGGATGGACCGGTGCTTGGGCGCTGTCCTTACTTGGACAAGCCTCCCACTTATGATTAACCTCTAATTCAAGCATCCGCAACAACAAAAGAAGTATTAAGGTAAACCTAACCATAGCATGAAACAAGTGGATCCAAATCAGCCCCTTACGAAGCAACGCATAAACTAGGGTTTAAGCTTCTGTCACTCTAGCAACCCATCATCTACTTATTACTTCCCAATGCCTTCCTCTAGACCCAAATAATGGTGAAGTGTCATGTACTCGACGTTCACATGATACCACTAGAGGAGAGACAACATACATCTCATCAAAATATCAAATGAATACCAAATTCACATGACTACTTATAGCAAGACTTCTCCCATGTCCTCAGGAACAAAAGTAACTACTCACAAGACATAATATTGTTCATGATCAGAGGGGTATTAATATGCATAATGGATCTGAACATATGATCTTCCACAAAATAAACCAACTAGCATCAACTACACGGAGTAATCAACCCTACTAGCAACCCACAGGTACCAATATGAGGTTTGGGTACAAAGATTGGATACAAGAGATAAACTAGGGTTTGAGAGGAGATGGTTCTGGTGTAGATGTTAATGAAGATAGCCCTCCCCAGGATGGGAGAGTTGTTGGTGATGACGGCGGTGACGATTTCCCCCTCCCAGAGGGAAGTATCCCCGGCAGAACAGCTCTGCCGGAGCCCTAGATTGGTTTCCGCCAAGGTTCCGCCTCGAGACGGCGGCGTCTGGTCCCGAAAGCCTCCTTATGATTTTTTCCAGGTCAAAACACCTCGGATAGGAGAAGATGGCCATCGGGGGGGCCACGAGGCAGGGGGCGCGCCCAGAGAGGGGGGGTGCGCCCCCTCCTCGTGGACAGGTGGTGGCGCCCCTGGTGATCTTCTTTCGCTAGGTATTTTTTATATTTTCTGAAGCGGTGTCCTGTGAAGTTTTGGAGCCTTTTGAGTTATGCAGAATAGGTTTCCAAAGTTTGCTCCTTTTCCAGCCCAGAATTCCAGCTGCCGACATTCTCCCTCTTCATGTAAACCTTGTAAAATAAGAGAGAAAAGGCATAAGTATTGTGACATAACGTGTAATAATAGCCCATAATGCAATAAATATCGACAGAAAAGCATGATGCAAAATGGACGTATCAACTCCCCCAAGCTTAGACCTCGCTTGTCCTCAAGCGAAAGCCGATATAGAAAAATATGTCCACATGTTTAGAGATAGAGGCGTCGATAAAAATAAAATACGGACATGAGGGCATCATGATCATTCTCATAACAGCAACACATATATATAATGTCATATGATTATTATGCTAAAGTAACAATTCATTCACAATATCAAGCATGAATCAGAAACTTTATTGAAAACCAACAAACTATGATCTCGGCCATTGAAGCAATTGCAATTTATCGTAACATAGGAAAGAATCAACATAAGAGCTTTTCAGTAAGCCTACATACTCAACTATCATATAGTCTTTCACAATTGCTCACACTCACGCAATACTTATGGTTATGGAGTTTTAACCGGACACAGAGAAGGATGGGGGCTTATGGTGTTGCCTCCCAACCTTTTACCTCAAGGGTAATGTCAACAGTAATAGACCATGAAAACTTACATCCAAGTGGGTATATATGTCAGGATCTTTCCAACATAGTGTGCTTGCCAAAGGATAAAATGTAAAAAGGAAAGGTGAATTTCTCCTTGAATCTTATAAGGCAAGAATAAAAGATAGGCCCTTCGCAGAGGGAAGCAGAGGTTGTCATGTGCTTTTATGGTTGGATGCACAAAGTCTTAGCGCAAAAGAACATCACTTTATATTGCCACTTGTGATAAGGACCTTTATTATGCAGTTCGTCGCTTTTATTACTTCCATATCACAAGGTCGTATAAAGCTTATTTCCTCCACACTAATAAATCATACATATTTTAGCGAGTTTGCAACATGACAACTTACTTGGAAGGATCTGACTCAATCCATAGGTAGGTATGGTGGACTCTCATGGCAAAACTGGGTTTAAGGATGTATGGAAGCACAAGTAGTATCTCTACTTGGTGCGAGGAGTTTTGGCTATTATGAGGGGGAAAGGCAAGTTCAACATGTTGGATGATCCATGACAATATACTTTATTTAGGATATTAGAAAACATAACACAGTATGTTGTCTTCCTTGTCCAACATCAACTCTTTAAAATGTCATATTTTAATGAGTGCTCACAATCATAAAAGATGTCCAAGATAGTATATTTGTATGTGAAGCCTCTCTTTCTTTATTACTTCCTATTAATTGCAATGATGACCAAAAGTATGTTTGTCAACTCCCAACAACTTTTATTCATCATACTCTTTATATGTGAAGTCATTACTTCCCATAAGATCAATATGATCTCTAGGATACTCTTTATGTTTTCTTTTTTTTTCTTTATCATGACCAAAGTGATGAAATCAAGCCCTTGACCCAACACTAATCTTTATTATATAGCTCATGGACTCAATTACAAAGGGTAAAGTTCATAAAGCAAAAGCTCACAACTAGATCATGCTAACTTTATTCCACTAGATCAAGATACTACCAAAAGGATCGAACTAAGAAAAACGGTAAAGATAGGAGTGATGGTGATACGATACCGGTGTCACTCCCCTAAGCTTGGCAGTTGCCAAGGAGAGTTCCCATACCCATATGATTATGTGTCCTTCTTCGGGGGTGGTGATGTAGCCATCTTCCTTAACTTGCACTTAAGGGCAGGATTTTGCTCCCTTAGGTCATTGATCTCCTGCTCAAGGTTTAATATTTTCTTGCATAGTGTCTGCTTGTTTTCCTGTAAGAGCTGAAAAGGCATAAATTCGATCTTAGATTTCTTTGCTCTGTTGGGGAGGCTTGACTTTTTGAACTCCACATGCATGTCCCTAGGTTGAGGTAGTGGGACTTCGTCTTCATCTAAGCTATTCCAATCATTTCCCTTGGAATCATGGTCTTTTTCTTCCTTTGTGGTCCAACCATAATGCTCCCAGTCCCCATAGACCTTAGGGTCAGCAAGGGAATCAGCCACATAGCTTTCTCCCTCCGAATCCTGGGACGACATATTGCTCTTATCTGCGACAGAAATAGCTCAAAACAAAAAACAGGGGACTTTTGCATGATACAGAGGTGAAAACCTTCGGGGGTATGTATAACGAATTTTTACCGACCAAAAGGAGTAGCATACAAGAAATCGGAGTCAGGGAGGCACACGAGGTGCCCACGAGGCAGGGGGCGCGCCCAGGGGAAGGGGGCGCGCCCTCCACCCTCGTGGACGCCTCATGTCTCTTCCGGACTGCCACTTATTTTTCTATTTTTCTAAATATTCCAAAACGGTGAAAATTGCCTTTAGAACTGTTTTGGAGTCGGTTTACTTACCGTACCACATACCTCTTCCTTTTCAGAGTTTGGATCATTCTGGAAAGTGTCCCTTATGTATTCCTCCGGAGTTACGGTTTCAATAACATTGGTTTCAACATTTATAGGGTTACCTGAGATATAATGTTTGATTCTTTGACCGTTCACCACCTTCGGATTTTTTGCCTTCGAAGTTGTTGATTTTGATGGCACCGGAACGATAGACCTCCTCGATAACGTAAGGTCCTTCCCACTTAGAGAGAAGTTTCCCTACAAAAAATCTTAAACGAGAGTTGTATAGCAGTACATAATCACCTACATTGAACTCACTCTTTTGTATCCTTTTGTCATGTCATCTTTTAACTTTTTCTTTAAACAGCTTGGCATTCTCATAAGCTTGGGTCCTCCATTCATCAAGAGAGCTAATGTCAAATAACCTCTTCTCACCGGAAAGTTTGAAATCATATTTAAGCTCTTTAATAGCCCAATATGCCTTATGTTCTAGCTCAAGAGGTAAGTGACAAGCTTTTCCATAGACCATCTTATATGGAGACATGCCCATAGGATTTTTGTCTGCAGTTCTATAGGCCCATAGTGCATCATCAAGTTTCTTGGACCAATTCTTTCTAGACCTATTAATTGTCTTTTGCAAAATTAATTTCAACTCTCTATTACTTAGTTCTACTTGACCACTAGTCTGTCGGTGATAAGGGGATGCAATTCTATCATTTACATCATACTTTGCAAGCATTTTACGGAAAGCACCATGAATAAAGTGTGAACCACCATCAGTCATTAGGTATCTAGGGACTCCAAACCTCGGTAAAATAACTTCTTTAAGCATCTTAATAGAGGTGTTGTGATCAGCACTACTAGTTGGAATAGCTTCTAACCACTTAGTAACATAATCAACATCAACTAAAATATGTGTATAGCCATTAAAGGAAGGAAACGGTCCCATATAATCAAAGCCCCAAACATCAAATGGTTCAATAACAAGTGAATAATTCATAGGCATTTCTTGACGTCTGATAATATTACCAATTCTTTGACATTCATCACAAGATAAGACAAACTTACGGGCATCCTTGAAGAGAGTAGGCCAATAAAAACCAGATTGCAATACCTTATGTTCAGTTCTATCTCCAGCATGGTGTCCTCCATAAGCTTCGGAGTGGCACTTGCATAGGATCTGTTCCTATTCATGCTCAGGTACACAACGTCTAATAATACCATCTACTCCTTCTTTATAAAGATGTGGGTCATCCCAGAAGTAATGTCTCAAATCATAGAAGAACTTGGTATAAACTTAGCAACAATATAATTAGCATAATCAACATACCATGGAGCAGTATGAGAAGTATTTATGACAGCTAATTGTTCATCAGGAAAACTATCATCAATAGGTTCTGGGTCATTGAGTATATTCTCTAACCTAGACATATTATCTGCTACGGGGTTCTCATCTCCCTTTCTATCAATAAAATGCAAGTCAAATTCTTGCAGCAAGAGAACCCATCTAATAAGTCTAGGTTTAGCATATTTCTTTTCCATAAGGTATTTGATAGCAGCATGATTAGTGTGAATAGTTACTTTAGAATCAACAATATAAGGTCTAAACTTATCACAAGCAAACACAACTACTAAAAATTATTTCTCAGTAGTAGCATAATTTCTCTGGGCAATGTCTAGAGTTTTACTAGCATATTGGATAACATTTAATTTCTTATCAACTCTTTGCCCTAAAACAGCACCTACAGCATAATCACTAGTATCGCAGATAATCTCAAAGGGTAAATTCCAGTCAGGAGGCTGGACAATAGGTGCAGAGATCAATGCTTTCTTAAGTATTTCAAATGCTTCTAGATAATCATCATCAAAGACAAAAGGAATATATTTTTGTAAGAGATTAGTCAGAGGCCTGGATATTTTGGAGAAGTCATTAATGAACCTGCTATAAAACCCGGCATGACCAAGGAAACTTCGTATACCTTTGATGTCCTTGGGGCACGGCATCTTTTCAATAGCATCAACTTTAGCCTTGTCAACTTCAATACCTCTTTCAGAAATTTTATGTCCCAGGACAATGCCTTCATTAACCATAAAGTGGCACTTCTCCCAATTCAAGACTAGATTAGTGTCTTCACATCTCTGCAAAACTCGATCAAGGTTTCTTAAGCAATCATCAAAAGAAGTTCCGTAAATGGAAAAATCATCCATGAAAACCTCAACAATGTTTTCACAAAAATCAGAGAATATAGCCATCATGCATCTTTGAAAGGTAGTAGGTGCGTTACATAAACCAAAAGGCATACGTCTATAAGCAAAGGTACCGAAAGGACAAGTAAAAGTGGTCTTTTCTTGATCCCCTTTTGACACAGGTATTTGAGAGAAACCAGAATAACCATCTAGAAAGCAAAAGTGAGTATGTTTGGATAACCTTTCTAGCATTTGATCAAAAAAAGGCAAGGGGTAATGATCTTCCTTAGTAGCTTTATTTAATTTGCAGAAATCAATTACCATCCTATAACTAGTAACAATTCTTTGCGGGGTCAATTCATCTTTATCATTAGGAACAACAGTCATACCTCCCTTCTTAGGGACACAACGGACATGACTTACCCACTGGCAATCAGCAACTGGATAGATAATACCAGCCTCTAGAAGCTTTAGTATTTCCTTCCTTACCACTTCTTTCATCTTAGGATTTAACCGTCGCTGATGATCAATAACCGGTTTAGCGTTTTCTTCCAATTTTATCTTATGTTGGCATAGAGTGGGACTGATGCCCTTAAGATCATCCAGAGTATATCCAATAGCAGGATGGTGCTTCTTCAGAGTTTTCAATATTTTTTCCTCTTCCTGCTCGGAAAGGTTAGCACTAATAATAACATGATATATCTTCTTTTCATCAAGATAAACATACTTAAGATTATCAGGTAAAGGTTTAAGTTCAAACACGGGATCACCCGTGGCTAGAGGGGGATCCACTAGGATTTCAACACGCATGTTATTTTTCAATACGGGTCCCTGATTAAAGAATATTTCATCTATTTCCCTTCTCTCATTCGTATGCATATCATTTTCTTGATCTAACAAATATTGTTCTAAAGGATCATTAGGAGGCACAGCAATAGAAGCAAGATCAATAATTTCATCCTTACTAGGTAATTCTTTATCAAGGGCTTGTCTACGGAATTTAGCAAAGTTAAAATCATGAGACATATCCCCTAAACCAACAGTAACAATATATTTCATGTAGTCTATCTTAGCATTAACAGTATTCAAGAAGGGTTTACCAAATATAATGGGACAAAAATCATCTTGTGGGGAATTAAAAATAAGGAAATCAGCAGGGTATTTAACTTTCCCACACAAAACTTCAACATCTCTAACAATCCCAACTGGTGAAATAGTGTCTCTATTAGCAAGCTTAATAGTGACATCAATCCCTTCTAACTCAACAGGTGCAATGTCATGCATAATTTCTTGATATAGGGAATGAGGGATTATACTTGCACTAGCACCTACGTCACATAAACCATGATAGCAATGATCTCCTATTTTAACAGAGATAATAGACAAGCCTACAACAGGTCTATGTTTATTCCTAGCATCAGGTTTGGCTATTCTAGCAGCTTCCTCTTGGAGGTAAATAACATGTCCATCTAAATTTTCAACCAAGAGATCTTTAACCATAGCAACACTAGGTTCAACTTTAATTTTCTCAGAGGGTGTAGGTGTTCTAGTACTACTCTTACGAATCACAGTTGAAGCTTTAGCATGATCCTTTATTCTAACAGGGAAAGGTGGTTTCTCAATATAAGCAGTAGGAACAATAGGATCAACATTATAAGTGATAGTCTTTTCTTCAACCTTAACAGGTTCAACTACTTTTACTTCAATGGGAGGATGGTATTTAAACCACTTCTCCTTGGGAAGATCAACATGAGCAGCAAATGATTCACTGAAAGAAGCTACTATCTCAGAGTCAAGTCCATATTTAGTGCTAAACTCCCGGAAAACATCGGAATCCATAAAAGCTTTACCACAATCAAACTTAGGGGTCATACCTGACTCCTTACCTTCGTCGAGATCCCTATATTCAGAGTTGCGTTTAATTCTTTCCAATAAATCCCATTTGAATTCAATAGTCTTCATCATAAAAGAGTTAGAACAAGAAGTATCGAGCATGGAGCGATTATTGAGAGAAAGCCCAGCATAAATTTTTTGAATAATCATTTCTCTTGAGAGATCATGATTGGGGCATGAATATAACATTGACTTAAGCCTCCCCCAAGCTTGAGCGATGCTTTCTCCTTCGCGGGGACAAAATATATAGATATAATTACGATCATGATGAACCTGGTGCATAGGGTAGAACTTCTGATGAAATTCCAACTTCAGACGACTATAGTTCCATGATCCAATATCATCACATAGCCTAAACCATGTCAATGCATCTCCCTTCAAAGATAAAGGGAAGACCTTCTTCTTGATAACATCCTCGGGCATACCTGCAAGCTTTAATAATCCACAAACTTCATCCACATAGATTAGGTGTAAATCGGGATGTAGTGTTTTGTCTCCTGTAAAGGGATTATCTAGCAGTTTCTCTATCATACCCGAAGGAATTTCAAAGCAAACATTTTCAGTAGGTGCAGTAGGTTGAGGAGCAACTCTTTGCTCTTCTGGTCGGGGCGAAGATACCTCGAACAAGCCCCTCAAAGGATTATGAGCCATAGTAACAAGTGACAATAAATTTCAGCACACTATATAAATTTTTCTTTACCAAAGGTTATTCACTCCCCGGCAACGGCGCCACAAAAGAGTCTTGATGACCCACAAGTGTAGGGGATCTATCGTAGTCCTTTTGTTAAGCAAGAGTGTCGAACCCAACGAGGAGCAGAAGGAAATGATAGGCAGTTTTCAGTAAGGTATTTTCTGCAAGCACTGAAATTATAGGTAATAGATAGTTTTGTGATAAGGTAATTATTAGAAAGTGACAAAAGGTAAAAGTAAATAAGGTGCAGAAAGATGGCCCAATCCTTTTTGTAACAAAGGACAAGCCTGGACAAACTCTTATATGAAGGAAAGCGCTCCCGGGGACACATGGGAATTATCATCAAGCTAGTTTTCATCACGATCATCTGATTCACGTTCGGTACTTTGATAATTTGGTATGTGGGTGGACCGGTGCTTGGGTGCTGTCCTTACTTGGACAAGCCTCCCACATATGATTAACCTCTAATTCAAGCATTCGCAACTACAAAAGAAGTATTAAGATAAACCTAACCATAGCATGAAACAAGTGGATCCAAATCAGCCCCTTACGAAGCAACGCATAAACTAGGGTTTAAGCTTCTGTCACTCTAGCAACCCATCATCTACTTATTACTTCCCAATGCCTTCCTCTAGGCCCAAATAATGGTGAAGTGTCATGTAGTCGACGTTCACATGATACCACTAAGGGAGAGATAACATACATCTCATCAAAATATCAAATGAAAACAAAATTCACATGACTACTTATAGCAAGACTTCTCCCATGTCCTCAGGAAGAAAAGTACCAACTCACAAGACATAATATTGTTCATGATCAGAGGGGTATTAATATGCATAATGGATCTGAACATATGATCTTCCACCAAATAAACCAATTAGCATCAACTACATGGAGTAATCAACACTACTAGCAACCCACGGGTACCAATCTAAGGTTTGGGTACAAAGATTGGATACAAGAGATGAACTAGGATTTGAGAGGAGATGGTGTTGGTGAAGATGTTGATGAAGATAGCCCTCCCCGAGATGGGAGAGTTGTTGGTGATGACGGCGGTGATGATTTCCCCCTCCCAGAGGGAAGTATCCCCGGCAGAATAGCTCTACCGGAGCCCTAGATTGGTTTCCGCCAAGGTTCCGCCTCGAGACGGCGGCGTCTGGTCCCGAAAGCCTCCTTATGATTTTTTTTCTAGGTCAAAACACCTCATATAGGAGAAGATGGGCATCGGGGGGCCATCGGGGAGCCCACGAGGCAGGGGGCGCGCCCCCGTCCTCGTGGACAGGTGGTGGCACCCCTGGTGATCTTCTTTCGCCAGATATTTTTTATATTTTCTGAAACGGTGTCCTGTGAAGTTTCTGAGCCTTTTGAGTTGTGTAGAATAGGTTTCCAGAGTTTGCTCCTTTTCCAACCCAGAATTCTAGCTGCCGGCATTCTCCCTCTTCATGTAAACCTTGTAAAATAAGAGAGAAAAGGCATAAGTATTGTGACATAACGTGTAATAACAGCCAATAATGCAATAAATATCAACATAAAAGCATGATGCAAAATGGACGTATCAACAGCACACGCAACGGGTAAACCGAGCATGCTTAACCAGCATAGCTAGCAAATGGCAAGGTGCTCCTCCAAGATCAGGGGGTCGGCACGAATGGTAGCCATCGCGACCTCATCCGCGCGTGCGGCCGCGATTTGCTTCTCTGCTGCCAAATGCTCCTTGAGATCTTGGCTATACTGCGTGCACCATGGCTGAGGGCGGCACTTATTTAGTGGAGGGGTCGGTGATTTGGGTGGAATGTGTCGCGCTCGCGCCGGCGGTCGGGGCATGTGGGATGTGGGAGGAGGAGGATGGGGGTCGGGTGTGGATTACCTGCCTAGATAGACGAGACCGAGCAGCGTGAAGGAGAGGGTTGCAGGCGAGGAGGCAGCGCTGCAAGCAAGGAGTGAAGGTTTCAACTTGGAAAGGAGGGAGGAAATAGGGGGAAATGTGGCTTTTGGTAAGGGCGAGGGGGCGGGGAGGTAGATATTTTTGCGGAAGCCAAAAATTTGGAATTGCTTCTGCGAAAAAAGTGGCGCGCAGAGTGTCATCAGACACGTTCCCTTATTCAGAATTGTGTATGATATGTGAACATCACAAACGATTCAGATAGCTTAACCGTGTGTGATGAGTTTGAACGTCAAAAAATTTGGTCCACGTCCTCGTCTTTCACCGGCGATGGTTGAACGGTGAAATGATATTTGAGGAGCGGGCTAGTGTGCTTGACACTCCGACGGTGCTCCAAGATATTTTGTGTTGCATCTCACATGGTTGATGATAATAAACTGTGTGCGATCTACTTGATTTTTCTTCTTGATTTGAAATACATAATGAGGTCGCGGCTTCAAAGGATGGTATTTGGATTGCTAGAACTTTTATCTACAGTGAACATGCAACAATAGGTGCGTCGTCAAAAATTTAGAATTATTCAGGGTTCGTTTAGACGTTTTTATATATTAACTTGGTTTTGTAGGCATTTCAGGTGCATAATTCAAATTTGAACTACATGCACATGCTCCAGTGCATATAAACGAGTTGAAAAATCAAAGTTGTGTCCTTGATTGCGTGCTTAGGTCCCATGCAAGAAATGGGAATGAATTTCAAACACCCTGCCACCGTCAGTCGGCCGAAAACATTGAGATACCTAGTTTTTAAATTCTAGTAAATCCAAAACTCGTCTGAAATTCATGGAACTTGGCATGCTATCATGGAGCGGCATCAACATGCCGTGGTAAAAAAAATTCCCATTTGGGGCAGGTTTGGGTATAAGCTTCTCACAAACCAAAGCTTCTCTCAAACCATAGCTTCTCACAACAAGCGTGATGGTTTTGGTAGGGAACGTGCCACCTTTGGGGATGAAACTATATCTGTTGGCTCTTATTGCTTTCATAAAGTTTCTAGTGTCAACATAGAACAACACGAGTGTTGTGTCTAATTTTGGAATTTTTTGGGGTTCGTTTGGACATTTTTATACATTAACTAGGTTTTCTAGGCATTTTATGCGCATAATTCAAATTTTAAGTACATGCACTTGCTTCGGTGCATATAAACGGGTTGAAAAATCAAATATGTGTCCTTCGGTGCATCCTTAGGTCCCATGCAAGAAATGGGAATGGATTACAAACACCCTGCCACCGTCACTCGGCCAGAAACATTGAGATACCTGGTTTTTAAATTCTAGTAAATCCAAAACTCGTCTGAAATTCATGGAACTTGGCATGTTATCATGGAGCGGCATCAACATGCCGTGGTAAAATTCTTGTCCCATCTGGGGCATGTTTGGGTATATATAATTAAGCTTCTCACAAACCAGAGCTTCTCACAACAAGCGTGATGGTCTCGGTAGGGAACGTGCCACCTTTGAGGACGAAATAATATATGTTGCCTCTTATTGCTTTCAAAAAAAATTCTAGTGTCAACATAGAACAACATGAGTGTTGTGTTTAATTTTGGAATTTTTCGGGGTTCGTTTGGACATTTCTATACATTCATTGGGTTTTCAAGGCATTTTATGCGCATAATTCAAATTTGAACTACATGCACTTGCTCCAGTGCATATAAACAGGTTGAAAAATCAAATTTGTGTCTTTCGGTGCATGCTTAGGTCCCATGCAAGAAATGAGAATGAATTTCAAACACCCTGCCACCGTCACTCGGCCGGAAACATTGAGATACCTAGTTTTTAAATTCTAGTAAATCCAAAACTCGTCTGAAATTCATGGAACTTGGCATGCTATCATGGAGCGGCATCAACATGCCGTGGTAAAAAATTTGTCCCATTTGGGGCAGGTTTGGGTATAAGCTTCTCACAAACCAGAGCTTCTCACAACAATCGTGATGGTTTTGGTAGGGAACGTGCCACCTTTGGGGATGAAACGATATCTGTTGCCTATTATTACTTTCATAAAATTTCTAGTGTCAACATAGAACAACATGAGTGTTGTGTCTAATTTTGGAATTTTTCGGGGTTTGCTTGGACATTTTTATACATTAAGTGGGTTTTCTAGGCATTTTATGCGCATAATTCAAATTTGAACTACATGCACTTGCTCCAGAGCATATAAACGGGTTGAAAAATTGAATATGTATCCTACGGTGCATGCTTAGGTCCCATGCAAGAAATGGGACTGAATTTCAAACACCAGGGCGCTATTGATTGTCGGCAAAACTTTGAGATACTTCATTTTTAAATTCTAGTAAATCCAAAACTCATCTCCAATGCAGGATTTGTACAGCTCTTGATCGCAAACATTCTAGTTAGAACACTCGTATGCAAACCGACAACTTCCCCAGGAAGCCAAGAGAAAATGTGCCGAGCAGGATTTGTACAGCTCTTGATCGCGGACGTTTTAGGTAGAACACCCGTATGCAAAGTGAGAGCTAAGGTATTCCCCCTTGAGTGGAGGGAAAATTTGCAGCGCGGGATTTGTGCATCACTTCAATGCAAACGGTTGTTTTGGATGAGTTGTGTGCAACCACGTACAAACAATTTGTCAATCCTTGTAACACTCCTATTTGTCAAAATATGCAGCTAAAAATCACTAGCACTATCTAATTTTTGCAACTAAACTTCAGTAATTAAGCATAGATTTCATTCATAGATTAAGCAGTCGTTCTTAATTTATACAAACAGTTCAACTTAATAGCTGAACCGACCAAACTTTTCCCCAATTGTTGCCAACCACGTATTGAAGTAGCTAGTTCAACTATATATACTAGCTAATTTTAAGTACGTTGTATAGTTCCACCACATCTATAGTTAGATGAACTGAACAAAATTGCCCATAAATACTACTAATACGGAGGGCCTTTGTGCTACTTCCGGCAGCCGATCTCCTCTGTTGAGCGCGCTCAGTAAGAGGTGGAGGAGGAGGAGGAGCCTACCGACGAGCTGGACAACTACAAGACGGTGCCTACGATGCTGCACGTTCAGCGACGCTCACCAGCTCGAACGCCCACTGCTGCTCCAGACAACCCCTCTCAAAGTGGCGTGACTGCTCATAGATCTCCTGATTCTTTGCCTCTGCGTCGGTGTGTGCTGCGGCCACGACTGCGGTAAGGCTCTTTGCATGTTCGATGAGGCGCTCCTCCTCGTCCCGCGGGAACTCAATGTAGCGTGCAAGGTCACTGACGCATGTGCGGGCCTCCACCTCCGCCTCCCTCCTTTCGGCGGCGGTGGCGGAGCGGGTGATGATCACGGTGGTCGATGGTGGGCTGGAGTCCACCGCGGCTGACGATGGGGTGGCGGCCATGACGGCCACCTCCCGCCTTCGGGCCATGGTGGCGGAGCGGGTGATGGCCGACAGTAGGGTGGCGGCCATGATGGCCACCTCCCGCCTTCGGGCCATGGCGTCGGAGCGGGCGATGGCCCTGGCTTTCAACGGTGGTGTGGCGGCAACGGCGGACGGCCACAGCTGCCGACGGGCAGCAACGGCGGAGCGTGTGGTGGGTGTTCCGGGCGCACCCAACAGGGACGCCACATGCACTACACTACGTTGGGGTCTGTGCCGCCGCCGCGGTGTAGCCTCCCAGCTGGAGCTGTCCTCAGATGACGGCGGAGTGGCTGAGTGACGACGACAGACCAGTGCCATTGGCGATTGTGGGAGAAGTAGGAGAGATAAGCTACAGGGAGGGAGGGAAAAATGCGACGCAAGACTCGCCAATCATGAGGGTTTATATAGCAGGTCGGTAAGCATAGGGATTCTGGGGGATTTCGGGGTATTTCACCGAGTTGGGCGAGAAGCTTGCGCGGGAACCTGCGAGGTTGCGCAGGAACGGGCTCACCGATGATTCATTAGCTCAACCGTTTGGCCAAAAGAACGCCCCCGCGCGCTGCGCAAGCTTGCGTTGTAAGCCGTCTGTGGCAGCAGGGTGACAAGACGTGCGAGAAGAGGACGAAAGGACACGTACACACATGGTTAATACATAAAAAACGTCTGCAATTTAATTACGTACTATACCCCCGTCCTGGTTTATAAGTAGGATTTAACTAATAAAATATGAATGCACATCGCTCGCACAATTCGTCTTATTTGCCACGTATCACTGTGCCAGCCTCTACTCGCGTCCCTCGACAAGCTCTGCTCACCGTTAGGCGCCGCAGCGCGCTGTGCTCGCCGTTAGGCGCCATGGCACGCTCTGCTCGCGTCCGTCGGCGCGATCGGCTTGTGGAAAGCTTTTCCTTGTGTGTTCAACTTCTATATGCATATATATTTATGGTTGCTCGCGTTGAGGCGACCGTGGAGCGCTCTGCTCGCGTCCCTCCGTGCGTGCTCTGTCAGCGGCTGGGCATGCGCACGATCACGTCGGGGGCACCATATGCGCGTGGTTGCACCGCGCGCATTGCCATGTGATGCAGTTATGTGCTGCACGATGGAGTTACGTGCTGCAAATTATAACTGCCATCAGGGCCTGCCGATATTCCTGGCCGTCCGGCTTCCCCTTTAATTCCCGCAAGTAGTTATAACCTTAGGCTCTTCAACCTTTCGATCGCGCCCCACAACACAACAAGCACACCCACGACGACACATAGAGAGGGGTGTCTAGCGGCGCTCCAATGGAGTTTGGCGAGCAGTTGCTTGCTGGAGACAAGTACAAGGTGGTCGGCATCGACCTCCAGTACACCACCGGTCGTCCCGACATAGATCAGAAGGTTGTCGTCGCCCAGTTGTGCATGCGCCATCATGTCCTCATCTACCACTACTGCATGGCCACAGAGCCTTGCGTCCGTTTCAACAGGTTTGTCAACAGCACCGACTACAAGTTCGCCACAGTGGAAACCACCGACGATGTAAAAGCGCTCAGGGTTACGGGCTTGGCCTGCCAGAACCTTGTCGAAATCCGTGAGCACTACAGGGTCTGGGGCAGCACGAAGAAAGACTCCCTGGTTGAACTCGCCTCAGCCAGCATCGACCCCTACTACAAAAAGATGAAGAAGGATGCCAAGAGAACAAGTCATGTATCCTGGCACGGGGCCTGGATGCGGCAACTGGATGAACCTCACCTCAGGTTCGCAGCCAAGAGCGTGTACCCATGCTACGAGATGCACAGGCGGATCGTTGACATGAGGAAGTGCCTTGTTACCCAAATCGACGAGCCCGGATCGAGCCACAAGCAGAGCAAGCGTCCCAAGAAGTAGATGATGATCAGATGATCGTTTATGCTAGTTGATCATGCATGTAATATATAGTTTACTTTATTGGTGTGTGGAAAAGTCATGTGTGTAGTAGCCACCTATGTAATTATGCATGTAATAGTTTACTTTGGTGTGTACAATGCCATGGTTGCATAGTACCAACCTATGCAAGTGGATGTTTAATTTGGTTATGCAACCATGTCCTTATAAGTGTGTGTGTGTGTGTCTATAAGAGAACAAGTCATGTATCTTATATATGTTGTTCTGTATGCATGCAATCCCATAGCACATCACACACGTCTTATTAGCGGCAACCGTCTGTGTTATTATTGGTCTTAGCATACATTTTTTATTATAGACCTGTTTGCTGTGTATCACACACACACACACATCTTCTTATATTGAACCATTTATGTTCTCTTGTCTCAACACAAACAGTTCATCCGAGTGAACCGCATGTCATATATTGCACACACCTTGATCTGGTAGACCGTTTCTTTTGTGTTGCCTAATCACAAACAGTTCATCCGACTGAACCGTATGTTGTACATCGCACACGCCTTCATCCGGTATCCCATTTCTTTTGTTCCTCCTCATCACAAACAATCAATTAACCTGAACCGTATGCCCACCATCGCACACGCAACCAAAATCTGAATCGTGTTTGATGCATCCTCTATCGCAAACGTTTTGCACGATTTTGAAAGTTTTTTACACCCCCCGTTTGCGATTATGGCATAGGACACAGTTTCGTCGAAGGGTCTCTGATCGTAGTGTCGCATTAGCAGCATCTTGCAGTAGTGATGGGATCATGATATTTGCAATTCGCATAAGGAACGGTCCTTGATCCATCGGACATCTATATTCTATCGGATTTGAGCATGTCTATGTTCCTATTAGACAAAATTGGTCCATAGAGTTAATATGTTGAACTCCGGGCAATGCATCGCTTTAGCAATTCGAATATAAACATGAGTATAGTTCATGTTGTGTGTGTAAAGCACATTATACATACAAAAGTTACACAATAAACATTACAAATAGCTAGCTAGGAACTAACATACATTTGAATTCAACTTAAGGTGGTTTAAAAAAATCGAATTCAACATGAAGTACATTCAATTATTTGAATTCGAGATCATGGCATTTGTAAAATCATACCTAAAATATAGGGGCACCAATCTTTGCTCTGCTTTTGTACATAATAGCATATATAGTTGTGTACCAAATAGATTCAAATTTACCTCCTCCATTCCAAAATAATCGTAGTTATAGGATTTTCAAGTGTAATTTTTTTTTGAAAGAAGCGCCTAATTTAATGAGGTTTTCAAACATACAAGGTCAAATTTAACGTTGTCTATTTAGGTCAATCCTCAAAGTTCAAGAGTACTCTAAACGTGAATGCTTCTGTTTCAAAATCTCGAACGAAGCGCCAAAAGAGGCTCTACTCGCCCGAAACCGCGTGAGACCAATGTATGGTTGAAGAAAATTACTTTTCTAACTCTGACCCGTGAAACCTACCGGTCCGGCGTCCAAAGGTCTAAACTGGGGTAGGTTTGTAACTTCATCTAGACGCCACACAACCGCCTCCGAAAACATTCATACACCGTGGCCGCCTAAACACACATGCGCTCGGCCGAAATTGCTCCCGCCCACTATTTGGGACACCCAGAATTACCGTCCTACCCCCGACCCACAGTAGGTCCGAAATTTAAGAGGGGGGCAAAGTTTGTACTGTCCCCAAATTTCAAACAAGTGCGTCCCATCTATTCAAAAAATTAAAAATTAAAAACAAGCGCGTCCCAGACTGAAACATGGTTCCCCCTTAGCCCCCCCCCCCCATTTGATTCTCCATTCGTACTCCGTGGGCGCCAAAACTACCTCTCCACGAGCCGCGAAACCCGGCGTCCTCCGTCCGCCACCACATCCCACACATCAACCGCTGCCCTCCTCCATCACGCTGGAGCCGATACCCCGACATCGTCGTCCACCCCAACCGCAACCGCAACGCCCTCCACGGGTAGTAGTTGAAGCCGAGGCCGAGCTGCCTCCAGGATGCCGACGTGCGATGTACCCGAGCCAGGTCAACCACGTCATCCTGCGCCTCACCGCTGCCGCTCCAACTTCGCCATCGTCCACTGCATTGGAGTTGTTCCCACTATGTCGTCCTTCGCTGCCTCGGATCTGCTTCCCCTCCACTGATAGACGGCCACTGCAACACTGTCAACAATTTGGCCATGGGTTCGTCCAAGGCTCCACCCTCCTCCAAAACATCAGTTCCCCCGGGAAAAAAAAGAAGATCATCTTGACATCTGGAGGACACAACACTGGCAACCGGAAATGGTAGTCCTCTTCCCTTATTCGTGCAAATCTTATGTGTCTGCTTGCACGGTATTCATCCCACACTAGCTGACCGCTTCTTCCTGATACTAGATGTTCCTAGTAACTCGCGATGCACAAGGTTTCTACTCATATACTATTTCACCTTAGCTAGAGGTTCGTCGCCCTGGATTTCAATTCCTGGTCAGTTGATTCCCAATTAAAGGAAGCATTCCTCGGCGTAACAGGTGTTAGTCCGCCTATTACGTCGGGGAAGCATCGCCTCAGTGTTTATCTTAGGGGTGTTTGGGCCCTAGGAGCTTCTGGCGCCTGATCTGGAGGTCGGTCGGGATTAAGGATGGCTGGGGGCGCTGCCAAGCACGGTGGTGGTGTGAGGTCGAGGGGAGGGCGGGGCGGGGCGGCAGAGGGAGGGGTCTGGGCCGGTGGTCGCTGGCGGTTCAAGAAAGATCATCAACAGTGACTGGCGGGAGGTAGACAAAGACCATCTGCCCGTTCCTTATAGATCGGATGGTTCATAAAAAAATCGACTGACCTTTTTATTTTCAGTCAACTATTATTTTGATAGGACCACATGTGGTGGTGTGCTGGAGGAGTACCTGCATTTCCCAGCCATCCCTGTGCTCATATATTACAAAATCATACAGAGAAGAATCTAATTTTGTTTGCCATGCAATGTTGTAGAGCTATCATATGTTTCCTGTCATCTATATTTCAGCCACCTGCTATCTGCTACTTTTACAGTGCACCAATTATGCACACACTTCACCCATACTCTCATTATTGTGTTTTTATGCATGGGTATTTCAGACTCTGCCTTGACAGAAGCACGACATAAAAGATAGAGGTCGCTCCTGCTTTCTTCGCGGGCAGGCAAGACATATCACATCGTTATAAAGGGTGCAGTGTCAGCAGATGGAGACGGTAAACGTAGCTCTGGAGTTGATGACCTCGCTCGCCATGAACCACCATCCCAGGTGCTTGCTTTAACTTCGCGGTGTCATATGTGGTTGCATGTTGAATATGGTGTCTAGCTTATATTCGAAAGGCCAAAGTCGGTCTTTATTAAGATAAGGAAATATATTTTTTACATGAACTACCATACCGGGAGCAGCAGAAGACAAATAGCTAGTCAAGGCACTGGCCGAGCTAGTGACAAGCCCATCATAGACATGCATCACCTGGAAGCCAACTAAAAAGCCACGATGGTGGCGAAGCAGCCTGCCTCCCACCAGGCTCTTAGGTCCTCGATGATCATGCTCACCACTCCAGCCGGATGTCTAGCTTGTATTGCTTCCTATTTGGTTAAATTGCATCTGCTGAGCTTACACATTATACCTTTGAATTGTTGGGGAACGTTGCAAGGGAAACAAAATTTTCCTACGCTCACCAAGATCAATCTAGGAGATGCACATCTACGAGAGGAGAGTTGGATCCACATACCCTTGTAGATCGCTAAGCGGAAGCGTTGCTAGAACGCGGTTGATGGAGTCGTACTCGCGGCGATTCAAATCGCGGAAGATCCGATCTAGCGCCGAACGGACGGCGCCTCCGCGTTCAACACACGTACGGCTTGATGACGCCTTCACCTCCTCGATCCAGCGAGCGATGGTGAAGTAGCAACTTGAGTCCTCCGGCAGCACGACGGCGTGGTGGAGGTGGTGGTGGAGAAAACTCAGCAGGGCTTCGCCAAGCACTGCGGAGAAGAAGATATGCTACGAGGGAGAGGAGAGGCAGCGCCAAGGCACGTAGGGTGTGGCTGCCCTCTCTCTCCCTCTCTATATATAGGGGGAGGGGAGAAGTGGAGGCGCCCCTAGGGTTTCCCCTAGGGGGTGGCGGCCACAAGGGAGAGGGGGGGCGGCTAGGGTTTGGGTGGCCCCCCCTAGGCGCCTTGCCCCCCAAGCCAGAGGGAGCCGGCTGCCCTAGGGGCGCCCCCACCCTCCTAGCTGCGTGGGAGGCCTGTGGGGGGCGCACAGCCCCTGTGTGGGCTGATGTGCCTCCCCCCTTTTGGCCCATGAGGCCCGCAACACTTGCCGGGACCCCCCGAAACTCCTTTCGGTCATCCGACGACTCCCTGGTGCTCCCCGGAACACTTCTGGACTCCGATTCCCATCATCCAATATATCAATCTTCATCCCCGGACCATTCCGGAGTTCCTCGTCACGTCCGGGATCTCATCCGGGACTCCGAACAACCTTCGGTTACCAACATAACGACTCGACTATACTTATATCATCACCAAACGTTAAGTGTGTAGACCCTGCGGGTTCGAGAACTATGCAGACATGACCGAGACACCTCTACGGTCAATAACCAATAGCGGGACCTGGATGCCCATATTGGTTCCCACATATTCTACGAAGATCTTATCGATTGAACCTTGATGTCAAGGATTCAGACAATCCCGTATATAGTTCCCTTTGTCTGTCGGTATGTTACTTGCCCGAGATTCGATCGTCGGTATCTCTATACCTAGTTCAATCTCGTTACCGGCAAGTCTCTTTACTCGTTCCGTAATACAAGATCCCGTGATCAACTCATTGGTCACGTTGCTTGCAAGCTCATTGTGATGTATTACCGAGTGGGCCCTGAGATACCTCTCCGTCATACGGAGTGACAAATCCCAGTCTTGATCCATGCCAACTAAACAGACACCCTCGGAGATACCTGTAGAGCACCTTTATAGTCACCCAGTTACGTTGTGATGTTGGGTACACACAAGGTACTCTTCCGGTGTCAGTGAGTTGCATGATCTCATGGTCGTAGGAACATATACTTGACATGCAGAAAACAATAGCAATAAACTGACACGATCATATGCTACGTTTATCGTTTGGGTCTTGTCCATCACATCATTCTCCTAATGATGTGATCCCATTATCAAATGACAACTCATGTCTATGGCTAGGAAACCGTAGTCATCTTTGATCAACGAGCTAGTCTAGTAGAGGCTCACTAGGGACACGGTGTTGTCTATGTATCCACACATGTATCTTAGTTTCCTATCAATACAATTCTAGCATGGATAATAAACGATTATCATGAACAAGGAAATATAATAATAACCAATTTATTATTGCCTCTAGGGCATATTTCCAACAGTCTCCCACTTGCACTAGAGTCAATAATCTAGTTCACATCGCTATGTGATTAACACTCATAGTTCACATCGCCATGTGACTAATACCCAAAGAGTTTACTAGAGTCAATAATCTAGTCCACATCACCATGTGATCAACACTCAATGAGTTCTGGGGTTTTATCATGTTATGCTTGTGAGAGAGGTTGTAGTCAATGGGTCTGCAACATGCAGATCCACACGTACTTCGCAAAAATCTATGTCATATTGTAGATGCTGCTACTTCGCTCCACTTGGTGCTATTCCAAATGGTTGCTCCACTATACGTATCCGGTTTTTCTACTCAGAGTTATCCGGATAGGTGTTAAAGCTTGCATCGACGTAACTCTTTACGTTGAACTCTTTATAACCTCCACAACCGAGAAACATTTCCTTATTCCTCTAAGGATAATTTTGACCGCTGTCCAGTGGATCCTCCTGGATCACACTTGTACCCCCTTGCCAGACTCGTGGCAAGGCACACATCAGGTGCGGCACACAGCATGGCATACCGTATAGAGCCTATGGCTAAAGCATAGGGGACGACTTTCGTCCTTTCTCTTTCTTCTGCCGTGGTCGAGCTTTGAGTCTTACTCAACTTCACACCTTACAATTCAGGCAAGGACTTCTTCTTTGACCGATCCATTTTGAACTCCTTCAAATATATGACAAGGTGTGTGCTCTTTGAAAGTCTAATCAGGCGTCTTGATCTATCTCTATAGATCTTGATGCCTAATATGTAAGCGGCTTTACCCAGGTCTTCCTTTGAAAAACTCCTTTCAAACAACCCTTTATGCTTTCCAGAAATTCTACATCATTTTGGATCAACAATATGTCATCCACATATACTTATCAGAAATGTTGTAGCGCTCCCACTCACTTTCTTGTAAATACAAGTTTCTTGTAAACTTTGTATAAACCCAAAAACTTTGATCACTCCATCAAAGCGTATGTTCTGACTCCGAGATGCTTGCTCTAGTCCATAGAAGGATCGCTGGAGCTAGCATACCTTTTAGCATCCTTAGGATCGGCAAAACCTTCTGATTGCATCACATACAACCTTTCCTTACGAAAACCGGTAAGGAAACTTGTTTTGACATCCATCTGCCAGATTTCCTTATCGAAAAATGCAGCCAATGCTAACATGATTCCGACGGACTTAAGCATCGCTACGGGTGAGAAAATCTCATCGTAGTCAACTCCTTGAACTTGTGAAAAACTCTTTGCCACAAGTCGAGCTTCATAGACGGTGACATTACCGTCCACGTCCGTCTTCTTCTCAAAGATCCATTTATTTTCAATGGCTTGCCGATCATCGGGCAAGTCCACCAAAGTCCATACTTTGTTATGATACATGGATCCTTTCTCGGATTTCATGGCATCTAACCATTTGTCGGAACACGGGCCCACCATCGCTTCTCCATTGCTCGTAGGTTTCATCGTTGTCTAACAACATGACATCTAAGACAGGATTACCGTACCACTCAGGAGTAGTACATATCCTTGTCGACCTACGATGTTCGACAATAACTTGATCCGAAGTTTCATGATCACTATCATTAGCTTCCTCTTCAACAGATGTGGGTTCCACAGAAACATCTTTCTGTGTTGCACCACTCTCCGTTCGAAGTAGAGGTTCAACAACCTCATCAAGTTCTATCTTCCTCCCACTCAATTCTTTCGAGAGAAACTCCTTCTCAAGAAAGGACCCGTTCTTAGCGACAAACACTTTGCCCTCGGATCTGAGATAGAAGGTATACCCAACTGTAACCTTTGGGTATCCTATGAAGACGCATTTGTCCGCTTTGGGCTCGAGCTTTTCCGGCTGAAGCCACAAGCATCGCAGCCCCAAACATTTAAGAAACGACAACTTTGGTTTCTTGCCAAACCAATGTCCATTCGATGTCGTCTCAACGGACTTTAGATGGTGCCCTATCTAAAGCGAATGCAGCTGTCTCTAATGAATAACCCCAAAATGATAGTGGCAGATTGGCAAGAGACATCATAAATCGCACCATATCTCATAAGGTTCGATTACGACGTTCGGACACACCATTACACTGTGGTGTTCCAGATGGCTTCAACTGTGAAACAATTCCACATGTCTTAAGTGATTGCCAAACTCATAACTCAGATATTCTCCCTTGATCAGATCGTAGGAATTTGATCTTCTTGTTATGATGATTCTTAACTTCACTCTGAAATTGCTTGAACTTTTCAAACGTTTCAGACTTGTGCTTCATTAAGTATATATCCCCATATCTACTCAAGTCGTCAGTGAAGATGAGAAAACAATGATATCCCCTGCTCGCCTCAATCCTCATTGGATCACACACATCAACATGTGCAATTTCCAACAAGTCACTTGCCCGTCTCATTGAACATGAAAACGGGTCTCAGTCATCCTGCCCATGAGGCATGGCTCGCATGTGTCAAGCGATTCAAAATCAAATGACTCCAAACATCCATCAGCATGGAGTTTCTTCATGCACTTTACACCAATATGACCTACGCGGCAGTGCCACAAGAAAGTGGTACTATCATTATTAACTCTACATCTTTTGGCGTCAATATTATGAACATGTGTATTACTACGACCGAGATTCAATGAACCATTCACATAGGGTGCATGACCATGAAAGGTAGTATTCATCTAAGCAGAATAACCATTATTCTCTAACTTAAATGAACAACCGTATCACAATGAACATGATCCAATCATATTCATGCTCAACGTAGACACCCGATAACTTTTATCTAGATTCAACACTAATCCCGAAGGTAGAGGGAGCGTGCGATGGTGATCACATCAACCTTGGAAACACTTCCAACACACATCGTCACCTCGCCCAGCCAGTCTCCGTTTAGTCTGTAGCTTTTGCTTCAAGTCACCAATAATAGCAACTGAACCGGTATCCAATACCCAGGTGCTACTAGGAGTACTAGTAAGGTACACATCAATGACACGTATATCAGATATACTTTGTTGAAGTTGCCAGCCTTCTTATCTACCATGTATTTAGGGTAGTTCCGCTACCAGTGACCGTTCCCCTTATAATAGAAGCACTTAGTCTCGGGTTTGGGTTCAACCTTGGGTCTCTTCACTAGAGCGGCAACTTGTTTGCCATTCATGAAGTTTCCCTTCTAGCCCTTGCCCTTCTTGAAACCAGTGGTCTTGTTAAACCATCAACATTTGATGCTCCTTCTTGACTTCTACCTTTGCGGTCTTGGGCACCGCGAACAAACCCGGGATCATCTCTATCCCTTGCATGTCATAGTTCATCACGAAGTTCTAGTAGCTTGGTGATAGTGACTAGAGAACTCTGTCAATCACTATCATATCTGGAAGATAAACTCCCACTCGATTCAAGCGATTGAAGCACCCAGATATTCTGAGTACATGCTCACTGTCTGAGAAATTCTCCTCCATCTTTGTAAGGCAAAGAACTTGTCAGAGGTCATACCTCTCAACACGGGTATGAGCTTGAAATACCAATTTCAGCTCTTGGAACATCTCATATGTTCCATGGCGTTCAAAACGTCATAGGAATCCCGATTCTAAGTCGTAAAGCATGGCACACTAAACTATCAAGTAGTCATCAGAATGTGTCTGCCAGATGTTCACAACATCCATAGACGACGCTCGAGGGGTTGGTACACCGAGCGGTGCATTGAGGACGTAAGCCTTCTGTGCAGCAGTGAGGACATTCCTCAGATTACGGACCTAGTCCGCAAAATTGCTTACAATAACTTTCAACTTATTCTTTCTCTAGGAACGTATTAAACAGGGAGCTACAGTGCAAGCTATTGATCTACAACATAATTTGCAAAGGCAACTTAGACTATTGTTCATGATAAGTGAGTTTAACTAATCAAATTACTTATAACTCCCACTCAAATTGACATCCCTCTGGTCATCCGAGTGTGACATGATCCAAATCCACCAACCCAAGTCCGATCATCACGTGAGATGAGGTGGTGTCAATGGTGAACATCTTCATGTTGATCATATCTACTATATGACTCATGCTCGACCTTTCGGTCTTCCGTGTTCCGAGGCCATGTCTGTACATGCTAGGCTCGTCAAGTCTAACCCGAGTGTTCTGCATGTGCAAAACTGGCTTGCACCCGTTGTATGCGAACGTAGAGTCTATCACACCCGATCATCACGTGGTGCTTCGAAACGACGAACCTTCGCAACGGCGCACACTCGGGGGGAACACAATTTCATCTTGAAATTTTAGTGAAGGATCATCTTATAATGCTACCACCGTCCTAAGCAAAATAAGATGCATAAAAGGATTAACATCACATGCAAATCATAAGTGACATGATATGGCCATCAACTCGTGCTTTTGATCTCCATCTCCAAAGCACCGGCATGATCTCCATCGTCACCGGCGCCACGCCATGATCCCCATCATCATGATCTCCATCATCGTGTCGCCATCGAGGTTGTCGTGCGCCCACCATGCTCTTACTACTATTGCTACCGCTTAGCGATAAAGTAAAGCATTACATAGCGCTTAATGATTGACACGCAGGTCATACAAAAAATTAAAGACAACCCTATGGCTCCTGCCGTTTGCCGTATGCATCGACATGCAAGTCGATATTAACTATTACAACATGATCATCTCATACATCAAATATATCTCATCATGTCTTTGGCCATATCATATCACATACATACCCTGCAAAAACAAGTTAGACGTCCTCTAATTTGTTGTTGCATGTTTTACGTGGCTGCTATGGGTATCTAGCAAGAACGCTTCTTACCTACGCAAAGCCACAACGGTGATATTCAAGTTGCTATTTAACCTTCTACAAGGACCGCCTTGTTCTATTCCGATTCAACTAAGATAGGAGAGACAGACACCCGCCAGCCATCTTATGCAACAAAAGTCACATGTCTGTCGATGGAACCGGTCTCATGTACGTGGACATGTAAAGTTGGTCCGGGCCGCTTCATCCCATAATACCGCTGAATCAAGAAAGACTAAGGAGGGCAGCAATTTAAACATCAACGCCCACAAACCCTTTTGTGTTCTACTCGAGAAAGCATCTACGCAAGAACCTAGCTCTGATACCACTGTTGGGGAACGTAGCATGGGAAACAAAAATTTTCCTACGCTCACCAAGATCAATCTAGGAGATGCACATCTACGAGAGGAGAGTTGGATCCACATACCCTTGTAGATCGCTAAGCGGAAGCGTTACTAGAACGCGGTTGATGGAGTCGTACTCGCCGCGATTCTCTTTACCTCCGGACCATTCCGGAACTCCTCGTGACGTCCGGGATCTCATCCGGGACTCCGAACAACATTCGGTAACCGCGTACATACTTTCCCTATAACCCTAGCGTCATCGAACCTTAAGTGTGTAGACCCTACGGGTTCGGGAACCATGTAGACATGACCGAGACAACTCTCCGGTCAATAACCAACAGCGGGATCTGGATACCCATGTTGGCTCCCACATGTTCCACGATGATCTCATCGGATGAACCACGATGTCAAGGATTCAATCAATCCCGTATACGATTCCCTTTGTCTATCGGTATAGCACTTGCCCGAGATTCGATCGTCGGTATGCCGATACCTCGCTCAATCTCGTTACCGGCAAGTCTCTTTACTCGTTCCGTAACACATCATCCCGTGATCAACTCCTTGATCACATATTGTGCACATTATGATGATGTCCTACCGAGTGGGCCCAGAGATACCTCTCCGTCATACGGAGTGACAAATCCCAGTCTCGATTCGTGCCAACTCAACAGACACTTTCGGAGATACTTGTAGTGCACCTTTATAGCCACCCAGTTACGTTGTGACGTTTGGTACACCCAAAGCATTCCTACGGTATCCGTGAGTTGCACAATCTCATGGTCTAAGGAAAAGATACTTGACATATAGAAAAGCTTTAGCATACGAACTACACGATCTGTGCTAGGCTTAGGATTGGGTCTTGTCCATCACATCATTCTCCTAATGATGTGATCCCGTTATCAACGACATCCAATGTCCATGGTCAGGAAACCGTAACCACCTATTGATCAACGAGCTAGTCATCTAGAGGCTTACTAGGGACATGGTGTTTGTCTATGTATCCACACATGTATCTGAGTTTCCTATCAATACAATTCTAGCATGGATAATAAACGATTATCGTGAACAAGGAAATATAATAATAACCAATTTATTATTGCCTCTAGGGCATATTTCCAACATGTCTGCCTCAGCGACTTTCAGCATCGAAAACAGCTCGGCGATGGTTTTGTTCATCCCTTGCATGTTATACTGCTGCACGAAGCTCTTGTAGCTAGGCGGGAGTGACTGGAGAATTCTGTCAATGATAGCCTCATCCGGGAACACAAGTCCCAGATCAGCTATGCGGGTATAGTACCCAGACATCTTCAGTAAGTGCTCACTGACAGACGAATTCTCCTCCATCTTGCAAGCAAAGAATTTATCGGTGGTCTCATACCTCTCGATCTTGGCATTCTTTTCAAAGATGAACTTCAACTCCTGGAACATCTCATATGCTCCATGACGTTCAAAACGCCTTTGAAGTCCTCCTTCCAAGCTATACAATATGGCACACTGCACTACTGAGTAGTCATCCGAACGCGACTGCCAGGCGTTCATAACGTCCGCAGAGGCCTGAGGAGCGGGGGGTTCACCTAGCGGTGCATTTAAGACATAAATCTTTTGGGCAGCTGTGAGGATGATCCTCAGATTGCGGAGCCAGTCCACAAAGTTGCTCCCATCATCTTTCAGTTTAGCTTTCTCTAGGAACGCATTAAAATTCAGGGGAGCTACTGCGCGAGCCATCTACAACAAAAGATTTGCAAAGACATTTTAGACTATTGTTCATGATAAGTGAGTTATTACCTAATCAAATTATTTATAACTCCCACTCAAATTGACATCCCTCTGGTCATTCGAGCGTGACATGATCCAAATCCACCAACCCAAGTCCGATCATCACGTGAGATGAGGTGGTGTCAATGGTGAACATCTTCATGTTGATCATATCTACTATATGACTCATGCTCGACCTTTCGGTCTTCCGTGTTCCGAGGCCATGTCTGTACATGCTAGGCTCGTCAAGTCTAACCCGAGTGTTCTGCATGTGCAAAACTGGCTTGCACCCGTTGTATGCGAACGTAGAGTCTATCACACCCGATCATCACGTGGTGCTTCGAAACGACGAACCTTCGCAACGGCGCACACTCGGGGGGAACACAATTTCATCTTGAAATTTTAGTGAGGGATCATCTTACAATGCTACCGCCGTCCTAAGCAAAATAAGATGCATAAAAGGATTAACATCACATGCAAATCATAAGTGACATGATATGGCCATCAACTCGTGCTTTTGATCTCCATCTTCAAAGCATCGGCATGATCTCCATCGTCACCGGCATAACACCATGATCCCCATCATCATGATCTCCATCATCGTGTCGCCATCGGGGTTGTCGCGCCCACCATGCTTCTACTACTATTGCTACCGTTTAGCGATAAAGTAAAGCATTACATAGCGCTTAATGATTGACACGCAGGTCATACAAAACTTAAATGCAACCCTATGGCTCCTGCCGGTTGCCGTGTTCATCGACATGCAAGTCGATATTAACTATTACAACATGATCATCTCATACATCAAATATATCTCATCATGTCATTGGCCATATCATATCACAAACATACCCTGCAAAAACAAGTTAGACGTCCTCTAATTTGTTGTTGCATGTTTTACGTGGCTGCTATGGGTATCTAGCAAGAACGCTTCTTACCTACGCAAAGCCACAACGGTGATATTTAAGTTGCTATTTAACCTTCTACAAGGACCGCCTTTGTCGAATCCGATTCAACTAAGGTGGGAGAGACAGACACCCGCTAGCCATCTTATGCAACAAAAGTCACATGTCTGTCGATGGAACCGGTCTCATGTACGAGGACATGTAAGGTTGGTCCGAGCAGCTTCATCCCACAATACCGCTGAATCAAGAAAAGACCAAGGAGGGAAGCAATCTAAACATCAACGCCCACAAACTCCTTTGTGTTCTACTCGTGATTGCATCTACGCAAAAACCTGGCTCTGATACCACTGTTGGGGAACGTTGCAAGGGAAACAAAATTTTCCTACGCTCACCAAGATCAATCTAGGAGATGCACATCTATGAGAGGAGAGTTGGATCCACATACCCTTGTAGATCGCTAAGCGGAAGCGTTGCTAGAACGCGGTTGATGGAGTCGTACTCGCGGCGATTCAAATCGCGGAAGATCCGATCTAGCGCCGAACGGACGGCGCCTCCGCGTTCAACACACGTACGGCTTGATGACGCCTTCACCTCCTCGATCCAGTGAGCGATGGTGAAGTAGCAACTTGAGTCCTCCGGCAGCACGACGGCGTGGTGGAGGTGGTGGTGGAGAAAACTCAGCAGGGCTTCGCCAAGCACTGCGGAGAAGAAGATATGCTACGAGGGAGAGGAGAGGCAGCGCCAAGGCACGTAGGGTGTGGCTGCCCTCTCTCTCCCTCTCTATATATAGGGGGAGGGGAGAAGTGGAGGCGCCCCTAGGGTTTCCCCTAGGGGGTGGCGGCCACAAGGGAGAGGGGGGCGGCTAGGGTTTGGGTGGCCCCCCCTAGGCGCCTTGCCCCCCAAGCCAGAGGGAGCCGGCTGCCCTAGGGGCGCCCCCACCCTCCTAGATGCGTGGGAGGCCTGTGGGGGGCGCACAGCCCCTGTGTGGGCTGATGTGCCTCCCCCCTTTTGGCCCATGAGGCCCGCAACACTTGCCGGGACCCCCCGAAACTCCTTTCGGTCATCCGACGACTCCCTGGTGCTCCCCGGAACACTTCCGGACTCCGATTCCCATCATCCAATATATCAATCTTCATCCCCGGACCATTCCGGAGTTCCTCGTCACGTCCGGGATCTCATCCGGGACTCCGAACAACCTTCGGTTACCAACATAACGACTCGACTATACTTATATCATCACCAAACGTTAAGTGTGTAGACCCTGCGGGTTCGAGAACTATGCAGACATGACCGAGACACCTCTACGGTCAATAACCAATAGCGGGACCTGGATGCCCATATTGGTTCCCACATATTCTACGAAGATCTTATCGATTGAACCTTGATGTCAAGGATTCAGACAATCCCGTATATAGTTCCCTTTGTCTGTCGGTATGTTACTTGCCCGAGATTCGATCGTCGGTATCTCTATACCTAGTTCAATCTCGTTACCGGCAAGTCTCTTTACTCGTTCCGTAATACAAGATCCCGTGATCAACTCATTGGTCACATTGCTTGCAAGCTCATTGTGATGTTGTATTACCGAGTGGGCCCTGAGATACCTCTCCGTCATACGGAGTGACAAATCCCAGTCTTGATCCATGCCAACTAAACAGACACCCTCGGAGATACCTGTAGAGCACCTTTATAGTCACCCAGTTACGTTGTGATGTTGGGTACACACAAGGTACTCTTCCGGTGTCAGTGAGTTGCATGATCTCATGGTCGTAGGAACATATACTTGACATGCAGAAAACAATAGCAATAAACTGACACGATCATATGCTACGTTTATCGTTTGGGTCTTGTCCATCACATCATTCTCCTAATGATGTGATCCCATTATCAAATGACAACTCATGTCTATGGCTAGGAAACCGTAGTCATCTTTGATCAACGAGCTAGTCTAGTAGAGGCTCACTAGGGACACGGTGTTGTCTATGTATCCACACTTGTATCTTAGTTTCCTATCAATACAATTCTAGCATGGATAATAAACGATTATCATGAACAAGGAAATATAATAATAACCAATTTATTATTGCCTCTAGGGCATATTTCCAACATGAATATGACATGCCTTCCTGTTTTCGGTACATGATGTCTACTACGCACCCTTCTTCTTGTAGACGTTGTTGGGCCTCCAAGTGCAGAGGTTTGTAGGACAGTAGCAAATTTCCCTCAAGTGGATGACCTAAGGTTTATCAATCCGTGGGAGGCGTAGGATGAAGATGGTCTCTCTCAAGCAACCCTGCAACCAAATAACAAAGAGTCTCTTGTGTCCCCAACACACCCAATACAATGGTAAATTGTATAGGTGCACTAGTTCGGTGAAGAGATGGTGATACAAGTGCAATATGGATGGTACATATAGGTTTTTGTAAAAGGAAAATATAAAAACAGCAAGGTAGGAAGTGGTAAACGTGAGCATAAACGGTATTGCAATGATAGTAGAGAAGGCCTAGGTTTCATACTTTCACTAGTGCAAGTTCTCTCAACAAGGATAACATAATTGGATCATATTACTAGTCCTCAACATGCAACAAAGAGTCACTCCAAAGTAACTAATAGCGGAGAACAAACGAAGAGATTATGGTAGGGTACGAAACCACCTCAAAGCTATTCTTTCTGATCGATCTATTCAAGAGTCCGTCGTAACGTTCAATCTATCATAGAGTTCGTACTGGAATAACACCTTAAGACACAAGTCAACCAAAACCCTAATGTCACCTAGATACTCCATTGTCACCTCAAGTATCCATGGGCATGGTTATATGATATGCATCACACAATCTCAGAAACATCTATTCAACCAACACATAGAACTTCAAAGAGTGCCCTAAAGTTTCTACAGGAGAGTCAAGACGAAAACGTGTGCCAACCCCTATGCATAGGTTCCCAAGGTCACGAACCCGCAAGTTGATCACCAAAACATACATCAAGTGGATCACATGATATCCCATTGTCACCACAGATAAACATGTGCAAGACATACATCAAGTGTTCTCAAATCCTTAAAGACTCAATCCGATAAGATAACTTCAAAGGGAAAACTCAATCCATTACAAGAGAGTAGAGGGGGAGAAGAAGTCCAACTAGAATAGCAAAGCTCGCGATACATCAAGATCGTGCCATCTCAAGAACACAAGAGAGAGAGAGAGAGAGAGAGAGAGAGATCAAACACATAGCTAATTGTACATACCCTCAGCCCCGAGGGTGGACTACTCCCTCCTCGTCATGCAGAGCGCCGGGATGATGAAGATAGCCATCGGTGCCAAAAATATTCATATCATGCACAACCCCGATTTCAGCCAAGCACTTATTTTCATACTCTATCTTTTCAAACCTCTCAACTTTCACGCAATACATGAGCGTGAGCCATGGATATAGCACTATGAGTGGAATAGAGGTGGTTGTGGAGAAGAAAAAAAGGAGGGAGATAGTCTCACATCGACTAGGCGTATCAACGGGCTATGGAGATGCCCATCAATAGATATCAATGTGAGTGAGTAGGGATTGCCATGCAACGGATGCACTAGAGATAAATATGAATGAAAGCTCAACAAAAGAAACTAGTGGGTGTGCATCCAACTTGCTTGCTCACGAAGACCTAGGGCATTTGAGGAAGCCCATCTATGGAATATACAAGCCAAGTTCTATAATGAAAATTCCCACTAGTATATGAAAGTGACTAAGCATGAGACTCTCTACAATGAAGAACATGGTGCTACTTTGAAGCACAAGTGTGGAAAAAGATAGTAGCAATTTTCCCCTTTTTTTGGGGGGGGGTGGGGGCTTTCTTTTTTTCTTTGGCCTTTCCTTTTTTTCTTTCTTTTTTTTTCTTTTTTTGCGGAGGGGCTTTATAGATTCAGCCTTTCCTCCCATGGGACAATGCTCTAATAATGATGATCATCACACTTTCATTACAACTCGAGACTACAACAACAAAGTATGACTCTATATGAATGCCTCCGGGGGTGTACCGGTATGTGGAATGAAACAAGAGTGACATGTATGAAAAGATTTGCATGGTGGCTTTGCCACAAATACGATGTCAACTACATGATCATGCAATGGCAATATGACAATATGATGCGTGTCATATGAACGGAACGGTGGAAAGTTGCATGGAAATATATCTCGGAATGGCTATGGAAATGCCATGATAGGTAGGTATGGTGGCTGTTTTGAGGAACAATATGGTGGCTGTTTTAAGGAAGGATATATAGTGGGTTTATGGCACCGGCGAAAGTTGTGTGGTACAAGAGAAGCTAGCAATGGTGGAAGGGTGAGAGTGCGTATAATCCATGGACTCAACATTAGTCATAAGAACTCATATACTTATTGCAAAAATCTACGAGTCATCAAAACAAAGCAATCAACGCCTGCTCTTAGGGGGGAGGTTGGTATGAGTTAACCATCGCGCGCCCCCGACCTCCACACAAAGGTTGGCACTCTACAAATACCTCATGCTTTAACTCGGTCACACAACGGTTCACCATACGTGCATGATACGGGAATCACTAACCTTAACACAAGTATTTCTCAATTTCATAATAACTCCAGTAGCATGACTCTAATATCACTATCCGCATATCTCAAAACAATTATCAAGCATCCAACATCTCATCATATTCAATGCACTTGGTGTGATTTTTTTTACTACATTGACATTGGATGTCTATCATGTGAAGACTAGTTTCTTTAGCCTAAACACATTACCATGCTGTTTTAATAGACTCTCAAAAGGATATAAGTGAAGCATGAGAGTTCATCTATTTCTTCAAAATATTACCACCACCGTGCTCTAAAAGATATAAGTGAAGCACTAGAGCAATACCAAACTACTCCGAAACATATAAGTGGAGATCAATGAGTAGTTGAATAATTATGTAACTATGTGAAGACTCTCTAACATTTAAGAACTTCAGATCTTGGGATATTATTCAAACAGCAAGCAAAACAAAATAAACTAAATTGACGCTCCAAGCAAAACACATATCATGTTGCGAATAAAAATATAGCTCCAAGTATAGTTACCGATGGATGAAGACGAAAGAGGGGATGCCTTCCCGGGGCATCCCCAAGCTTAGGCTTTTGATTATATTGAATTTCTTTGGGGTGCCATGGGCATCCCCAAGCTTAGGCCTTTGCTACTCCTTGTTCCATAGTCCATCAAAGCAATACTCAAAACTTGAAAACTTCACAACACAAAACTTAGACAAAAATTCTCGTGAGCTCCGTTAGTATAAGAAAGCAAACCACTACTCAAAGGTACAGCAATGAATTCATTCTTTGTTTATATTGTTGTTAAACCTACTTTATTCCAACTTCTCTATGATTCATACTTCCCAATACTACTCATAGATGCATCGGAATAAGCAAACAACACACGAAAAACAGAATCTGTCAAAACAGAACAGTCTGTAGTAATCTGCAGGGTTCGCCTACTTCTGGAACTCCAAAAAATTCAAACTAAATTGTTAACTTTGAGGAATTTGTCTACCAATCATCTGCAGAAAGAATCAACTAAAAATCACGCTCCAGTAAAATCTCAAGACTACTTTAGCAAGCGCTAACGATTCTGTTTTTCACAGTAAGATCAAATAAACTTCACACAAGTCTTCCCAAAGGTTCTACTTGGCACAAACACTAAAAAAACATGAAACCACATCTAATCATAGGCTAGATACAATATTTATTCCCTAACAGCAACAAAAACAAAGAAACTAAAATAAATTTGGGTTGCCTCCCAACAAGCGCTACCGTTTAACACCCCTAGCTAGGCATAATGATGCTCACATAAAAGATAAGAATTGAAACATAACGGGAGCATCATGAAGCATATGAATAGCACATTTAAGTCTAACCCACTTCCTATGCATAGGGATTTTGTGAGCAAACAACTTATGGGAACAATAATCAACTAGCATAGGAAGGGAAAACAAGCATAACTTCAAAACTTTAAGCACATAGAGATTAAACTTGATATTATTGCAATATGTAGAAGCATATGATCCTCTCTCATAATAATTTTCTGTAGCATCATGAATGAATTCAACAATATAACCAGCACATAAAGCATTCTTTTCATGATCTACTTGCATAGAAATTTTACTACTCCCATCATAAGAAAAATTCTTCTTATTCATAGTAGTGGGAGATGTAATAAGAAGAATTTTTCTTATTCATATGTAGAAGCATAGAAGTAGCATATGTAATAAGAAGAATTTTTCTTATGATGGGAGTAGTAAAATTTCTGTAGCATCATGAATGAATTCAACAATATATGTGGTGTGAAACTTATATATCCCAGTACCATACTACTTCTGCATGTTCAGAACTATGATACATCTTTTATCTCTAGCTCATATATTCCTCCTATGTACTTGTGATATGTACGTTCTTTTGATGTGAATCACTTCCGTCCTTGTCCCATTATCTTTGTTCTGTGCTTTTCTTCTTATATATAACTACTAGTTATATTTGTGATCATATATTGGTACTTCCTTTTTGTCCATGTTGATGTTCTGTGTGTTTATTTTAGTTTCTCAAGTAATATGAAAATGCCAAAAAGACTGAGAGTACAATCTGAACCTCCCATTGCTTATTTGCATTTTCTTTGTTGACTATTTTTCGGTACGATGTTAGTTTAGGTTTATTTTTCTGTTTTTACCATAAAATTGTGTGATCTAGCTTTAGTCTTGCAACGTTGCCGTCGCCTAGTCCCTGTGGAGAACACGACATCCGCAGTTTGGGCGTAAAAACCCCGCTATATTTACAAACGATCATTACCACAGACCTTCGGGTCCATAGCTAGTATCTAGATGGCTTCTTCTCTTTCTCTGGATCTCAATACAAAGTTCTCCTCGTCTTCGAGGAGATCTATTTGATGTAATCTCTTTTTGCGGTGTGTTTGTCGAGATCCGATGAATTGTGAGTTTATGATCAATATTATCTATGAGAAATATTTGGTTCTTCTCTGAACTCTTTATGTGTGCTCATAATATCCTTGCAAGTCTTTTCGAATTATTGGTCTGGTTTGGCCTACTAGATCTATAGTTCTTGCAATGGGAGAAGTGCTTGGCTTTGGGTTCAATCTTGCTGTGTCCTTTCCAAGTGACAGTAGGGGCAGCAAGGCACGTATTGTATTGTTGCCATCAAGGATAAAAAGATGGGGTTTACATCATATTGCTTGAGTTTATCCCTCTACATCATGTCATCTTGCTTAAGGCGTTACTCTGTTCTTATGAACTCAATACACTAGATGCATGCTGGATAGCGGTCGATGTGTGGAGTAATAGTAGTAGATGCAGGCAGGAGTCGGTCTACTTGTCTCGGACGTGATGCCTATATACAATGATCATGCCTAGATAGTCTCATAATTATTCGCTTTTCTATCAATTGCTCGACAGTAATTTGTTTACCCGCTGTAGAATATCGCTATCATGAGAGAAGCCACTAGAGAACACTATGGCCCCCGGGTGTATTCTCAACATACCAATCTACATCTACTTTACTTTTTCCGCTTTTACTTTATGTTCTTATAAACAAAAATACCAAAAATATTAACTATCATCTCTATCAGATCTCACTTTCGTAAGTGACCGTAAAGGGATTGACAACCCCTTATCGCGTTGGCTACGAAGTTCTTATTTGTTTGTGCAGGTGCGAGGGACTCGCGCGTGGTCTCCTTCTGGATTGATACCTTGGTTCTAAAAAACTGAGGGAAATACTTACGCTACTGTGCTGCATCTCACTTTCCTCTTCGAGGGAATACAACGCAAGCTCGAGAAGTAGCACATCGCATAGCCTAAACCATGTCAATGCATCTCCCTTCAAAGATAAAGGGAAGACCTTCTTCTTGATAACATCCTTGGGCATACCTGCAAGCTTAAACAATCCACAAACTTCATCCACATAGATTAGATGTAAATCGGGATGCAATGTTCCGTCTCCTGTAAAAGGATTTTCAAGCAGTTTCTTAATCATACCTGAAGGAATATCAAAGCAAACATTTTCAGTAGGTGCAGTAGGTTGAGGAGCGACTCTTTGCTCTTCTGTTCGGGGTGAAGATACCCCGAACAAGCCCCTCAAAGGATTATGAGTCATAGTGTTAAGTGACAATAAATTTCAGCACACTATATAAATTTTTCCTTACCAAAGGCGCTTCGCTCATCGGCAACGGCGCCAGAAAAGAGTCTTGATGACCCACAAGTGTAGGGGATCTATCGTAGTCCTTTCGATAAGTAAGAGTGTCAAACCCAACGAGGAGCAGAAGGAAATGATAGGCAGTTTTTAGTAAGGTATTTTCTGCAAGCACTGAAATTATAGGTAACAGATAGTTTTGTGATAAAGTAATTGGTAGCAAGTGAAAAAAGGTAAAAGTAAATAAGGTGCAGCAAGGTGGCCCAATCCTTTTTGTAGCAAAGGACAAGCCTGGACAAACTCTTATATAAAGGAAAGCGCTCCCGAGGACACATGGGAATTATCGCCAAGCTAGTTTTCATCACGATCATTTGATTCGAGTTCGGTACTTCAATAATTTGGTATGTGGGTGGACCGGTGCTTGGGTGCTGTCCTTACTTGGACAAGCCTCCCACTTATGATTAACCTCTAATGCAAGCATCCACAGCTACAAAAGAAGTATTAAGGTAAGCCTAACCATAGCATGAGAAATATGGATCCAAATAAGCCCCTTACGAAGCAACACATAACTAGGGTTTAAGCTTCTGTCACTCTAGCAACCCATCATCTACTTATTACTTCCCAACGCCTTCCTCTAGGCCCAATTAATGGTGAAGTGTCATGTAGTCGACGTTCACATGACACCACTAGAGGAGAGACAACATACATCTCATCAAAATATCGAACGAAGACCAAATTCACATGACTACTAATAGCAAGACTTCTCCCATGTCCCCGGGAACAAAAGTAACTACTCACAAGACATAATATTGTTCATGATCAAAGGGGTATTAATATGCATAATGGAACTGAACATATGATCTTCCACCAAATAAACCAACTAGCATAAACTATAAGGAGTAATCAACACTACTAGCAACCCACATGTACCAATATGAGGTTTGGGTACAAAGATTGGATACAAGAGATGAACTAGGGTTTGAGAGGAGATGGTGCTGGTGAAGATGTTTATGAAGATAGCTCTCCCCAAGATGGGAGAGTTGTTGGTGATGATGGTGGTGATGATTTCCCCCTCCCAGAGGGAAGTATCCCCGGCAGAATAGCTCTGCCGGAGCCCTAGATTGGTTACCGCCTCGGTTCCGCCTCGAGACGGCGGCGTCTGGTCCCGAAAGCCTCCTTATTATTTTTTCAGGTCAAAACACCTCATATAGGAGAAGATGGTTATCGGGGGACCTTTGATGGGCGCACGAGGCAGGGGGCGCGCCCCCTGATACGTCTCCGTCGTATCTATAATTTTTGATTGTTCCATGCCATTATTCTACAACTTTCATATACTTTTGGAAAAAAAATATACTATTTTTTTGGGACTAACGTATTGATCCAGTGCCTAGTGCTAGTTCCTGTTTGTTGCATGTTTTTTGTTTCGCAGAATATCCATATCAAACAGAGTACAAACGGAATAAAAACGGATGGAGATTTTTTTTCGAATATATGTGAATTTTGGGAAGCAAAACTAACACGAGACGATGCCCGAGTGGGCCATGAGGGTGGGGGCGCGCCCCCTGCCCAGGGCGCGCCCTGGGCCCTCGTGGCCACACCGTAAGGCGGTTGATGCCCCTCTTTCGCTGCAAGAAAGCTAATTTCCGGATAAAAATCGTGTCAAAAGATGAGCCCAATCGGAGTTACGGATCTCCGGGAATTTAAGAAACGGTGAAGGGCCAGAATCTGGGAACACAGAAACAGAGAGAGACAAAGAGACATATCCAATCTCGGAGGGGCTCTCGCCCCTCCGCCGCCATGGAGGCCATGCACCAGAGGGGAAACCCTTCTCCCACCTAGGGAGAAGGTCAAGGAAGAAGAAGAAGGAGGGGGGCTCTCCCCCTCGCTCCCGTTGGCACCGGAGTGCCACCGGGGCCATCATCGTGTGACAGCGATCTACACCAACACCTCCGTCATCTTCACCAACCTCTCCATCACCTTCCCCCATCTATCTACAGCGGTCCACTCTCCCGCAATCCGCTGTACCCTCTACTTGAACATGGTGCTTTATGCTTCATATTATTATCCAATGATGTGTTGCCATCCTATGATGTCTGAGTAGATTATCGGTGTCCTATCGGTGATTGGTGAAGTGCTATGATTGATTTAATTTGCTTGTGGTTATGTTGCTGTCCTTTGGTGCCCATCATATGAGCGCGCGCGTGGATCACACCATAGGGTTAGTTGTATGTTGATAGGACAACGTATTGGAGGGCAAGAGTGACAGAAACTTCAATCTAGTATAGAAATTGATGCATACGGGATTGAAGGGGGGCCAATATATCTTAATGCTATGGTTGGGTTTTACCTTAATGAACGTTAGTAGTTCCGGATGCTTGCTAATGGTTCCAATCATAAGTGCATAGAATTCCAATTAAGGGATGACATGCTAGCAGTGGCCTCTCCCACATAAAACTTGCTATCAGTCTAGTAACATAGTCAATTGCTTAGGGGCAATTTTGCAACTCCTACCACCACTTTTCCACACTCGCTATCACTATCTTTATCGCTTCTTTATCTTAACGGCCCCTAGTTTATATTTGCGTGCTCTTTATATTCTTGCAAACCTATCCCACAAAAACTACAAAGTACTTCTAGTTTCATACTTGTTCTAGGTAAAGTAAACGTCAAGCGTGCGTAGAGTTGTATCGGTGGTCGATAGAACTTGAGGGAATATTTGTTCTAACTTTAGTTCCTCGTTGGGTTCGACACTCTTACTTATCGAAAGATGCTACAACTGATCCCCTACACTTGTGGGTTATCAAGACCTTTTTCTGGCGCCGTTGCCGGGGAGCAATAGCGTGGGGTGAATATTCTCGTGTGTGCTTGTTTGCTTTATCACTAAGTAGATTTTATTTCCTGTTCTAAGTTGTTTTCTATCTTTAGTTATGGGTAGGAAACGCAAAATACCAAAAAAAATTGTGGTACCTGCTGAACCAATGGTTGAAGAACCACTCAAAATCTATCACACTCCTGAAGCTTTTTACTTGGATCATCTTCGATCCCTATGTGCTCGTGCTGAAACCCCAACTAGCTTAATTGAGGGCAAATCTTTAGATGAGCATGCTTGTTATGTGCGACACCGCTTATCTCAAGAAGGGAAACTTTTACTGGATCAAATTCATCGTTTGCAATGATATGCTTGGAATTTATGTGAAATATATGATTATACTTGTTGTTCTGAAGACCCTAAGAAACACCTTCCCTACCAATGTGAGTTTAGTGATAACGGAATCGTATCTTCGTATGCTAAGGGTGTTTATAGTTACTATGATGTTCAACAAATTGAAGTATTTGTTGCTTTTAAGGGTGCTTATGAAATTTCTTCTTTGATTGAAAAGTATGATGCTACTCTTTACAAATCTGAAAATGTTGCCATATTTAAATATTGTTATGATAATTATGCTTCTAATGCCTATGTTAAACCATATATTGAGGACTCCTCCGCTGTCCAAGAAGAGACTAATATTTTGCAGGAGTCTATGGAAGAAGAAATTAATGACATTGTGAGCTCATTGGATGAAAAAGATGAGGAGGAGAGCGAAGAACAAAAGGAGGAAGAGCGGATTGATCACCCGTGCCCACCTTCTAATAAGAGTAACTCTTTATCTCATACATTGTTTAATTTCCCTTCATGCTTACCGAAGGATGAATGCTATGATGATTTCTATGATCCCGTTGATTCTTTTGAAATATCACTTTTTGATGATGCTTGCTATACTTGTGGCCAAGATGCCAATATGAATTATGCTTATGGAGATGAACTTGCTATAGTTTCTTATGTTAAACATGAGATTGTTGCTATTGCACCCACGCATGATAGTCCTATTATCTTTTTGAGTTCTCCAAACTACACTATATCGGAGAAGTTTGCACTTATTAAGGATTATATTGATGGGTTGCCCTTTTCCGTTACACATGATGATTTTTATGAATATAATATGCATGTGCTTGCTGCTCCTACTTGCAATTATTATGAGAGACGAACTACATCTCCGCCTCTCTATGTTTCCAACCCGATAAAATTGCAAGAAACTGCTTATACTATGCATTGGCCTTTACTTGATGTGCATGAATTGTTCTTGTATGACATGCCTATGCATAGGAAGAGAGTTAGACTTCGTTCTTGCATGACACATATCACTTTGTGCTCACTACTAAATGCCAAATCATTGTTAATTAAAATAGGCTTTGATATACCTTGGGATCCGGGTGGATCCATCACTTGAGCACTTTATGCCTAGCTTAATGGCTTTAAAGAAAACGCTGCCAGGGAGACAACCCGGAAGTTTTAGAGAGTCATTTATTTCTGTTGTGTGCTTTTATAAAGTTTAAAAACAAAAAAAATAAAGAGGGGAACCCAAAACTTTTCAAAAAGAAAAGTGAAAGTGAGATAGACGAGCATTGTGAAAGTTGGGGAGCTCCTTGAACTTTGTTCATGCCCATGGAAACTTTGCAAATCTTGAATTACAGAAAAATTTCAACAAAAATAATTATCCCCTTGTACAATTCCATTGTATTATAAAAATAATGTGCCAAGGTTTGCCTTTAGGATGTTTACAATGCTTGTTGGTTTGTGTGGTGGAGGACAGAAACTTTGGCTGTAGTGCGCGATTTTACATTTTTTGCTGGAACGTCAAATGGTTCTGAAACTTTTTGCACTGTCTTTCTATACAAATTGTTGATTGTTTCTAATTTTTGCAGAATTTTTCAAGTACCAGAAGTTTGGTGAATGTTCAGATTATTACAGGCTGTTCTGTTTTAGATAGATTCTGTTTTTGATGCATAGTTTGCTTGTTTTGATGAAACTATCAATTTCTATCAGTGGATTAAGCCATGGAAAAGTTATATTACAGTAGCTACAATGCAAAGACAAAATATGAATTGGTTTTCAACAGTACTTAGAGTAGTGATTTGCTTTATTATACTAACGGATCTTACCGAGTTTTCTGTTGAAGTTTTGTGTGGATGAAGTGTTCGAAGATCGAGGAGGTCTCGATGTGAGGAGAAGAAGGAGAGGAAAGAACTCAAGCTTGGGGATTACCAAGGCACCCCAAGTAAATATCCAAGTAGACTCAAGCGTCTAAGCTTGGGGATACCCCGGAAGGTATCCTCTCTTTCTTCAACAAGTATCGGTATGTTTTCGGATTCGTTTCATTCATGTGATATGTGCTACTCTTGGAGCGTCGTGTGCTTTCTATTTTTCCTTTTAATAAATGCACCATGCTGGTATGAGATAGTCCTTAGTTGATTTATAGAATGCTCTTTGCACTTCACTTATATCTTTTGAGTATGGCTTTGTAGAATACTTCATGTGCTTCACTTTCATCATTTGAAGTTTGGATTGCATGTTTCTCTTCACATAGAAAACCGCCATTTGTAGAATGCTATTTTGCTTCACTTATAATTGTTAGAGCGTGGGCATAACTTTTGTAGAAAGAATTAAAACTCTCTTGCTTCACTTATATCTATTTAGAGAGTTGACAGGAATTGGTCATTCACATGGTTAGTCATAAAATCCGACATAAACTTGTAGATCACTGAATATGATATGTTTGATTCCTTGCAATAGTTTTGCGATATAAAGATGGTGATATTAGAGTCATGCTAGTGGGTAGTTGTGGATTGTAGAAATACTTATGTTGAGGTTTGTGATTCCCGTAGCATGCACGTATGGTGAACCGTTATGTGACGAAGTTGGAGCATGCTTTATTTATTGAGTGTCATCCTTTGTGTGGAGATCGGGGGCGCGCGATGGTTAACTCCTACCAAACCCCCCCCC
>LR738709.1:81488133-81582116 GCA_902687465.1 Secale cereale
AGCATGCGTGTAGTACTTGGTTTCGATGGCTAATATTTTTTTGCAATAAGTATGTGAATTATTTATGACTAATGTTGAGTCCATGGATTATACGCACTCTCACCCTTCCACCATTGCTAGCCTCTCTTGTACCGCGCAACTTTCGCCGGTACCATACACCCACCATATACCTTCCTCAAAACAGCCACCATACCTACCTATTATGGCATTTCCATAGCCATTCCGAGATATATTGCCATGTAACTCCACCGTTCCGTTTATTATGACACGCACCATCATTATCATATTGCCTTGCATGATCGTAAGATAGCTAGCATGATGTTTCCATGGCTTGTCCGTTTTTGGATGTCATTGCTACGCTAGATCATTGCACATACCGATACACCGTCGGAGGCATTCACATAGAGTCATATTTTGTTCTAGCTTCGAGTTGTAATCTTTGAGAGGTAAGTAAATAAAAGTGTGATGATCTTTATTCTTAGAGCATTGTCCCATGTGAGGAAAGGCCAAAAAAAAGATGGCCTAAAAAAATAATAGAGACGGGCTAAAAAAAAGAGAGAGAAAGCCCCTCCAAAAAAAGACAAAAAAATGAGAGAAAAGAGAGAAGGAACAATGCTACTATCCTTTTCCACACTTGTGCTTCAAAGTAGCACCATGATCTTCATAATAGAGAGTCTCTTGTTTTGTCACTTCCATATACTAGTGGGAATTTTTCGTTATAAAACCTGGCTTGTATATTCCAACGACGGGCTTCCTCAAATGACCTAGGTTTTAATGAGCAAGCAAGTTGATGCACACCCACTAGTTTTCTTTTGAGCTTTCATACACTTACAGCTCTAGTGCATCCGTTACATGGCAATCCCTACTCACTCACATTGATATTGATTGATGGGCATCTCCATAGTCCATTGATGGACATCTCCATAGTCCATTGATTTGCCTAGTTGATGTGAGACTTTCTCCCACCTTTTGTCTATCACCACCTTCTGTTCCACCCATAGTGCTATGTCCATGCCTCACGCTCATGTATTGCGTGAAAGTTGAAAAGGTTTGAGAATACTAAAGTATGAAACAATTGCTTGGCTAAAACCGAGGTTGTGCATGATTTAAATACTTTGTGTGGTGAAGATGGAGCATAGCCCGACCATATGATTTTGTAGGGATAACTTTCTTTCGCCATGTTATTTTGAAGAGACATGATTGCTTTATTAGTATGCTTGAAGTATTATCGTCCTAATGTCAAAGCTGATACGTCTCCGTCGTATCTATAATTTTTTATTGTTCCATGACAATATTCTACAACTTTCATATACTTTTGGAAACTTTTTATACTATTTTTTGGGACTAACATATTGATCCAGTGCCCAGTGCCAGTTCCTGTTTGTTGCATGTTTTTTGTTTCGCAGAATATCCATATCAAACGGAGTCCAAACGGAATAAAAACGGACGGAGATTTTTTTTGGAATATATGTGAATTTTGGGAAGCGAAACTAACACGAGACGATGCACGAGTGGGCCACGAGGGTGGGGCGCGCGCCCCCCTCCCCAGGGTGCGCCCTGGGCCCTCGTGGCCACACCGTAAGGCGGTTGATGCCCCTCTTTCGCCGCAAGAAAGCTAATTTCTGGATAAAAATCATGTCTAAAGATGAGCCCAATCGAAGTTAAGGATCTCTGGGAATTTAAGAAACGGTGAAGGGCCAGAATCTGGGAACGCAGAAACAAAGAGAGACAGAGAGACATATCCAATCTCGGAGGGGCTCTCGCCCCTCCTCCGCCATGGAGGCCATGGACCAGAGGAGAAACCCTTCTCCCACCTAGGGAGAAGGTCAAGGAAGAAGAAGAAGGAGGGGGGCTCTCTCCCCCTCGCTTCCGGTGGCACTGGAGTGCCACCGGGGCCATCATCGTGTGACGGCGATCTACACCAACACCTCCATCATCTTCACCAACATCTCCATCACCTTCCCCCATCTATCTACAGCGGTCCACTCTCCCGCAACCCGCTCTACCCTCTACTTGAACATGGTGCTCATATTATTATCCAATGATGTGTTGCCATCCTATGATGTCTGAGTAGATTATCGTTGTCCTATCGGTGATTGGTGAAGTGCTATGATTGATTTAATTTGCTTGTGGTTATGTTGCTGTCCTTTGGTGCCCATCATATGAGCGCGCGTGCGGATCACACCATAGGGTTAGTTGTATGTTGATAGGACTACGTATTGGAGGGCAAGAGTGACAGAAAACTTCAACCTAGCGTAGAAATTGATGCATAAGGGATTGAAGGGGGACCAATATATCTTAATGCTATGGTTGGGTTTTACCTTAATGAACGTTAGTAGTTGTGGATGCTTGTTAATAGTTCCAATCATAAGTGCATAGAATTCCAAGTAAGGGATGACATGCTAGCTGTGGCCTCTCCCACATAAAACTTGCTATCGGTCTAGTAACGTAGTCAATTGCTTAGGGGCAATTTCGCAACTCCTACCACCGCTTTTCCACACTCGCTATCACTATCTTTATTGCTTCTTTATCTTAACAGCCCCTAGTTTATATTTGCGTGCTCTTTATATTCTTGCAAACCTATCCCACAAAAACTACAAAGTACTTCTAGTTTCATACTTGTTCTAGGTAAAGTAAACGTCAAGCGTGCGTATAGTTGTATCGATGGTCGATAGAACTTGAGGAAATATTTGTTCTACCTTTAGCTCCTCGTTTGGTTCAACACTCTTACTTATCGAAAGAGGCTACAACTGATCCCCTACACTTGTGGGTTATCACCCCCCACCCTCGTGGACAGCCGGTGGCCCCCCTTGTGAACTTCTTCCGCAAGATATTTTTTATATTTTCTGAAACAGAGTTCTGTTGAGTTTCGGGGCTTTTGGAGTTTTGCAGAATAGGTTTCCAGAGTTTGCTCCTTTTCCAGCCCAGAATTCCAGCTGCCGGCATTCTCCCTCTTCATGTAAACCTTGTAAAATAAGAGAGAAATGGCATAAGTATTGTGACAAAACATTTAATAACAGCCCATAGTGCAATAAATATCAACATATAAGCATGATGCAAAATGGGCGTATCAACCCATATCTGCTCAAATCATCACTAAAGGTGAGAAAATAACGATACCCGCCACGAGCATCAACACTCATTGGTCTGCATACATCAGTACGTATTATTTCCAATAAGTCACTTACTCGCTCCATTGTTCCGGAGAACTGAGTTTTAGTCATCTTGCCCATGAGGCATGGTTCGCAAGAATCAAATGATTCATAATCAAGTGATTCCAAAAGTCCATCAGCATGGAGTTTCTTCATGCGCTTTACACCAATATAACCTAAACGGCAGTGCCACAAGTATGTTGCACTATCATTATCAACTCTGCATCTTTTGGCTTCAATATTATGAATATGTGTATTTACTACGATCGAGATTCAATAAACCATTCACCTTGGGTGTATGACCATATAAGGTTTTATTCATGTAAACAGAATAACAATTATTATCTCACTTAAATGAATAATCGTATTGCAATAAACATGATCCAATCTTGTTCATGCTCAACGCAAACACCAAATAACATTTATTTAGATTCAACACTAATCCCGAAAGTACTGGGAGTGTGCGATGATGATCATATCAATATTGGAACTACTTCCAATACACATCGTCACCTCACCCTCAACTAGTCTTTGTTAATTCTGCAACTCCTGTTTCGAGTTACTAATCTTAGCAACCGAAGAAGTATCAAATACCCAGGGGCTACTATGAACACTAGTGAGGTACACATTATCAATAACATGTATATCAAATATACCTTTGTTCACTTTGCCATCCTTCTTATCCACCAAATATTCGGGGAACTTCCGCTTCCAGTGACCATTATCTTTGGAGTTAGAAGCCTCAGTTTCAGCCTTAGGTCCAGCTTTGGGCTTCTTCACGGGAGTGACAACTTGCTTGCCATTCTTATTCAAGTTCCCTATCTTCCCCTTGCCCTTTTCTTGAAACTAGTGGTCTTGTTAACCATCAACAATTGATGCTCTTTCTTGATTTCTACCATTGTTGATTTCAGCATCACGAAGAGCTCGGGAATCATTTTCGTCATCCCTTGCATATTATAGTTCATCAGAAAGTTCTAGTAACTTGGTGATAGTGGCTAGAGAACTCTATCGATCACTATCTTATCTGGAAGATTAACTCCCACTTGATTCAAGTGATCGTTGTACTCAGACATTCTGAGCACATGCTCATTGGTTGAGCTATTCTCCTCCATCTTATAGGCAAAGTACCGTCAGAGGTCTCATCCTCTCGACACGGGCATGAGTATGAAATACTAATTTTAACTATTGGAACATCTTATATGCTCCATGGCATTCAAAATGTTTTTGAAGTCCCGGTTCTAAGCCGTAAAGCATGGTGCACTAAACTATAATGTAGACATCATTTTGAGCTTTGCCAAACATTCATAACGTTTGCATCTGCTCCTGCAATAGATCTGTCACCTAGCGGTGCATCAAGGACATAATACTTCTGTGTAGCAATGAGGATAATCCTCAGATCACGGACCTAGTCCGCAGCATTGCTACTAACATCTTTCAACTTAGTTTTCTCTCGGAACATATCAAAAACATAGGGAAGCTATAACGCGAGCTATTGATCTACAACATAATTTGCAAATACTATCAGGTACTAAGTTCATGATAAATTAAAGTTCAATTAATCATATTACTAAAGAACTCCCACTTAGATAGACATCCCTCTAGTCATCTAAATGATCACGTGATCCAAATCAACTAAACCATGTCCGATCATCACGTGAGATGGAGTAGTTTTCAATTATGAACATCTTATGTTGATCATATCTACTATATGATTCACGCTCGACCTTTCGGTCTCTAGTGTTCCGAGGCCATGTCTGTACATGCTAGGCTCATCAAGTTTAACCCGAGTATTCTGCATGTGCAAAACTGTCTTACACCCGTTGTATTTGAACGTAGAGCTTATCACACCCGATCATCACGTGGTGCCTCGGCACAATGAACTGTCGCAATGGTGCATACTTAGGGAGAACACTTATACCTTGAAATTTAGTGAGGTATCATCTTATAATGCTACCGTCGAACTAAGCAAAAATAAGAAGCATAATAAGATAAACATCACATGTAATCAAAATATGTGACATGATATGGCCATGACCATCTTGCGCCTTTGATCTCCATCTCCAAAGTACCGTCATGATCTCTATCGTTACCGGCATGACACCATGATCTCCATCATCTTGATCTCTATCAATGTGTCATCACATGGTCATCTCGCCAACTATTGCTCTTGCAACTATTGCTATCGCATAGTGACAAATTAAAGCAATTATTTGGCGCTTGCATCTTTTGCAGCAAAGAGACAACCATAAGGCTTCTGCCAGGTGCCGATAACTTCAACAAAACATGATCATCTCATACAACAACTTATATCTAATCACATCTTGACCATATCACATCACAACAAGCCTTGCAAAAACAAGTTAGACGTCCTCTACTTTGTTGTTGCAAGTTTTACGTGGCTGCTACGGGCTTAGCAAGAACCGTTCTTACCGACGCATCAAAACCACAATGATTTTTCGTCAAGTATGTGTTATTTTAACCTTCAACAAGGACCGGGCATAGCCACACTCGATTCAACTAAAGTTGGAGAAACAGACAACCGCCAGCCACCTGTGTGCGAAGCACATTGGTAGAACCGGTCTCGCGTAAGCGTACGCATAATGTCGGTCCGGGCTGCTTCATCCAACAATACCGCCAAATCAAAGTTTGACATGCTGGTAAGCAGTATGATTATTATCGCCCACAACTCATTGTGGTCTACTCGTGCATATCATCTACGCATAGACGTGGCTCATGATGCCATTGTTGGGGAACGTAGTATTTCAAAAAAAATCCTACGATCACACAAGATCTATCTAGGAGAAGCATAGCAACGAGCGGGTAGAGTGTGTCTACGTACCCTCGTAGACCGAAAGCAGAAGCGTCTAGTGACGCGGTTGATGTAGTCGAACGTCTTCATGATCCAACCGATCCAAGCACCGAACGTACGGCACCTCCGCGTTCAGAACACGTTTAGCTCGATGACATCCCACAAGCTCTTGATCCAGTTGAGCATCATGGGAGAATTTCGTCAGCACGACAGAGTGGTGACGGTGATGATGAAGTTGCCCGCGCAGGGCTTCGCCTAAGCACTACGACGATATGACTGTGGTGTGTGACTGTGGAGGGGGGCACCGCACACGGCTAAGACAAATCTTGGAGTGCCTTTGGGGTGCCCCCTGCCCACGTATATAAAGGAGGGAGGAGGAGGAGGCAAGCCCTAGAGGGGATCGCGCCAAGTGTTGGGAGTCCTACTAGGACTCCCTAGTCCTAGTAGGATTCACCTTTTCCTTTCCGGAGTAGGAGAGAAGAAAGAGGGAAATAGAGAGGGAGTAGGAAAGGGCAAGTGGGGGCGCCGCCCCCTTTCCCCAAGTCCAATTCGGACCCATGGGGGGCGCGCGCCTCCTTCCCTTTGGCCTGCCTCTTCTATTCCCGTATGGCCCTATAAGACCCAAATACTTCTCCCGGAGAATTCCCGTACCTCTCCGGTACTCCGAAAAATACCCGGATCACTCAGAACCTTTCCGATATCCGAATGTAGCCTTCCAATATATCAATCTTTACGTCTCGACCATTTCGAGACTGTTCGCCATGTCCTTGATCTCATCCGGGACTCCAAACAAAAACGTCGGTCATCAAATCACATAACTCATAATACAAATCGTCATCGAACGTTAAGCGTGCGGACCCTATGGGTTCGAGAACTATGTAAACATGACCGAGACACATCTCCGGTCAATAACAAATAGCGGAACCTGGATGCTCATATTGGCTCCTACATATTCTACGAAGATCTTTATCTGTCAAACCGCATAACGACATACGTTGTTCCCTTTGTCATCGGTATGTTACTTGCCCGAGATTCGATCTTCGGTATCACCATACCTAGTTAATCTCATTACCGGCAAGGCTCTTTACTCGTTCCGTAATACATCATCTCGTGACTAAGTCATTAGTCATTTGCTTGCAAGGCTTATTATGATGTGTATTACCGAGAGGGCCCAGAGATACCTCTCCGACACTCGGAGTGACAAATCATATTCTCGATCTATGCCAACACCACAAACACCTTCGGAGACACCTGTAGAGCATCTTTATAATCACCCAGTTATGTTGTGACGTTTGATAGCACACAAGGTGTTCCTCTGGTATTCTGGAGTTGCATAATCTCATAGTCATAGGAACATGTATAAGTTACGAAGAAAGCTATAGCTGTAAAACTAAACGATCAAGTTGCTAAGCTAACGAATGGGTCTTTTCCATCACATCATTCTCTAATGATGTGATCACGTTCATCAAATGACAACACATGTCTATGGTTAGGAAAGATAACCATCTTTGATCAACGAGCTAGTCAAGTAGAGGCATACCAGGGACACTCTATTTTGTCTATGTATTCACACATGTACTAAGTTTCCGGTTAATACAATTGTAGCATGAATAATAAACATTTATCATGATATAAGGAAATACAAATAACTACTTCATTATTGCCTCTAGGGCATATTTCCTTCATTTTGGTCCAAGAAAAATCTCCAAAAAGTTTCGTTCCATTTCGACTCCATTTGATATTCCTTTTATGTGAAACTCAAAAACAAGGAATAAACAAAAACTGGCACTGGGCTCTGGGTTAATAAGTTAGTCCCAAAAATCATATAAAATAGCATATAAATGGATATAAAACATCCAAGATAGATAATATAATAGCATGGAACAATAAAATATTATAGATACATTGGAGACGTATCAAGCATCTTCAAGCTTAATTCCTTCTCGTCCTCGAGTTGGTAAATGATAAAAACATAATTTCTGATGTGGAATGCTACCCAGCATAATTTTTAATTCAATCTTCTTTATTGTGGCATGAATATTCACATCCATAAGACTCAAAAAAAGTTTAACAATATCAAAATAATAATACTTCAAGCATACTTGAAAGTAATCTATGAAGCTTTAAAAATAACATGGCTAAAGAAAGTTATCCCTACAAAATCATATAGTCATTTATGCTCCCTCTTCTTAACACAAAGTAAAAATCATGCCTATCCCGGTGTCAATCAAGCAATTGTTTTCATACTTTAACATTCTTAAACCTTTTGAACTGTTCACGCAATCATGAGCGTGAGCCATGGTTATAGCACTATCGGTGGCATAGAAGGTGGTAATAGACAAAAGGAGGGAGAAAGTCTCACATCGACTAGGCAAATCAATGGACTATGGCGATATCCATTAATTGATATCAATGTGAGTGAGTAGGGATTGCCATGTAATGGATGCACTAGAGCTATAAGTGTATGAAAGATCAAAAAAGACAACTAGTGGGTGTGCATCAACTTGCTTGCTCATGAAGACCTAGGGCATTTGAGGAAGCCCGTCGTTGGAATATACAAGCCAAGTTCTATAATGGAAAGTTCCAACTAGTGATATATGAAAGTGACAACATAGGAGACTCTCTATCATGAAAAAACATTGTGCTAGTTTGAAACACATGTGTGGAAAATGATAGTAACATTGCCCCTTCTCTCTTTTTTTCTTTTATTGGTAGTCTCATCCCTTTTTTGGAGACCCTTTTATCATTTTTTAAGACTCATTTGGCCTTATAATTGATAACCTCACATGGGACAATGTTCTAATAATGATAATCATCACACTTTTATTTTACTTACGACTCAATATTACAACTCGATGCTAAAGCAAAATATGACTCTATATGAATGCCTCCGGCCGGTGTACCGGGATTTGCAATGACCAAGAGTGACATGTATGAAAAATATGAACGGTGGCTTTGCCACAAATACTATGTCAACTACATGATCATGCAAAGCAGTATGACAATGATGAAGCGTGTCATAATAAATGGAACGGTGGAGTTACATGGCAATATATCTCGGAATGGCTATGGAAATGCCATAATAGGTAGGTATGGTGGCTGTTTTGAGGAAGGTATAAGGAGGGTTTATGCACCGGCGAAAGTTGCACGGCACTAGAGTGGCTAGCAAGGTGGAAGGGTGAGAGTGCGTATAATCCACGGACTCAACATTAGTCATAAAGAACTCACATACTTATTGCAAAAAAAAAATATTAGCCCTTGAAGCAAAGTACTACGATGCATGCTCCTAGGGGGGAGGTTGGTAGGAGTTAACCATCATGCGCCCCCGACCTTCACGCAAAGACAAACACTCAAAATACAAAGTGCTCCAATTCGGTTACATAGTTAGGAGACCATACGTGCATGCTACGGGAATCACAAACTTTAACACAATTATTTCTTTAACCTCACAATCTACCACTAGCATGACTCTAATATTACCGTATTAACATCTCAAAACAATTATAAGGAGTCAAACTTCACATAGTATTCAATGTTCTTTATATGAAGGTTTTTATTATATCTCCTTGGATGCCTATCATATTAGGACTAAATTCATAACCCAAAAAAATTACCATGCTGTTCTAAAGGACTCTCAAAATGATATAAGTGAAGCAAGAGAGTTTAACAATTTCTACAAAACAAAACCACCATCGTGCTCTAAAATGATATAAGTGAAGCACTAGAGCAAAATTGCCTAGCTCAAAAGATATAAGTGAAGCACATAGAGTATTATAATAAATCCCAATTGAAGTGTGTCCCTCTCAAAAGGTGTGTACAGCAAGGATGATTGTGACAAACTAAAAAGCAAAGACTCATATCATACAAGACGCTCCAAGCAAAACACATATCATGTAGTGAATAAAAATATAGCCTCAAGTAAAGTTACCGATGAATGAAGACGAAAGAGGGGATGCCATCCCGGGTCATCCCCAAGCTTAGGCTCTTGGCCGTCCTTGAATTTTACCTTGGGGTGCCTTGGGCATCCCCAAGCTTCGGCTTTTTCCACTCTTTATTCCATAGTCCATCAAATCCTTGCCCAAAACTTGAAAACTTCACAACACAAAACTCAACAGAATCTCATGAGCTCCGTTAGTAAAACAAAGAAAATAACCACTCAAGGTACTGTTGTGATCTTATTCTAATTTTATATTGGTGTAATATCTACTGTATTCCAACTTTTCCATGGTTCATACCCCCCGATACTAGACATAGATGCATCAAAATAAGCAAACAACACATAAAAAAGAACAGTATGTAGCAATCTGAAAACTTCGCATACTTCTGTAACTCAAAAAATTCTGAAAACATTGGACGACGTGGGGAATTTGTATATCAATTTTGCGTTAACATTTCAGAAGGTTTCGACATTCCAGTGAATTATTGAATTTTCTGCACTGGATGTAAATGTTTTTGTTTTCCAGCAAAATCAAATCAACGATACCCGTAAGCCATCACAAAGGTCTTACTTGGCTCAAACACTAATTAAAACACCCAAACACAATTACTACAGAAGTAATAATGTTTAAAAGTTGCAAAATAGAACCAAAAAGTAAAAAGCAAAAATAAAATTGGGTTGCCTCCCAACAAGCGCTATTGTTTAACGCCCTTAGCTAGGCATAAAAAGCAAATAGATCTAGGTATTCTCATCTTCGGTGTTCAACTCTTTTCTCATCAAATCCTATAAAACGCGGCTTAACAATTTTATCCTTTCCTATATTTCCCTCCTAGTGGATGAACTTAGATCAAGAAAAGGACTTTGATTGGTAATCTTAACATTCATAAACCCATAGTCAGGATCGTCAGCGCGTATATCATAATATAAAATGCGTAACTCGTTTCTAACGGGTTCCTTCATCATTTTATTCAACCAATTTCTATCAAATCCTACATAAATTCCTCTAGTTATCCAATCAAATTCTTCAAAGGCTTCAAGATACAAAGATTGAGATAATTCTGAATGGGGTACTCTTCTCCTAATATTTCACTATAGGATTGTCTCTAGATTCCAAGCTACGCATAGTTTCTTTATCATGAAGGACATCTATAATTGGAGGGTGTTCAACATCCTTTTTATAAAAATAAAAAATATCCCTAGCTTCTTGTATTATAAAATAAAATTCATGCATAAGGATAATAGTAGCAATATTTTTAACTATGGGATGATTAATATTCAGAAGCTCATAAAACACCGATTGCAAAGCAGGATGAAGATGCACAAATTTTCTTTCTAATTTCTCAACAAGCATAACAATAGCATCTGCATAGCAATTTGTCTCAAGAAGAATAGATCCTTTATTAATAGGCAAGGATCCGATGCAATCAAAGAAATCTTGAATAATGCTCTTTCCAATAACATTTCCATCCCCCACGCGAATAATTAGGAGGAGTTTATCTACGCTCCAAAGGGCAAGATTCAAGTTCTTCCTCGGGATTTTTAACGATAGTTCTTTAGTTTCAGACATAGTAGCGAACAAAACCAGCAACCGGACGAATGAAAAAGATGAAAGAGGGGTGAGGAAAAGGCAAAAAAATGAAAATCATTTTAGAAGTTGGGGAGAGGAAAACGAAAGGCGAATGGCAAATAATTTAAATCCGAGAGATGAGAGTTTAATGAAGGGTACTTGGTAGGCCTTGACTTGCGTAAATCTCCCCGGCAACGGGGCCAGAAATTCTTCTCCTTCCTCGCTGCTTTCCCGAGGTAATGTTGGTGTTTCCCTTGAAGAGGAAAGGGTGATGCAGCAAAGTGAAGTAAGTATTCCCCTCAGTTTGTTGAGAACCAAGGTATTAATCTAGTAGGAGATTACACACAAGTCACCAAATACCTGCACAAACAATCAACAACTTGCACCCAACGCTATAAAGGGGTTGTCAATCCCTTCTAGGTTATTTGCAAAAGTGAGATCCGATAGAGATAGATACACCAATAAAGTAAATACTTTTGGGCTTTTGGTTAATAGATTGAAAAGTAAAAGATTACAAAATAATATATCTAAAACTTATAAGATGTAAAAGAGACCCGGGGGCCATATGTTTCACTAGAGGCTTCTCTCATGATAGCAAGTTTATGGTGGGTGAACAAATTACTGTCAAGCAATTGATAGGAAAGCGAATAATTATAACGACATCTACGGCAATGATCATGAATATATGCATCACGTCCGAGACAAGTAGACCGACTCCTGCCTGCATCTACTACTATTACTCCACACATCGACCGACTGATGCGTGCATCTAGATTTTCATAAGAACGGAGTAATGCCTTAAGCAATATGACATGATGTAGATGAATTAACTCAAGCAATATGATGAAAACCCCATATTTTTATCCTTGATGGCAACAATACAATACGTGCCATGTCCCCTACTGTCACTGGGATTGAGCACCGCAAGATCGAACCCAAAGCAAAGCACTTCTCACATTGTAAGAATTATCAATCTAGTTGGCCAAACAAAACTGATAGTTCGAAGAGAATTACTAAGATATAAGATCATGTATGTAAGAATTCAGAAGAAACTCAAATATTATTCATAGATAATCTGATCATAACCCCACAATTCATCGGATCTTGACAAACACACCACAAAAGAAGATTACATCGGATAGATCTCCAAGAACAACAAGGAGAACATGGTATTGAAGATCAAAGAGAGAGAAGAAGCCATCTAACTACTAGCTATGGACCCATAGGTTTGTGGTAAACTGCTCACACTTCATCAGAAGGGAAATAGGGTTGATGTAGATGCCCTCTGTTGTTGATTCCCCCTTCGGCAGAGTACCTAAACAGGCCTCCAGATGGGATCTTGCGAGAACAAAAGGTTACGGCGGTGGAAAAGTGGTTTCAATGGATGTTCTGATGTTTCTGGAATATATTGTTATTTATAGGCGGAAGAGGTCGGTCGAGGGAGGCACGAGGGGCCCACAAGGTAGGGGGCGTGCCCTACCCCCTGGGGGCGCCCCCACCCTTGTGGCCGCCTCGTGGATCCCCTGGCGTGTACTCCAAGTCCATCTGATGTCTTTTGGTCCAAGAAAAATCTCCAAAAAGTTTCATTTTGTTTTGACTTCGTTTGATATTCCTTTTCTGCCAAACTCAAAAACAAGGAAAAACCAGAAACTGGCACTGGGCTGTGGGTTAATAAGTTAGTCCCAAAACTCATATAGAATAGCATATATATGCATATAAAACATCCAAGATAGATAATATAATAGCATGGAACAATAAAAAATTATAGATACATCATATAAAGTAGCATACCAACGTATCTATAATTTTTGATTGTTCCATGCTATTATATTATCTATTTTGGATGTTTTATATGCATCTATATGCTATTTTATATGATTTTTGGGACTAACTTATTAACCCAGAGCATGGAACAATCAAAAATTATAGATACATTGGAGGCGTATCAGTGCTGCACATCCGCGATGTGCAATGTCCCAAGGGGACGGGATCCATGGAGGCCAGGCTTGAAGCCATGGAGCAAGAAGTCTTCCGGTGCAAGGGGATGGTGGAGCGTGGACTCAAAGGCAATCACCTCATGATTACGGACCTTATCCGTGATCTCAAGGTGGATGGCAAGTCCATGAAGGACATCGTATTCACCCTCAACGAGCAAATCAACTTCCTCCAAATCCAGATCTATGATCTTGAAAACCAAGTCTTTGAATATGATACGAGGTTTGAAGGTATGAGTTTGGCTGCCAGTTGCAGGACCTGTGAGACTCATTCTTCCTCTTATGATGGTGAACCTCTACCATGGAAGCCCGAGGATAAGATTGCATCTACCTCATCACCACCACCCTCTTCTTCATCACCAAAAGAAAAATGAGTATCGGGTACGGGCACTCCCCTTGGCTTCCGCCAAGCTTGGGGGACGTGCCCAGGTATCATATCATCCCCACTATCTTTTGCCTTTACTTATTCTAGTTTGATCCATAGTTATATTTTGCTTTAGATGAATAAAAGTTTAGTTCGATCCTTTCTTTTCGAGAGTTTGCTTAGTGATCTATCCTTGTAATCGTGTGCGAGATATATAATAAAGTTTAGTTTGAGTTTTGCTTTCTTTACTTTCATGTTGCAATAAAAAGAAAGAAAATAAATTAAAAGTATTATATGCTAATCTTATGGTAAGTGATGACACCACATAAGGAAAAGTATAAGTATAAAATTTTATTAGAGATTGACAAACATAGCATTGGTCAGTGATGCAACTCATGAAAGAATTAATAAGGAAAGAGAAGATTCACATATAAATACACTGTCCTAGAAATATTTTGTGATTGTTTGCCCCCATAAAAATATTCTATGCCAAAATTGTTGATGTTGGACAAGGAAGACAACGTAATGATTTATGTTTGTTCATATTCACATAGAAGTTATAATGTCATTTTTTTACTATAAACAGTAGGGTAAAAAAAACCACTGTAACTTTTATTAATTAAGTAAAAGAAAGGGAAAAGAGTACATAGAGAGGCTTGAGGTAAGCCTTAAAGAAGGTAAAAGAGAAAACTAAGAGAGAAACTAGAGAAAAAACTACAAAGAAAAGAAAGAAAATCTTGAAAGACTAGCTAGCAAAACTAAGAGAAGAAGACTACTACTAAAAAAGTAAATTACAACATAGTTGCAAGCTATTCAGAGAACTGCCTTTCATGTTTCTGCTTCATCCTGTATTTTAGTAGTTTTAGTTCCTCCTTGAAGATGAATTTCCAGCCTTGGAATGAAGGAGTAATGTTCTCAAAACTCTTATTCTTTCTGGTAATCCAAATTGCCCATGACCCAAGGATGATGATTTCCATATAGAATGGACAATTGAGCTTGTCTTTCAGATCTTGATATGCTTCTAACACTGATAGGTTTGGTGTCCTTGTTGGACAAATAAAGTCCCGGCATTGCTATGCAAATGGATATCCCCAGAAAAGGTGATGCAATGTTTCCTCATGTTGACAGTCTCTTACTGCACAATTATAGACTTCAAGCTTAAAGCTCTTTCTCCTTAGCAGGTTCCTTGTGTTGACTCTATCATGAAGCAGCATCCAGAAAAACACTTTATGCCTGGGCTAGCGTGAGCTCTTCCAAATCCAATTGAAGTGAGGTGGTGTTTACTTGTGTCCAATCGGAGCTTTATATGCTTTGATGGAGAAATATAATTGATTTCCCCAAATATAGCTCCATGTGTCCAATGAGTCCAAAAAGTCAGATTGTCTCAGAGAGATGCAAATATCTTCCATTTCCAAGAATTCATCATATGCTTGTGTTGTCAGTGGTAAATAGAATAAGTCCTGAAGGTATTCAGTATGAACCACTTGGTGGACATTCAATTGAGTGTTCTTGACAAAAGAGTGCAAGTGATGGAATTTATGTTTGAGGACTGATTGATGCCATAAGTCATCCCAGAAAAATACACTTTTACCATCACCCACATTACATCTAGCAATTGCTTTAAATTGATCAATGAGTGCTAGGTTTGGTTTCCACCAGAAAGAGCCAATCATAGTATCTCCAGGAAGTCTCCCATCACTATAATAAGTCTCCCAAATTAGATTAACCCAAGGAATATCATGTCTGTTGAAGAACGTGTGTAGGTTTTTCATAAGAAGGGTTTTGTTGTGTGTGTAGATGTCTAAGATCCCCAATCCTCCTTGACTTTTGGGTCTACAAACTGTGTGCCAAGCCACCATTGCTGGTCTGCGGTATTCCATATCTAGGCTTCTCCAACGATAGTGTCTTAAGTATTTAATAATTTGTTTCTTAATTGTGATAGGAATGTCCAAACAACACATGAAAAATATTGAAAGAGATGCAAGCACTGATGGTACCAAGAGTAGCCTACCTGCCTGAGTCATGAAAGTGGATATGCCACCCAGTCTTTTTGCAATCCTGTTAAGTAGAGGTAAACATTGTTCCACAGTTGGTTTATATATACCCAATGGCAGTCCCAGATATGTAAAGGGGAAATGTCCTCTAGCACATTGAAGTGTGTTTGTGAATAGGTCTATCCTCTCTTCGGCAATGTTAACAGGGACCATGATTGATTTTCCATAATTGACTTTTAGCCAAGTTGCTGAGGCAAATTTGTTTAGGAGTGCTTTGATGCATATGAGTTGTCTTGCATTTGCTTGCATAATAACCAATGTGTCATCTGCATATTGAATTATTGGGAAGTCAGAGCATGAGTTGACTTGAAGAGGTGGAGTGATCAGATTAAGTCTCATTGCTTTATTGAGTATGGATTGTAGCATGTCAGTAGCCAGCACAAATATCAAAGGGGAGTAAGGGTCCCCCTGTCTTACCCCTCTTCTAATGTAAAACTTCTTCCCAGGCACTCCATTTAGCATGACAGCTGAAGATGCAGATGAGAATATTGATTGCATCCATGAAATCCATTTTTCTCCAAACCTGTCAGGGATATTACTAGCAGGTATAAACAGGCTAGGGAGATCCGGATTACACTTACATAGTTGTATTATCATAAGCCGAGTAGAGTATGAACCAGAGGTTACGACCCATAGAGGTTTTGGGCCCATGTGTAAAGCTTACGGTTTATAAACCATCATGCCATGTAACTTGAGATGTAAGATAGAAAGAGTAGAGACCGAGGCGGACACGATTATGAACCGGCCTCGGGACTCTGTAAACCAGACAGGGCGTCGCCTCCTATATAAAGGGACGACCCGGCGACGGTTCAAGGATAAGTAACAACCCGTCGAGACACAGGCAAGCGATCCGCTCCCTGTTCATCGATGCCCAAGCAATACCACACCAAACTAGACGTAGGCTTTTACCTTCATCGAAGGGGCCGAACTAGTATAAACCTTCTGTGTCCTTTGTGTGCTTTTAACCTCTTCAAGCTAACCTGCGCGATGGCCTCACACCTAAGTCCACTAAACCGGACATCTGCCGTGCCAATTCCACGACAGTTGGCGCCCACCGTGGGGCTATCGCACGATGGTTTCGAGTTCTTGAAGGGCAGCTTTGAAGGACTCAAGGGTTACGCGGTTGGCCAGATGATCAAGAGTCGCCGCGGCCGGATCTACATCGACGACGCAGGCTGGGGCCCCAAGGCCGATTCAATCGAATACGGGTACCGGGTCCCCTTCGGCGGCATCCACGTCTTCATTGGCAAAATTGGTGAACCGGGACATGGGCCGGACATCTTCCCCAACATCATCGAGCCAGCTCAGCGTGCGAGATCGGCCCGGATTCAGCCCGCCGTGAAACGTGTCTTCATTGGAGCAGTACATGGAGTCCAAGCCGAGGACGATCGGATTCTGGTGGCGAGACAGTTGTCTATTCTAACGACGAATCTTCATCCGGGGAGACCGAATCTTTGTATCTGTTGCAGGACGGCCGATCCGAGGGTATATCCGATGGTGGCAGTATTTCGGACCCCTTTGATCCGCCAAACCGGGTGGCTGTCTTCATGGCCGGATCACAGTCTATGCAGCAGCCCACGGTGACCGGGGCGTTCACAGCTGAGATAGCTGGTGCGGGGGCGAGCGACCAAACCCCCTCACCCTCTGACGTTCTATCCACCTTGGTCGAGGAGTTGATGACACGTGCAACAGCAGAAGTAACTCCTGCCAACAAGGTGCAACACGATGCGGAGATCCTTTAGCTGAAGGGCCGGATTGAGCAGGCTAAAAGGGATCTGGACGCAGAGAAAGCCATGATAGCTACGAGGCAAGCAGAGCTAGACTCCCAAGCTTTCCGGCTCAGGGTGGATCAGACTTCTGCACAGGAGGTAAGGAATAGAAGGCAACAAACTCGTCTACGCCGGTTTATGAGGCGATGAATCTCTTTGGCACACCAGGAGCGGGAGCCAGCAATAACCTAGAGGTAAACCGAGGAGGAGCCCCGGGAACTGGCGCGCCGGTTCAACCGCCGGCCGCGGAGCGAAATCGTCAAGTTGTGCCCACGCCGCACATCCCCACCCCTCCTGGCCATTATTCTAACCCATTGGACAACATTGTCGCCGCCGCTTCACGACTGGCCGCTTTACCCATCGAGGGGACATCCCCCGTGGCGATAGAAGCGCGCCGGGCTAAGGAATTGTTGGACACGGCGTTGACATAGCAGCAGGCGTACTCTTACAGCAGGGAGAGGATTCATTCAACCCCCCGCCATAGCCGGAGTTACACTAGGCATTGGGATGAACCGGCAGCGTCTAGCAGCGAGCGGAGACGTCACCGTCACAGGCAGGATAATCCGGCAGGAGCAGAAGCGCACGCCCAGGAGGTGATGAACCGGGCCAGACATACCGCCCATGAGGATGCTCGTCAAATGACGCCGGTTCACCCAACCACAGCAGAAACGGGAGTCACGGCGAGTTCCTTTGGAGTACAGTGTCTTGGCCCCGCTTTACGAAGTGTAAAATTACCTAAAGACTTCAAAGGTCCGCGTAAGGTGCCCAACTACATGGCAGACCTGGCTCCAGAGGCGTGGGTTGAGAGCTATGAGATGGCTATGGAGATTCTAGACGTAGACGAAGCAGCGTGCGCCAAATACTTTACCATGATGCTTGAGGGTACAGCCCGGACACGGTTGAAGGGCCTGCCACCTAACTCCATCGGATCATGGGGTGAGCTGCGTCGCCAGTTTATCAAAAATTTGAAAGACACGTGCAAACAGCCAATGTCAATAGTAGATTTAGCGGCATGTGTTCAAGGAGAGCAGGAGCCTACGAGCACCTAGGTGCGGCGAGTATCAGAAATCATGCACTCTTCCAATAGCATCAACCCTAGTACGGCGATAGTGACACTGGAAAACAATTGCCGGTTTGAGTCTCTGAAGCTGAAGTTGGGACGGCTCAAGCGGGATTGTAATGACATGGGGACACTCATGAGCGCTCTGCTGAAATATGGGGATTCTGATAACACTAAGTACCCAGAGGCGGATGGAGACAAGACCGGGAAAGCAAACAAGGCCGGTAAACCGGCGCAGACTAATCCGGTAGGAACAAGTTACAATGGTAAGCAAAAAGCAGAGGGCGGCTCTGATTTTGTGGCCAATACCAATGTTCAATGAAACTTTCAGCGCCGCAAGGGTAGGCCACCTCCACGTAGCGAAGGAGTACCCATCAATCTAGACCAACAGTTAAATGAGCCGTGCCCTAAACACAGCACGTCGGAACAACCGTCTAAGCATTTATGGAAGGATTGCAGGATCATGATAGAGGCCATGAAGCAAGCCAGATATAACCACAGACCCCCTGGCGGTGGCTCGCGTTCAGGCTTTCAGGGTCCGGGTGACCAGGGTAATGGTTCCGGATCAGGATATCATGGTGGCAACAATAACTACAATAACTACAACCAAGGCAAGCAGCAGCACGGTCAAGGTGGTTACAACAACCAAGGCAACCAGCAGCACGGTTAGGGTGGTTACAACAACCAAGGCAATCAGCAGCGCTAGCAGCAGCAGCAATCCGGATATCAGAGTAATCCGAAGGAGCTAAGTAGTGGGCAGTACCACGTTTTTACCACGAGTTTGTGTAAACGAGATCAAAAGATTCTGAAGCGGGTAGTACACGCAGTTGAACCGGCAACACCACGTTTTCTACGTTGGTCGGAACAACCCATTGTGTGGAGCAGAGAGGATCACCCGCCACGGGTCGATAATCCGGGCCAGTTAGCCCTAGTGGTGGCACCACAGGTGGGTGGTTACAAATTCACAAAGGTACTCATGGATGGCGGCAGCAGTATCAACATATATTATTTGGACTTTCCGTCGTATGGGGTTGACAGACAAGAAATTGAGACAATCCAACACGGTGTTCCATGGAGTGGTGCCAGGTAAATCGGCTTACCCAGTTGGGAAAATTGATCTGGAAGTTACCTTTGGGGATGAGCAGGATTCTAGGTCAGAGACAGTGACCTTTGAGGTCGTAAAGATCCGGAGCCCATATCATGCTCTGTTTGGGAGGCCGGTTTATGCCAAGTTCATGGCTAGACCGTGCTATGTCTATCTACAGCTCAAGATGCCGGGTCACAAGGGAACCATCACGGTTCACGGAAGTCACAAGATCGCATTGGAATGCGAGGAAGGAGATGCAGCCTATGCAGAGGCAGTGTGTGCCACGGAGGAGTTGAAATTTTACAAAGACAACGTTGATCCAACAGATATGTCCCCATTAAAAAAAGCCAACTACAGAGCATGATCCGGCGTTGAAGTTTAAATCGGCAGAGGGAACCAAGCAGGTTGACTTTGTGCTAGGCGATTCATCCAAGCAGTTCACTATCAGCGCTAAGCTAGACCCCAAATAGGAAAGCGCGCTCATCGAGTTCATCCGTGAGAATCGGGATATCTTTGCATGGAAACCCTTCTGACATGCCAGGTATACCGAGGGAACTCGCTGAGCACAGTCTTAATATTGATCCGAAGTTCAAACCGGTCAAGCAGTACCTGCGCCGCTTCAACGAAGAAAGGCGCATGGCTATAGGTGAGGAAGTGGCCAGGCTTTTGGCCGCAGGGTTCATTGTTGAGGTGTTCCATCCGGAGTGGTTGGCTAATCCGGTTCTGGTATTAAAGAAAAATGGAACGTGGACGATGTGTGTAGATTACACAGACTTAAACAAAGCTTGTCCAACTGATCATTTCGCTCTCCCCCGTATTGATCAGATCATTGATGCTACGGCAGGATGTGAGCGGCTAAGTTTTTTGGATGCATATTCAGGGTATCATCAGATCAAGATGGCAGTTAAGGACCAGGAGAAGATAGCCTTCATAACTCCCTTTGGAGCCTTCTGTTATGTATCTATGCCCTTTGGGCTCAAGAGTGCCCAAGCAACTTACCAGCGTTGTGTACAGAACTGTCTTAAGGGGCAGATCGGAAAAAATGTCCATGCCTATGTGGATGACATCATTGTAAAATCAAGGAAGGAGGAGACGCTGATAGAAGACCTAAAGGAAACCTTTGACAACCTCCGGGTTTATAAGATGATGCTTAATCCGGAGAAGTGCGTTTTCGGTGTTTCGGCAGGCAAGCTCCTCGGATTCTTAGTATCATACAGGGGAATAGAGGCCAATCCGGAGAAGATCAAGGCGATCACATCCTTGACTAAACCAGCTTGTATCAATGATGTCCAGCACATAGCAGGCCGGATTACAGTGTTAAGTCGATTCATTAGCCGTTTGGGAGAGAAGGCAATTCCACTTTATCAGATGCTAAAAAAGACAGATCGGTTTATATGGAGCGATGCTGCAAACGCCGCGTTCGAGGACTTGAAGCGGCAATTAGCAGAACCGCCGGTTCTTGTTGCCCCTGTTGACAACGAGCCACTGCTGTTATATGTGGGCGCCAATGCCTGTGCAGTTAGCGTGGCAATTGTGGTGGAACGCAAAGAAGCAGGCAAGGAATATCCGGTTCAGCGCCCGGTTTATTACGTCAGTGAGGTTCTAATTGAGTCAAAGCAAAGGTATCCACACTGGCAGAAGCTGGTGTATGGCGTGTTCATGGCAAACCGGAAGCTGAAGCACTACTTCCAGGGCCACCCAATCACTGTTGTTAGCTCAGCTCCGTTGGGGGATATAATCCAGAACAGAGAGGCCACTGGCAGAGTAGCAAAGTGGGCCATTGAGCTTAGCCCACACGGATTGAAGTATGTACCCCGTACTGCCATTAAATCCCAAGCATTGGTAGATTTCATCAATGATTGGATAGAATTACAAGCACCAGAGGAGAAGCCGGATCATACATACCGGACTATTCACTTCGACGGTTCAAGTCAATTAGAAGACTCGGGGGCTGGAGTTGTGTTAACTTCCCCACGAGGTGACAAGTTTTGTTATGTCCTCCGACTAGTGTTCCCTTGCACCAACAATGCTGCTGAGTACGAAGCTCTCCTTCACGGGCTACGGATGGCTAAGGAGATGAACTTGAGCCGGGTCAAGTGCTTTGGTGATTCAGATCTAGTGGCACAACAAGTGTCTGGCAAGTGGGACTCCAAAGACCCTCTCATGGCAGCTTACAGACGAGAGGTTGAAGCGGTGGCATGATATTTCAAAGGATATCAGGTGGATCACATAGACCGGCGGAAAAACGAAGCGGCCGATGCTCTAAGCCGGCTGGGCTCTCAGCGTAAACCGGTTCCACCAAATACTTTCTTGGACGAATTAAACAGTCCATCAGTTCAGGTACCATCGGAGGAGGATTTGGCTGTTCCTGATCTGGAGGCACAACTGGTGGCAGCGCTTCATGTTATTCCGGATTGGACACTCCCATACTTAGCGTACCTGAGCCGAGGAGAGTTGCCAGATGATGAGGTTGAAGCTAGGCAGATAATCCGGCGATCCAAATCTATGACCATCGTTAACGGAGAACTTCATCACCGCAGCGTTTCTGGGGCATTTCAGCGTTGTGTATCATCAGAAGAAGGCAGTGATATTCTTCGAGAGATACATGAAGGAGATTGTGGTCATCACGCCGGTTCAAAGTCACTGGTAGCCAAGGCCTTTCGTCATGGGTTTTACTGGTTAACCGCTCATGCTGATGCGGAGGATCTAGTCCGGAGATGCGACGCTTGTCAGAAATTTTCACGGCGTGCTCTTGTTCCGGCTCAGGAGCTACGGATGATTCCAATTACTTGGTCGTTTGTGACTTGGGGGCTTGATATGGTTGGGCCTTTTAAACGATCCGAAGATCAAAATACCCACCTGTTGGTGGCAGTGGAAAAGTTTACAAAGTGGATTGAGGCAGAGCCTGTCAGTAAGTGTGATGCGGCAACAGCGATTAAATTCATCAAAAAGGTAATTTTCCGGTTTGGCTTTCCACACAGCATTATTACTGATAATGGCACCAATCTATCTAAAGGAGAGATGGAAGAGTTTTGCCAAAGGGAACATATTTGCCTGGATGTGTCTTCAGTAGCTCACCCTCAATCCAATGGTCAAGCTGAAAGGGCCAACCAAGAGATCTTGCGAGGCATCAAGCCCCGGCTTATGACACCCTTGCAGAGAACACCAGGGTGCTGGGTTGAGGAGTTACCTTCTGTCCTCTAGAGCATCAATACTATGCCTAACGGGTCTACAGGCTATATGCCCTTCTTCATGGTGTACGGCGCTGAAGCGGTTCTACCTAGTGATATCCGGCACGACTCACCACGGGTGGCGGCTTATGTTGAAGCGGCTAATGAGCAAGCAAGACAGGACAGCTTAGACCGGCCGGATGAGGAGCGTGACATAGCAGCAGCACGATCTGCAATTTATCAGCAGGACCTGCGCAGATATCATAGCCGCCGGGTTAAGACCAGGACGTTCCAGGAGGGGGACCTGGTACTCCGGCTCATCCAAGACCAGACAGATATGCACAATTTATCCCCACCTTGGGAAGGACCCTTTGTGGTCAGCAAGAACCTACATAACGGTTCATACTACCTGGTGGACGTTCGAAAACATAAAGACTCACGGACAGCAGAGGAAGAGACGAAGAGGCCGTGGAACATTGCCCTTCTGCGACCTTACTACACTTGAGTCATGGGCTCCGCTTCATGTATCCTGTATATATTATGATTAATAAATAAACCGGCACCCCTGGTAAACCGGGGGATCAGCCATTTTCTTCAAATATAAGTATCTTATGGGAATTCACTCAGGTGATATCCATCTAAAGTTTATTTCTCTTAATGCATATTATTTTCATCAAGAGAACAAAGATGCTTTGATCAATCTATTTTGATATGCAGGAAAAATATATAAGAGACAAAAGAGGGTCTGCCACACAAGTGCAACTCCCATATAGGTACCCTGCCTCTACAGTCACTAGGGAGCTACGGATCGCATTTGAATCCTAGCTTAACCCCTTTGGTCCAAAATATATCATCGCATTCATAGGTTAAAACCCCTTTGGGTCCGCCTTGGATCGCATTCGAATCCATTGATCGGCAAAATCTCAAAGCCACTGGGGGCTACGGATTGCATTCGAATCCTAGCTTAACCCCTTTGGTTCAAAATATATGATCGCATTCGAATCATAGCTTAAAACCCCTTTGGGTCCGCCTTGTATCGCATTCGAATCCATTGATCGGCAAAATTTTAAGGCCAATGGGGGCTACATGGTTGCATTCGAATCCTAGCTCAACCCCTTTGGTCCAGTTTACTGATCGTATTCGAATCAGAAGCCTCAAATATGGAGCCTGGCAGCTCGTAAAAAGCCAAGAGCTTAAGGGCCGCTCTTAAAAAATGCCTAGAGCTTAAAGGCCGCTCACAAAAAGCCTGGAGCCTGGCAGCTCGCAAAAAGCCTCAACTATATGGTCTTATTTGCCAACAATGTTTTGTTTTTTTGTGATTTTTTAAAGTTTTATGTGGTTAACCAAGTTTTTTGATCCGGAACTGGGCAACTTCAAAGTTGACCACATATCTACAAAGAAAAAGTCTGGGTCATGAACACCAGCATAAGTTCAAAGTCTGGGTCATAAACACGAGCATGATTTAAACCGGCGTTTATCATAACCCGGAACAGTCATCAGGCAAATGCCAAGAGGGCCAAGAGCCTCATCAGAATCTACACATTTAATTATGCCTACCGGATTAAGGATGTCAGGCACACTTAATCAAAGGACATCTTTTTAGCATTGTTCATGCAGATACAAATAACGTAAACAGATCAACCATAGCAGACAAGGGATTAAAATTGGCAGACGCCAAGTCAAGCTGTTGTTGGAAATATGCCCTAGAGGCAATAATAAAAGAGTTATTATTATATTTCCTTGTTCATGATAATCGTTTATTATCCATGCTATAACTGTATTGACTGGAAACTCAAATACACGTGTGGATGAATAGACAGACTTTGTGTCCCTAGTGAGCCTCTACAGGACTAGCTCGTTGATCAAAGATGACCGCGGTTTCCAGGTCATAGACATGAGTTGTCATTTGATAATGGGATCACATCATTAGGAGAATGATGTGATGGACGAGACCCAAACGTTAAACATAGCTTTTGATCGTGTCAGTTATCGCTATAGTTTTCTGCATGTCAAGTATAAGTTCCTATGACCATGAGATCATGTAACTCACTGACACCGTAGGAGTGCTTTGTGTGTGCCAAACGTCACAACGTAACTGGGTGACTATAAAGGTACTCTACAGGTATCTCCGAGGGTGTCTGTTGAGTTGACATGGATCGAGACTGGGATTTGTCACTCCGTGTGACGGAGAGGTATCTCCAGGCCCACTCGGTAATACGTCATCTCAATGAGCTCAAAGTGACTAAGTGGTTGGTCACGGGATTATGTATTACGGTAACGAGTAAAGAGACTTGCCGGTAACGAGATTGAACTAGGTATAGAGATACCGACGATCGAATCTCGGGCAAGTAACATACCGACGAGACAAAGGGAACTGTATACGGGATTGCCTGAATCCTTGACATCGTGGTTCATCCGATGAGATCATCGAGAAACATGTGGGAACTAATATGGGTATCCAGATCCCGCTATTGGTTATTGACCTGGGAGTGTCTCGGTCATGTCTACATGGTTTCCGAACCCGCAGGGTCTACACACTTAAGGTTCGGTGACGCTAGGGTTGTTAGTGAGAACAGTGCATGGTTACCGAAGGTTGTTCGGAGTCCCGGATGAGATCCCGGATGTGACGAGGGTCTCCGGAATGGTCCGGGGACGAAGATTGATATATAGGATGAAAGGTTTCGGAGTCCGGAAGTGTTCCGGGGAGTATCGGGAAATCGGCGGATTACCGAAAAGGGTTTCGGGGGTCCCGGAAGTGGTTCTGGGCCTAATGGGCCACAAAGGGGGGACACCACAGCCCTCATAGGGCTGTGCGCCCCCCCCCCTGGGCCCTCTCCTATGGCGCATGGGGGGCTGGACCCTCCTAGGGCAGCCGCACCCCCCCTGGCTTGGGGGGCAAGGCACCTAGGGGGGGAAACCCTAGGGCCTGGCCCTTGGCCGCCGCCCCTCCCTGCCCTGGCCGCCGGCCCCCCTAGGGGAAACCCTAGGGCGCCCCTCCCCTCTCCACCCCCCTATATATAGTGAGGCAAAGGGAGGGCAGCCAACACACGTTTGTGCCTCGGTGCTGCCCTCCCTCTCCCATAACATCTTCTTCTCCCGCGGTGCTTAGGCGAAGCCCTGCTGGAATCCTCCACCTCCATCACCACCACGCCGTCGTGCTGCCGGTCTCTCCATCAACCTCTCCTCCACCCCTTGCTGGATCAAGAAGGAGGAGACGTCCCCGAGCCGTACGTGTGAAGAACGCGGAGGCACCGTTGCTTCGGTGCTTGGATCTTCAGCGATCTGAATCGCGGCGAGTACGACTCCATCAACCGCGTTCTTAACGCTTCCGCTTAGCGATCTACAAGGGTACGTGGATCCAACTCTCCTCTCGTAGATGCATCTCCTAGATTGATCTTGGTGAACGTAGGAAAAATTTTTGTTTCCCATGCAACGTTCCCCAACAGTGGCATCATGAGCTAGGTTCTTGCGTAGATGCTTTCACGAGTAGAACACAAAAGGGTTTGTGGGCGTTGATGTTTAAATTGCTGCCCTCCTTAGTCTTTCTTGATTCAGCGGTATTATGGGATGAAGCGGCCCGGACCAACTTTACATGTCCACGTACATGAGACCGGTTCCATCGACAGACATGTGACTTTTGTTGCATAAGATGGCTGGCGGGTGTCTGTCTCTCCTATCTTAGTTGAATCGGAATAGAACAAGGCGGTCCTTGTAGAAGGTTAAATAGCAACTTGAATATCACCGTTGTGGTGTTGCGTAGGTAAGAAGCGTTCTTGCTAGATACCCATAGCAGCCACGTAAAACATGCAACAACAAATTAGAGGACGTCTAACTTGTTTTTGCAGGGTATGTATGTGATATGATATGGCCAATGACATGATGAAATATATTTGATGTATGAGATGATCATGTTGTAATAGTTAATATCGACTTGCATGTCGATGCATACGGCAACCGGCAGGAGCCATAGGGTTGTCTTTAATTTTTGTATGACCTACGTGTCAATCATTAAGCGCTTTGTAATGCTTTACTTTATCGCTAAACGGTAGCAATAGTAGTAAGAGCATGGTGGGCGCGCGACAACCCCGATGGCAACACGATGATGGAGATCATGATGATGGAGATCATGGTGTGGCGCCGGTGACGATGGAGATCATGCCGGTGCTTTGGAGATGGAGATCAAAAGCACGAGTTGATGGCCATATCATGTCACTTATGATTTGCATGTGATGTTAATCCTTTTATGCATCTTATTTTGCTTAGGACGACGGTAGCATTATAAGATGATCCTTCACTAAAATTTCAAGATAAAATTGTGTTCCCCCCGAGTGTGCGCCGTTGCGAAGGTTCGTCGTTTCGAAGCACCACGTGATGATCGGGTGTGATAGACTCTACGTTCGCATACAACGGGTGCAAGCCAGTTTTGCACATGCAGAACACTCGGGTTAGACTTGACGAGCCTAGCATGTACAGACATGGCCTCGGAACACGGAAGACCGAAAGGTCGAGCATGAGTCATATAGTAGATATGATCAACATGTAGATGTTCACCATTGACACCACCTCATATCACGTGATGATCGGACTTGGGTTGGTGGATCTGGATCATGTCACGCTCGAATGACCAGAGGGATGTCAATTTGAGTGGGAGTTATAAATAATTTGATTAGGTAATAACTCACTTATCATGAACAATAGTCTAAAATGTCTTTGCAAATCTTTTGTTGTAGATGGCTCGCGCAGTAGCTCCCCTGAATTTTAATGCGTTCCTAGAGAAAGCTAAACTGAAAGATGATGGGAGCAACTTTGTGGACTGGCTCCGCAATCTGAGGATCATCCTCACAGCTGCCCAAAAGGTTTATGTCCTAAATGCACCGCTAGGTGAACCCCCCGCTCCTACAGCCTCTGCGGATGTTATGAACGTCTGGCAGTCGCGTTCGGATGACTACTCAATAGTGCAGTGTGCCATGTTGTATGGTTTGGAAGGAGGACTTCAAAGGCGTTTTGAACGTCATGGGGCATATGAGATGTACCAGGAGTTGAAGTTCATCTTTGAAAAGAATGCTAAGATCAAGAGGTATGAGACCACCGATAAATTCTTTGCCTGCAAGATGGAGGAGAATTCGTCTGTCAGTGAGCACTTACTGAAGATGTCTGGGTACTATACCCGCATAGCTGATCTGGGACTTGTGTTCCCGGATGAGGCTATCATTGACAGAATTCTCCAGTCACTCCCGCCTAGCTACAAGAGCTTCGTGCAGCAGTATAACATGCAAGGGATGAACAAAACCATCGCCGAGCTGTTTTCGATGCTGAAAGTCGCTGAGGCAGACATCCAGAAGGAGTATCAAGTGTTGATGGTCAATAAAACCACCAGTTTCAAGAAAAATGGCAAGGGCAAGAAGGGTAACTCTAAGAAGGGTGGCAAGGCAGTTGCTCATCCAGTGAAGAAACCCAAGGCTGGGCCTAAGCCAGAGACTGAGTGTTTCTATTGCAAGGGGAACGGCCACTGGAAGCGGAACTGCCCCAAGTATCTGGCAGACAAGAAGGGGGCCAACAACAACAACAACAAAGGTATATGTGATATACATGTTATTGATGTGTACCTTACCAACTCTCGTTGTAGTGCCTGGGTATTTGATACCGGTTCGGTTGCTCACATTTGCAACTCTAAACAGGAACTGCGGAATAAACGGAGGCTGGCGAAGGACGAAGTGACGATGCGCGTGGGAAATGGTTCCAAGGTTGATGTGATCGCCGTCGGCACGCTCGCTCTTCGATTACCATCGGGATTAGTTATGAACCTGAATAATTGTTATTTAGTGCCTGCGTTAAGCATGAACATTATATCTGGATCTTGTTTATTGCGAGACGGTTACTCATTTAAGTCAGAGAATAATGGTTGTTCTATTTATATGAGTGATATCTTTTATGGTCATGCACCCGAAGTTAGGGGTTTATTCTTATTGAATCTCGATGGTGATGATACACATGTTCATAACATTGATGCCAAAAGATGTAGAGTTGATAATGATAATACCACTTTCTTGTGGCACTGCCGTCTGGGTCATATCGGCGTGAAACGCATGAGGAAGCTCCATGCTGATGGACTTTTGGAGTCTCTTGATTTTGAATCACTTGACACGTGCGAGCCGTGCCTCATGGGCAAGATGACAAGGACCCCGTTTTCAGGGACAATGGAACGGGCAAGTGACTTATTGGAAATCATACATACTGATGTGTGCGGTCCGATGAGTGTAACGGCGCGCGGTGGATATCGTTATTTTCTCACCTTCACTGACGACTTAAGTAGATATGGGTATATTTACTTGATGAAGCATAAGTCTGAAACTTTTGAAAAGTTCAAGCAATTTTAGAGTGAAGTTGAAAATCATCGTAACAAGAAGATCAAGTTCCTACGATCTGATCGAGGGGGAGAATATCTGAGTTATGAGTTTGGTGATCACTTAAGAAAATGTGGAATTGTTTCACAGTTGACGCCACCTGGAACACCACAGCGTAATGGTGTGTCCGAACGTCGTAATCGAACCCTATTAGATATGGTACGTTCTATGATGTCTCTTGCCGATTTGCCACTATCGTTCTGGGGATATGCGTTAGAGACAGCTGCATTCACTTTAAATAGGGCTCCATCCAAGTCCGTTGAGACAACACCGTATGAACTATGGTTTGGTAAGAAACCGAAGTTGTCTTTTCTCAAAGTTTGGGGTTGCGATGCTTACGTCAAAAGGCTTCAGCCAGAAAAGCTCGAACCCAAAGCGGACAAATGTGTCTTCATAGGATACCCAAAAGAGACGGTTGGGTACACCTTCTATCTCAGATCCGAGGGCAAAGTGTTTGTCGCTAAGAACGTGTCCTTTCTCGAGAAAGAGTTTCTCTCGAAAGAATTGAGTGGGAGGAAGGTAGAACTTGATGAGGTTATTGAACCTCTGCTTCAACCAGAGAGTAGCGCAGCGCAGAAAGATGTTTTTGTGGAGCCTACAGAGGTTGAAGGGGAAGCCGATGATGATGATCAAGAAGCTTCTGATCAAGTTACTACCGAACCTCGTAGGTCGACAAGGGTACGCACTGCACCTGAGTGGTATGGTAACCCTGTCTTGGAGGTCATGTTGTTGAACAACAGTGAACCTACGAGCTATGGAGAAGCGATGGTGGGCCCGGATTCCGACAAATGGTTAGAGGCCATGAAATCCGAGATGGGATCCATGTATGAAAACAAAGTATGGACTTTGGAAGTATTACCTGAAGGGCGGAAGGCCATTCAGAATAAATGGATCTTTAAGAGGAAGACGGACGCTGACGGAAATGTCACCGTGTATAAAGCTCGACTTGTGGCAAAGGGTTTTTCACAAGTTCAAGGAATTCACTACGATGAGACTTTCTCACCCGTAGCGATGCTTAAATCCGTCCGAATCATGTTAGCAATAGCTGCATATTTCGATTATGAAATTTGGCAGATGGATGTCAAAACAGCGTTCCTTAACGGTTTTCTTAAGGAAGAGTTGTATATGATACAACCGGAAGGTTTTGTCGATCCAGAGAATGCTGACAAAGTATGCAAGCTCCAGCGTTCCATTTATGGGCTGGTGCAAGCATCTCGGAGTTGGAATCTTCGCTTTGATGAGGTGATCAAAGCGTTTGGGTTTGTACAAGTTTACGGAGAAGCTTGTATTTACAAGAAAGTGAGTGGGAGCTCTATAGCGTTTCTAATATTATATGTGGATGACATATTGCTGATTGGAAACAATATAGAATTTTTGGATAGCGTGAAGGGGTATTTGAACAAGAGTTTTTCGATGAAGGATCTCGGTGAAGCTGCTTTCATATTGGGCATCAAGATCTATAGAGATAGATCGAGACGCTTGATAGGACTTTCACAAAGTACATACCTTGATAAAGTTTTGAAGAAGTTCAAAATGGATCAATCCAAGAAGGGGTTCTTGCCGGTATTGCAAGGTACAAAGTTGAGTAAGACTCGATGCCCAGTAACTGCGGAAGATAGAGAAAAGATGAGTGTCATCCCCTATGCTTCAGCCATAGGCTCTATCATGTATGCAATGCTGTGCACAAGACCAGATGTCAGCCTTGCCATAAGTATGGCCGGAAGGTTTCAAAGTAATCCTGGTATGGATCACTGGACAGCGGTCAAGAATATCCTAAAGTACCTGAAAAGGACTAAGGAAATGTTTCTCGTTTATGGAGGTGATCAAGAGCTCGTCGTAAAGGGTTACGTCGATGCAAGCTTTGACACTGATCCGGATGACTCTAAGTCACAAACCGGATACGTATATATTCTCAACGGGGGAGCGGTAAGCTGGTGCAGTTCCAAGCAGAGCGTGGTAGCTGATTCTACATGTGAAGCGGAGTACATAGCTGCCTCGGAGGCGGCTAAAGAAGGTGTCTGGATGAAGGAGTTCATGACAGATCTTGGAGTTGTGCCTAGTGCACTGAACCCAATGACTCTGTTCTGTGACAACACTGGTGCCATTGCTCTAGCCAAGGAACCAAGGTTTCACAACAGGACCAGACACATAAAGCGACGCTTCAATTCCATCCGCGATTCGGTCAAGGAGGAGGACATAAGTATTTGCAAAGTACACACGGATTTGAATGTTGCAGATCCGTTGACTAAGCCTCTTCCACGGGCTAAGCATGATCAACACCAAGACTCTATGGGTGTTAGATTCATTACCTTGTAATGCTAGATTATTGACTCTAGTGCAAGTGGGAGACTGTTGGAAATATGCCCTAGAGGCAATAATAAAAGAGTTATTATTATATTTCCTTGTTCATGATAATCGTTTATTATCCATGCTATAACTGTATTGACTGGAAACTCAAATACACGTGTGGATGAATAGACAGACTTTGTGTCCCTAGTGAGCCTCTACAGGACTAGCTCGTTGATCAAAGATGACCGCGGTTTCCAGGTCATAGACATGAGTTGTCATTTGATAACGGGATCACATCATTAGGAGAATGATGTGATGGACGAGACCCAAACGTTAAACATAGCTTTTGATCGTGTCAGTTATCGCTATAGTTTTCTGCATGTCAAGTATAAGTTCCTATGACCATGAGATCATGTAACTCACTGACACCGTAGGAGTGCTTTGTGTGTGCCAAACGTCACAACGTAACTGGGTGACTATAAAGGTACTCTACAGGTATCTCCGAGGGTGTCTGTTGAGTTGACATGGATCGAGACTGGGATTTGTCACTCCGTGTGACGGAGAGGTATCTCCAGGCCCACTCGGTAATACGTCATCTCAATGAGCTCAAAGTGACTAAGTGGTTGGTCACGGGATTATGTATTACGGTAACGAGTAAAGAGACTTGCCGGTAACGAGATTGAACTAGGTATAGAGATACCGACGATCGAATCTCGGGCAAGTAACATACCGACGAGACAAAGGGAACTGTATACGGGATTGCCTGAATCCTTGACATCGTGGTTCATCCGATGAGATCATCGAGAAACATGTGGGAACTAATATGGGTATCCAGATCCCGCTATTGGTTATTGACCTGGGAGTGTCTCGGTCATGTCTACATGGTTTCCGAACCCGCAGGGTCTACACACTTAAGGTTCGGTGACGCTAGGGTTGTTAGTGAGAACAGTGCATGGTTACCGAAGGTTGTTCGGAGTCCCAGATGAGATCCCGGACATGACGAGGGTCTCCGGAATGGTCCGGGGACGAAGATTGATATATAGGATGAAAGGTTTCGGAGTCCGGAAGTGTTCCGGGGAGTATCGGGAAATCGGCGGATTACCGAAAAGGGTTTCGGGGGTCCCGGAAGTGGTTCTGGGCCTAATGGGCCACAAAGGGGGGACACCACAGCCCTCATAGGGCTGTGCGCCCCCCCCCTGGGCCCTCTCCTATGGCGCATGGGGGGCTGGACCCTCCTAGGGCAGCCGCACCCCCCCTGGCTTGGGGGGCAAGGCACCTAGGGGGGGAAACCCTAGGGCCTGGCCCTTGGCCGCCGCCCCTCCCTGCCCTGGCCGCCGGCCCCCCTAGGGGAAACCCTAGGGCGCCCCTCCCGTCTCCACCCCCCTATATATAGTGAGGCAAAGGGAGGGCAGCCAACACACGTTTGTGCCTCGGTGCTGCCCTCCCTCTCCCATAACATCTTCTTCTCCCGCGGTGCTTAGGCGAAGCCCTGCTGGAATCCTCCACCTCCATCACCACCACGCCGTCGTGCTGCCGGTCTCTCCATCAACCTCTCCTCCACCCCTTGCTGGATCAAGAAGGAGGAGACGTCCCCGAGCCGTACGTGTGAAGAACGCGGAGGCACCGTTGCTTCGGTGCTTGGATCTTCAGCGATCTGAATCGCGGCGAGTACGACTCCATCAACCGCGTTCTTAACGCTTCCGCTTAGCGATCTACAAGGGTACGTGGATCCAACTCTCCTCTCGTAGATGCATCTCCTAGATTGATCTTGGTGAACGTAGGAAAAATTTTTGTTTCCCATGCAACGTTCCCCAACAGCTGTGACATACGAATTGGGACAAAGGCAATGTTTCGAACTATCCTATTACAAGGCACTTGCGGGCCCGAACGGATTAAAGTTTTTTTGCAAAAGTTTTCAGCAACTATGAGTTAAACCGGGCGGTTTATGCTTCTTCTTCACGCTGCGAAGGCTGAGGATCGGCTTGTTCCGGATCTTCTTCATCTTCAGGAAGTGGCTGGAAGTCGGGAACGTGTCAATCTTGGAGAGTGCACGGAAGTACATTTCCTCAGTAATAAGATCGGATGGATCAATATCTGGAGCGAAAGTATGGCCATGCACTGGCGGGATCAGATTCTCGGTGTCATAAACCGGCCGCTCCACCCGTTCATTTTCTAAGTCATATGCCGGATGATACCTGGTCAGATCCGCTTCATCGGCAAGTTTGCTGGCGAGTGGGCGCATTTCTTTAATTAAGGCACGGAGGTCCTCGCCAGAGAAGGTGGATTCACCTTCCTTATTACTCGGATATCCGTTCATAGCCTCTTCCGGATCAAAGTCCGGGACCCATGCCTTGGCACGGGTCAGTGCTATAAGAGAACCGGCCCGTGCAGCAGATTTCTTCACTTCCACCAAGCGCACATGCAGGACAGATAGCTTCTCCAAAGTACCTTGGATAGTAGTGGGGGCCGCTTTCTGATGGGACATTGCACTTATAACCCTTTGAGCGCCGGAATACAACTGCTCTACCAGGGTATAAGAGGCCTTGAGCTTCCTCCGGACGTCATCTCCAAGATGAGTTATGCGTCGCCCTATATATGATTGTCAAAGTTAAACCGGAGTGGATCAAGGAGTGCAAAAGATAAAAGCATATACAATTGAGTGCTCACCAAAGATAGCAGAAGTCATAAGTTCTATTTGCTGTCTTAAACCGGTCAGCTCTTGCGTAACCAGATTAAGGGCAGCTTCAGCATCCTTTGCTCTTTTCTCAAGAGCATTCCTCTGCACCTCCCAGGCGGACCGCTCCGCTTCAAAGTATTTTTTCAATTTTTCTGTGTTGGTTAAGTTCAGCGTAAGCTCTTCCTTGGCCTTGGCAGAAGCAGTTTCAGTAGCAGTCAGTCTATTCCGGAGCTCAGTTACCTCTGCAGCCCTCCGGGTCAAGTCAGCCTACAAGGAATTCAAATGGATTAAAAGACAATTCAGACAAGTCTCAAGCATATAAACAAGTTATCCACTTGACACTTGGTGGCTAATGTATAGTTGAAGTATCAAAAGAGAAATTCAGACAAGTCCCACGCACATAAAACAAGTTATACCCCTGGCACTTGGGGGCTAATGTAAGTTCATTTGCAGATACATTGGAAGTCCCGGTTCACCTACAACGAAGCTAAACCGGCACTTGGGGGCTATTATGGCCTAAAGACAGGATTACAAAGAACACAAAACAGAGACAAGTGAAGGAAGTTACCTCGTACTTATCCTTCATCATATTAACTAAACCGGATTCATAATCACGGCTGGTAAAGAGCCGGTTCAAATACCCAGAATGAAGTTCCTGGGCACTTAACTGGGCATAGCTGGATAAGTCCGTGCTCCACTTGCCTTTTTCTTGTTGAAGTCTTTCCTCTTTGGCAGTGTGCTTGGCTAAGATGACAGGCTCAGCAGGAGTGGTAAAGCCTGATCCCATAATCTCACAATCCGCGGATGAAGCGACAGTCGGTTGGATAGGAGCAGCAGTAGGCTCCGGGCTAGCGGGAGCCGGATTAGCCCGAGGAGGGCTAACCCGGACAGGGCTCGCAGGTTCAACTATGTTCTCCGCATTAACGTCCTCCGGAGCATTAATATTATCATGATTCATGGGAGTAGGGTCATCAAACTGAGCTGTAGGATTATCTTCTGGAGGGATAACTTCGTCCGGATCAGCGGCCGGTTCAGCGGTGGCAGTCTCGGCAGCCGCTTTGGTTGCTTTCGCCTTCTTGCTAGGCTTTGGCTTGCTGGGGAAAATCAAAGGAACAATGAGAATCATCAACATACAAATATAAATCGGATGTTGAAAAAGACTTACCCAGGCACGGTCTTCAACACAGGGACCTGTGTAGCAGTCGACTCACCGGAAGAGGACAAAGGAGCCACCTGATAGTTAGGATCAGACGGTTTAAGCGGTTTACGTATGAGCTCGGCTTTTGGATGAAGGAGAGTTGGAGAAAGTAAAACCTCGGAGCGGCGCCTGCGAGCTGGAGTGAGAGGTATTTCGGAGGACTCCACTACATGGCCACTATGGCGCGTGGTCCGGCGCGCCTCATGCTGCTGCTTCTTCAAAAGAAATTTGGGGACCAATTGAGCGTAAGGATGAGAAAAAGGGTGTTTCCGGGACACCCGACGAATTTTGGGGGGCAGCGGTTCTGAGTCTAAAGAGAGAGAGAGATTACCTCAACTTCTGCCGCTTTACTTCCTTCAGCCAGATCCTGCGGAAAGGCATTGTAACATAAATTTGGATAAAGGAAGATTAAAACATATCAGGATCAACTCATACCTCGGAATCCGGATCATCTTCCTCAAAATGTGAACCGGAGGCAGCAACCGCCTTCTTCTTCTTAATAGCATACGTCTTCCGGCGTGGCTGTTTGGCTGATTTGTCTTGAGGTTTCCTCTTCCAGAAGGGGTCGTTGGCCTGTGCAGAAGAAAGAAAATAAATAGAAGACAATTGATATGGACGGATCAGAACAAGCAGAAAAGATCAGAAAGAACTTACTGCTGGCGGTTTATTGTTTTCACATAATGGAGCTAAACCGGTCCGGCTGCACTCTTCCAGAGAGATGTTGAGCATTTTCTTTGCGGATTCAGCGATTTCTTTCTCAGGAAGTATTATGTCAATTTGACGCTGAGGGTCATCCAGTTTTCCGGTATACTCACACATCAGGCCTGAACGCCGGCTCAGTGGAAGGATGCTCCAGGCAAGCCAACAGCGAACAAAGTCTACTCCAGTTAAACCGTTGGTCATAAAGGCCATAAGCTTAGAAAGCTGAGGGGCAAACCGGGCCCGATCTGGGGCACTGAGGCGCTACGGCAGGGGATGATCCTCGGGTAGGCGATATGCGCGGTAACCCGGCAGTGGATTTTCCCCTTCAGGCGAAGTATCTATGCAATAGAACCATGATTGATTCCATTCCTTGGGGTGCGTATGAAGGGAAGCGTGAGAAAAGCTCACATCCTTTCTCTTTTGAATGTTGACGCCCCCCAATTCTTGATGTGGTCCGTCAGAAAATTCAGTCCGCCGGTTTAAGTGGAAAAAGTCTCTGAACAGATCCACTGAAGGTTCTTCTTGAAGATATGCTTCTGAGAAGACTTGAAAATTGCAGACATTTGATATAGAATTTGGACCTACGTCCTGAGGATGGAGCTGAAAAGCGGCCAGTACATCCCGGAAGAATTTTGAACCAGGAGGGCTAAAGCCCCGGGCCAAGTGATCAAAGAAGACAATGACCTCTCTTCCTTTAGGGGTAGGGGGACATTCATTTCCTGGGGCCCGCCAGTGCAGAACATTCTTAGGACCCAGAAGACCGATTGAAGCAGCGTTCATTAGATCCTCTTCAGTAATGCGGGAAGGAGCCTAGTTGCAAGAGACAAACTGCTTGGCCATCGTTCAGAATAAGGAAATGCTGAAAAATACAATACAAAATCCGGTTTACCAATTGCTACAATTAAGCCGGAGAATTATATAAGATTGTGGATCTAAATTGCCGGTTTACACAAGGGGCTAATGGTACTACTAGCCCGGGAGTATATAAGAGTAAGGTAACTACCGAATTATGATGATAGAAAAGGCAGAAACTAAACCGTCAATTACAAGGTACAGGTTTACACCTAGACTGTTAAAGGGAACATATGATTGGTTAAACCGGTGAGTAAGCTACAGATCTACAAGACGAAGAAACAGTTTTCATAGAAGGCTGAAGTAAAAATGGATCTAAAGCATAAGGAAAAGATGGAATAAATACAGGTCGTATACAGGAAGAGCCGCGGAAGTTTTTTTTATAGATCAAATCTAAGCTGTTAAGCTAGAGGAACTAAAGGCGTGAGCACGGAGCAGGAGCGCACTCAAAGTGAATCTAAGTAAGGTTTGAATCTACCGCAAGGTTAACCCACGGGGATGAACAGCGAAGCTTCAATGTTTCATGGCGGAAGCTATGGAAGGAACCCTAGATTGGGATCCACAGTAAGGAAGAAGGAATACCTGAAGAAGAAGCGGACGGCGGTGAGTTGCTTTGGACACGGTTCAGGGTGATGCAGCGGCCTGGCTCGACGACGGCGACGGGCTCGAAGAGAGGCGGCGGAGCATCGAGCGGCGGAGGAAGACGAAGGCAGAAGGAAGAAAAGAGATAGACCCCAGCGGTATTTATAAGCCGAAGAGGTGAAACGACAAGCACGGGAATCGAGGAGGTCAGAGATTGGATAAAGATTACGCTGTCGCCTCGATCTTCGGGATGGCATTTAACAAAGGTAACAAACAAAGGTGAGCAATAAATGCGGAGGTGATGTCACGACATATTAAGATGATTTCCGGAGATGACGTCATAGCCGGTTTACGAAGCAGATGAGCTGCAAAGAAGAAATTCATGCAAAGACATAGAAGACTGACATGAACAAGTTCAAATCAATCTGGGGCCTAATGTCAGGGATATTACTAGCAGGTATAAATCGGCTAGGGAGATCCGGATTACACTTACATAGTTGTATTATCATAAGCCGAGTAGAGTATGAACCAGAGGTTACGGCCCATAGAGGTTTTGGGCCCATGTGTAAAGCTTACGGTTTATAAACCGTCATGCCATGTAACTTGAGATGTAAGATAGAAAGAGTAGAGACCGAGGCGGACACGACTATGAACCGGCCTCGAGACTCTGTAAACCGGACCGGGCGTCGCCTCCTATATAAAGGGACGACCCGGCGACGGTTCAAGGATAAGCAACAACCCGTCGAGACACAGGCAAGCGATCCGCTCCCTGTTCATCGACGCCCAAGCAATACCACACCAAACTAGACGTAGGCTTTTACCTTCATCGAAGGGGCCGAACTAGTATAAACCTTCTGTGTCCTTTGTGTGCTTTTAACCTCTTCAAGCTAACCCGCGCGATGGCCTCACACCTAAGTCCTCTAAACCGGACATATGCCGTGCCAATTCCACGACAAAACCCCTTTGCTCTGAAAATGTCAATGATTACTTGATGCTCAATTGTATCAAAGGCCTTTTCAAAATAGAATTTAATTACTAATGTCTCTTCCTTTGATTTATGACATTAGTGTATGTACTCATATGCCCATCCTAGATAATCTTGGATCACAATGTTTTTTAGGAAGCCATATTGGTTAATGTGCACCATCTGTAGGATAACTCTCTGCAACCTGTTAGCCAACAATTTTGTAATGATTTTGAGCCCTCCATTAAGCAGTGAGATGTGTCTAAAGTCATTTGGGGATTGGGGCACTTCTTTTTTGGGATCAGAGTAATGAAAGATGTATTGATGCTCTCCAAATATATATTACCAGCATGGAAAGCCATTGTAAGATCAGTTACATCCCCTTTTATAATATCCAAGCAATTCTTAATGAACTCATTATTAAAACCGCCAGGGCCAGGACATTTTTCTGTTGGTAAATTTTTAACTACTTCATCAATTTCCTCTTGTGTGAATGGTTTTTCCAGCTCTATGTACACTTGAGGGTCCACTGTATGCTCATACAGATCATTCAAGTCAAAGTGCATAGTATGCCCAGTAGATTGCCACAGTCTCTTTTTGAATGCTTCCCAGAGAATTGCAGCTTTTCCTTCATGATCTGTAACTTCAACTTCGTCTTCATTTAACGACATTGCAATTTTATTATGTATGTGATTGATGATAGCCTTGGTATGAAAGAATTTAGTGTTTTCATCCCCAAATCTGACTCCTTTGATTTTACCTCTCTGCTTCTAGTAGATCTTCTGATTGTTGAGCACTATGATCAATAATTCCTTAAGCATGTTTCTACAGTTGCTTTCAAAGACAGATAAATCCTTGTATTCCTCAAACAAATCCCAAAGAAAGGTACATGCATTTAGTTCCTCAATATGCTTTTTAAGACAGGACAAGCTCTTAGCCCACAATTTTTGAGCTCTTCTCAGATTTTTAAATTTGGCATCAATCTTTTTAGCATGATCAGTGAAACCCACAAGAATGTTCCATGCTGCTTGAACTACTTGTTTGAAAGAGTTGTGCTTTAGCCAGTAGTTTTCAAATCTGAATACCTTGGATTTTGGTATGTTTGTGCCAATTTTAATCATACATGGTAGATGATCAGAAATTGGTTTTGCCAGTGGAAGGGCAGTAGAGTCTGGGTAACTTGTCATCCAAGCTTCTGATGTAAAAAACAATCCAACTTTTCAAGAAGTGGGTTTTCCTGCATGTTGCTCCAACTAAATTGTCTTCCTTTTAAAGGCAATTCAATCAACCCAAGATTGCTAATAGCTTCATTAAACAGAAGCATCTCATGACATCTCCTCCAAGTCTGTTTCTATCCTCAGGTGATCTAATGAAGTTAAAATCTCCCATGATTATCCAGTCCACATCATTAGGCATTTGGATATTGCTAAACCAATCTATAAATTCAGTCTTGTCCTCATGATTGCGAGGTCCATAGATGTTTGTAAGAATCCAGGTTTTGGATGAGGAGTTGCAAGTGAACTGAATAGATAGGGAGAATTTGTTCTGAAAAATCATTTCACCTGTGAACATAGCTCCATTCCAAGCAGTTAAAATTTCTCCAGAAGCCCCAATTGAGGGGAGATAATCAAATTTATTAAATCTCTGTGGGCAAAACTTATGAATATAAGCAAGATCAAAAGTCTCTCTCTTTGTTTCCTGTATGCATATAATCCCCGCAGCACTTTCTTCCACTTTTTGTTTGATTGCTAGCCATTTATCTGGAGCATTAATCCCTCTGACATTCCAATTTAATATATTCTAGGATCAATTGTTATTCATTGCAAAACAATTGGTAATAATATAACTGCACCAAGGTCCATCCCTTGGCATGTGCTCCAGATTGTGAATGTTGTGAGGAGTTGAAAAGCACATCATCCATGTTCAATTTTAAAACTACCATCCTTCCATAATCCACAATAACAAACATTATCCACAACATGACACATGAACCATGATTCAATAGAGTTTTCACAGCATCAGGCAGATAAATACCATCACAACCATTGATAAACCAAATCCAAGAGTCATACATAGCAAGTAGGGTGCCATCATACAAAAGTGCCCATTTTAGGCTGTCATACATCAGCATACATTGTCTGATTATAAAACCCACAGCATACATGAAACAAACAGCCCACAAAGAAAAGAGCTGTAACAGTCTAGAGCTCTGACAAAAACTTTATTGCATGTCCATCACCAGTTCCTCTTGGACTGTGCTGCATCTCCTTTGGCCTTGGACACCTTAGCCACTTCCTCCTGTCCCTTCTTCTTAGGTTTCTTGGATAGCTTCTCATGCAGTTCATCCTCAGCCACCTTACAGAAAGATTTTGTTAAGTTTTTAACCACTTTATTTGAAAGAACTGGAGGTACAACATAACATGGCAAGTAGGATTTAGTGTCACAATATTTTCTTCTATATCCATTATTATCTCTCTTAATCATGTCACTTAATATTACCTCAGTTTCAACCAAAAGTTCGTTCTCCCTCCTTTTCCTAGACATAGCTTCTCCCAGTGGTAGTAGCATAACTTTGTTGGGGGACACTTGTTTTAGTGGGCTGCCAGCTCCACTTGAAGAGTGTTCAGCTGGGCTGATTCCTTCATTTTCCTTGCCCACACCTTGTAAAGTCTCCTTACATGTGGGTGCCTGGGAGGTAGTACATATATCAGGTATATGAAACAACATAGTTTCTTCAGAGCCACAATTAGCAGTCAACAGTTTCCACAGATCAGACTTTAACAAGTGCATGGTCCACCCAAACTTATCAGGGTTCAACAATAAGTGAATTATGAAATTAAACCAACTGACGGGGATGTCAATTTTGAAAGTGTTGGCATGTCCCTGAGTAGCTGGTGCAAAGTGTTGTATCCACAAATGTAGCCCCTCTTCAGAAATTAAGTGGGCACCATCAATAACTTCCAAAGCATGAGATTTAACAATTAACTGTAAATCAAGTATGTGTTTAGAATCACGGACAATACATTTCCTGTTGTAGTCAGAAGATGTGCCCACTTGAGGAATTGGGACATCTTATTTTCCTTTGTCTATTGAAATAGGTGCCTGTGGTTGCACAACTGCAGCTCCTACAGATGCAGTCCTTCAGCAGAAACGGGATCCTGAGGTTATGCAACCGTTGCTCCTTCAAATGCAGACCCTTTAGCACTAACAATGTCTTGGTTTTGAGAAGTATCCTCAGCATCAGTTATCTTATCAGAAACTATCATGTGGGTTCCATGTCCACCAGCAGAAGTGTCATCCCCTCCTTGGGAAACACTGTCATGTCTGTAGCTTGTGGGACTGAACCATCTTCAGTAATAGCAAGAGGCTGCTCAGCCATTATCTGAATTTGCAAATTCTCCACATTGTTATCAGCCACTGGCATCTCTTCCTCCTCTTCTTCATTATTATAGGCCAAACCAATATTGAGGAGACCTAAAATCATAGGTTGAGCCCCTCGGTTCACTTCTTCACTTGCTGAGTGAGTTATGGAGAAGAGCCCATCAGACAATGAAACAGTTGTGGTGATCCTGCTGTTATGAGCCCCATCTTCTTGCAACATAGGTAATTCAACTTGCTGTTGTTGTGGTTCAACCTGGTTAGGTTGAGGAAAAACCCAATGATGCACTTGTTCATCTTGCTCTTCCTAGTCATCCCAGTCTTCATTATGAACCTGAATATTGTGTACTGGCAGAGGATGAAATATAGGAAAATCATTTGCATGATGTGGTACTGGGTGTGGATCAACACCATCAGTGGGATAGGGCGCTCATCAGCAAGTCCACCACCCAACATTTCCTCTGAAAATTTTTCCACAGAACTGGTCCATGATGCTTCTTCAAATTGCTCACCTTCAGACCACCTGATGCTTTTTGGGATGTCGATGAGATCTGTCACTCTGACTTTAACCAGAATTTTCACTCTTAGAGCATCTTCTCTCTCCCAGCTAATAATTCTACCCCAGCTTGAGATTGCAGCAGCAATATGCTCCGTCTTGCAAAAATCAAAAGGGACACCGACAAACAACAGCCAGCAAGTTTTGTTGAAATGGACTCGCCGCCAGTTTCTGCCCTCATTTTGCTTGGAAAAGAAATAAAAACATCCACAAAAGCATGTGGACTCTGCCGAATAAGTCTAACACGATCACGGACATGCACGAACTAGACATATGCTTCACCAAGTGGACAGGGCTGGATTTATCTAAACCCTACTTGCTCCACTCCTTGGATAAACTCCTCGAGGACCTTTAGGATATTGGGGGAAAATACCTCATTGGGGTGCGGATGGATGGAAGCAATCGCCCAATCCTCATGCCTCCTTGGGCAATGCTGCAGATTGCTCTGGAAACCCTCGTGCGGCCTTGAACCTCTTGTATCTGGAACCCATGTGGAACGAAGGGCAGTGGGTTGATGGGGATATTGGCCATCGGAGTCAAATCCGATGAGGTAGCAACCAATGCCCTCACCAGCGATGAACAGGGCAGCGGCAACCTTGTCGAGGCAGAGATAGAGGAAGAAGCAGAGTTGGTAAGTGAAGTGGAATGCGAGGAGGCAAGCGTCGGTCTCGGCTCGAAGTTTGGAAAAGGATCCATGACCAGCTCCATAAATGATGATGCCTGCCTAATTTGTGGTGCTGGCCCAACACAGTGAAACCAGGACTCAACCTCTCCCACGGCCCATGCCTGCTCAGGTGGACTCGGAAACGAGCAAAATTTCATAAAATTCCAAAGCCCATGTAGGTTTGGATTTGGGCAAAATGGGCAAAGTGACCGTTGGCCCCACATGCATGGCACATTACGTACGTCAGTGCATGTCTGTGTTGTACCACACGGGGCCCAATTTTGTGGCCTCGAAGACTCAGAATTAAACTGAGATGAATTGCCAATTAAACCTTGATTATTGCCCTCATGAATAGGGCCCGATAATCGCTCGAAAACTAATCTTCCCTTTCTAACCACCGTGGAATAGCTCCGGCGATCACCGGAGTTGGCACCTATCACTTTGCCATTTCTACCTACAAGAGTCCATTATTTATCAAGCTCATCGTAATAAATGGCTTCTTCTCTTCTCCAATTGGGTCCTCCAAAGTTCCAAAGACTAAACACCATCTCAAACTCCTTTTCAACTATTCTCCCTGCGTTATATATCTCAAACCCAACTGACTTGGAAGCTACCGAGAACTTGTATGATCTATCTCTTAAGAAACGGACTCTAAAACCTTGAGCACAACAACCAAACATTGCATGGAGAGAAACACTAACCGTGTGAGCACCAAGTTTCAAGGATGCTCTGCTAAATGATACTACCGGATTGAATTCTTTTGGACGAAAGCTCGAAGAGCAGACCACGGGGTGACCAAACTTGGACCTCATATCCGCTTGAAACTTCTTGCCACGATCAAAGTTGAGGGCATATGGCGCCGTATTGATGGGGGGGTGGCTACCGTGGCCGGAGTGGCCACCGGTAGGGGAGAAGGTGGCCGTCGGGGCCGGAGTGGCCACCAATGCTAGGGGGGAGGTTAGGGGGGAGGCTAGAAGTTATATTGTCATAGATCCTTCAACATGTGGTGCTTGCCCCCTGATACGTCCATTTTGCATCATGTTTTCTTACTGTTATTTACAATGTTTTTATCCATAATCATGCTTTTTGGAGTAATTCTAATGTATTTTCTCTCATAATTTGCAAGGTACACACTAAGAGGGAGAATTCTGGCAGCTGGAAATCTGGACCTAAAAAAGCTACGTCAGGCCACCTATTCTGCACAACTCCAAATGAGTTGAAACTCCACGAGGATTTTTTATGGAATATTTAAGAAATACTAGAGCTAATAAACACCAGAGGGGGGCCACCACGTGGGCACAACCCACCTAGATGCGCCAGGCCCCCCTGGCGCGCCCTGGTGGGTTGTGGCCTCCTCGGCCCACCTCCGGTGCCCATCTTCTGGTATATAAGTGATTTTGACCTAGAAAAAATCGAGAGAAGATTTTCGGGACGGAGCGCCGCCGTCTCGAGGCGGAACTTGGGAATGAGCAATTTTGCCCTCCGGCGAAGCGATTCCGCCGAGGGAAGTTCCCTCCCGGAGTGGGAAATCATCGTCGTCGTCATCACCAACCACTCTCCCACTTGGGGAGGGCAATCTCCATCAACATTTTCAACAGCACCATCTCATCTCAAACCCTAGTTCATCTCTTGTATTCAATCTTGTTATCGGAACAATAGATTGGTGCTTGTGAGTGACTAGTAGTGTTGATTACATCTTGTAGTTGATCACTATATGGTTTATCTGGTGGAAGATTATATGTTCATATCCATTATGCTATATATCACCTCTCTGATGTTGAGCATTGCCGGCGTCAAAACCGGTAGATCTCGGGTAGGGGGGCCCAAGCTATGCGTTTCGAGGATCAATGGTAACAGGAGGTTGGGGACATGATGTTTACCCAGGTTTAGGCCCTCTCGATCGAGGTAATACCCTACTTCCTGCTATATTAATATGGATGAATATGATTACAAGAGTTGATCTACCTCGAGATCGTAGTGGCTAAACCCTAACGCCTAGCCTATGAGGATATTACGATAGTGATGATCCCCTCTACAGGCTAAACTCCTCGGCTTATATACATGCCAGAGAGGTCCTAGGGTTACAAGGGTGACTTGGGGAGGAAGTAATTGATACATCCGGACTCTACGCTTGCCTTCCTACGTACATAGGAGTCTTGACTGAATATGGGGGAGAGTCTTCTGCTTCTTCTTTCGTGGCCCATCAATATGATCTAACTTCATCGCCCTAGACGCCCGAGGACCCCTGAATACAAGACTCCCTCAGTAGCCCCCGGTCTTGCCTTCAAGGACGAGATCGTGTCCGGCTTCAAGTCTTCGTTCTTGCAAGGTGAGTCCTTCTGGATGATAGTTCGACTTCTTTTAATATTGTATTCCGTCGATTCCTCGCCACCGTCGCCTTGGCTTCCACGTGTCCAATGAATGCAAACCGTCTGGGTATTTTGCTATTACCCCCTTGACTGTGTAGGAAATGCGCCTATATAAGTGATTAGATCTTGGTTTCCTCTCCATTCCATTCCACGCGGAAGAAACCCTAATTCCTGCAAAAAATCCTCAAACATGGCTAGCGCCCCAAGCTCTTCCTCGCGCCCTCACGGCCCTCGAGCAGGTGATTGGAAAAGTTGCTCCGTATCCCATGGGCGCCTGAGAACACTTCAAGCGCAGGGATATCTCCCTCAAGAGGATCTATTCCACGTCCGGGCCGGAGTAACTTCCATCAATAATCAAGCCCTGACTGAGAGCTTTCGCAACACCTCCGATGGAGAGCGGGTATGTTTTGTCCCTTTCCTTCTAAGAGGTGTAGGTTTCCCCATCCACCCCTTCCTTAGGGGACTCCTGGAGTTCTAGGGTCTTCAGTTGCATGATCTCACGCCGGGGTCTATCCTGCATATTGCGGGGTTCGTCGCTTAATGCGAACTATTCTTGGGCTGCGAGCCTCATTTTGAGTTGTGGTCAAAATTCTTCTGCCTTGTCCCTCACTCGGAAAATGGATCCATATTTGAAGTCGGGGGCGCTAAAGTATGGCGCATAGCAGGTACATGCTATCTGCCTGGTACTCCAAAGAAGGCATCCGAAGAGTGGCCTTCGGAGTGTTTTTATGTTGAGAACGTTGCCCTGCCGGATCTAGTTCGGCAAGGCCTCCCCAAATATTCCAGTGCTCTGCCAAAGAAGCTTTTCAACTGGTGTCCCCGTAGTCCCTCGGAAGAAGAGAGAGCGAAGGTCAGCGGACTGGTCGGCCAGATCAGATTGCTCACCAGTTCGAGGCTGTCTATAATTGAAGTGATGGTGATTTCCATAAAATGATGCGTGCAGCCGCTCCAAGCTAGAGGATTTCCAATGTGGCATTACAATGGTCTGAATGATGCCTCACGTTGCTTACGCCCAGGTCTGAACGACCCTGCCGCTTTAGCCGTCATCCTAGAGGGTCTTTATAAGGGAGAGAAACAAGACTTCCTTCGTTTGAAGTGCCGGGAGGGTTTTTCTATGTATAATCCTCCTGACTAGGTAAGTATTTCTCGTGACCACTATATTCTCCCATTTTCCTTTGTTATGATGTATTGACCGAACTAAATTCGGTTTCTTCCAACAGGAGTGGAGGAAGGTGATCGAGGGGATTAATAGTCCCGCCCCACAGCCAGAGGACCGATTCCAAAATGCGGGCCCCGGATATGATGAAGATCCGGACATAGGCATAGAGCTAGAAGAGGGAGTCTTCTATCAAGCCTGCCGTGAGGGCACCCTAGTGACTATTGTAGCTGATTACCGAAGCCTCATTCCTTCTTCCCACGAAAGTACCCAGGACATATCTCATCAAAGAGAAGATTCCTAGCACGCCTTACCCATCGTATTTTATCATGCTCAAAAAGGGGCGACGCTCCTCATGCCAAACTGTGTGAAGACTGTCATCCCAGAGGGCGACGCCTGCATCCGATGAGGCCTTGAAGTGAAAGAGGACCGCAAACACTAGCGAACCTTCAAAGAGGTATGTTTGTTTTGACACACGCTGGGTGGGGAAGTCGGTATTACAACTTCCACTTTATTTTTCCTTTTAGGAGGAATACACACCGGACTTTTTCCGGAAATCATGCAGATCAAGCTCCAGCCAATCCGGCATCAGGCCTGCCAAGGGTTAATGCGGATTTTGTGCCGGATTGTCCCCTCCAAGAGGATTCGGATGGAATGTCAGTTACTAATTTCGAAGTGGAGGTTGTGATGGTTCATCGGCGGCGGAAAGCAGCCATGTGTGACCCAGCCTTTTCTGAGGAGGTGTTTAACACCCTCGGCTCTGCAGATGCTTATATCTGAGCCGCTCAGGATGGACTCACTGGAGCCACTCACCGGCTTTCCAAAGATATGCCGGTAACTGTATGTTTTGATGTTCACATACTAGTAGCCCCCGAGACTTAAAGCAGTTGGTACAACTGATTTGATGATCGTTATATTTTTGCAGGTGCTTCAAGAAAAGAATAACTCTTTATCCAAGGAGCTAGAAGAGTGCCTGACCCAGCTCACGACCGTCACCGCCAAATTGGAAAATTCGAAGAAATCCGAAAAGGATGCTGGTGGTAAGAACTATAGTGTCCGGACAATATGATATTTGCACTGATCACTTGAGTCGTTAAGTACATACTAATTGTAATATAGCAATAGGGCCGACCAACCAAATGGAGAGGGAGCTAAGGGCTGCTTTGGCGGACAAAAAAATTGCCGGAGGGGAAACGGCTGCTGGTAAGTGCGTATTGACGCAAGCCATAGATAAAAGAAACAAGGCGCAGGATAAAATGTTAGGCTGGAACAGGAGCTAAAGGACGTAAGAGCCCAACTCTCAAGTGCCTTGGAAGAGAACCGGAGGCTAAAAGGTGGCATGTTCAGTATGTCCCTTATACCTAGCTCTCCTTATAGTCCCTTATTTTGAAAGATTTTCATAAAACTTTTCGTGCAGGTTTGTTAACTGGGCAGCCTGAAAGGGGAGTGTCCAGTTTTGAGGGTGACGTGCTGTAAGAGCTTTCCTGGGTCCACGAGCGAGCTCGGAAGGCCATGAAGAATATGGCCAAGGCTTTATGGCTGGGCGATTCACCTCCAGAAACTATGGAGGACTTGGCGGACTTGTTCAAAGGGGCTCGACGCCGCTTCGAACTGTGGAAAGTGTCAGCATGCCGCATGGGTGCTCGAGAAGCCTGGCCATGGTGAAGACACGCTACACCCGTCTTGATCCGAATCACATGGCCCGCGTGGGACCTCGAGGGTCCGATGGGAAAGAAATCCCCCTGAACTTGTTATATGACCAAGTAGAGACACCTGCCAAGTTTTCCCAACATGACTGTAGACTAGACAACCTTATAGAGGGAATAGAGAAAGAGTAGTCGTTTGATTCTATGTATCAATGTACTTTTATCATCAAACTTATCTCCGGCCGAGATTATAAAAATGTTGTCATGGCCGACCTTCCGCTTTAACCTCCATAAACCCAAAGGCTGGAGTGTTTCCCAATACTATATCTGTAGCGAACACGTGGTATGTTCGGAAACTAGGCAGTCCGGTCATAATTGCTTGAACATACAAACTGTTTTCGGGGAGTTATGTTATATTACTGTTTAACGTAAGAAACATCTTCCAGAGAGAATAGTTCCGTTAAGGGTTCCTTTACCTGGGTCAGTGTGCATACATATGCAGGCCTAGGCTTTTGATCCTGTAAAAAAGGATTGTAGGATGGCCTATCCTATGATAATTTAAAATATATGCGTTTAAAAGCAATATGTCGTGTATCCGCCGACCGATTATTCCCTTAAGAGAGCTAGCTTTCAGCTTCACCCAGTCTGAGGTACATGTTCGGATTACCTGGCTGTAACAATCGCAGATGTGCTCCCTTTATGACCTGCCGAACAATCGGAAACGTAGGGGTAAGCATAGGAGCCACGCAACCCAGCTTGGCCAGAACTTAAGTCATATTGGTGCATATAATGGCAAGGAAGGACTGTAAGAAATAGACGATATCTGAAGCAAGATGCTTTTTTGGTAATGGGCTTCGTCAAAGAAGCCCCCAAGTATATTTGAGGTAGGTACATTCAAAGATGTACTTATCTTGTGGTAGTTCGGGTGAGCCGAATACTTACCAATAAGAGAAAAGATAAAAAAGAGGAGGAGGAGAAAAATAAAAGATAAAACCTAACTTAAAAGGAGGAAAAAATTGCTACCGAACTATCCATAGAATCTTCGGAGCCTGGCAGCATTCCACGGGTTCGGCTCAAGGCGGTTGTCCTGTGCATTCCGAAAGCGATAGGCTCCACCGTGAGTACTTCGTCGATAATGAAGGGTCCCTCCCATTTTGGTTTGAGCTTGTCCTTCTTCTTCTCCGGGAGGCATAAAACGAGTTCGCCGACGTTGTATGTCTTGGCCCGCACTTCTCTGCTCTGGTACCGCTTAGCCTATTGTTGATTAAATGCGGAACGGGCTTGCACTGTATCGCGCTCCTCTTCAAGTCCATCTAGGTCATCCTGCCGATCTAGCTCGGCTTCTCTCTCCTCATACATGCGCACTCGAGGTGAGTCATGAATAATGTCACAGGGCAGAACAGCCTCTGCGCCGTACACCATGAAGAAAGGTGTGTATCCAGTCGTCCGATTAGGTGTGGTCCGCAGCCCCCAGAGTACGGAGTCAAGCTCTTCAACCCAGTGTTTATCAGACTCCCATAGGGAGCGCACTAGTCGAGGTTTAATGCCGCTCATTAGCAGACAATTGGATCTTTCGACTTGATCGTTTGTTTGAGGACGGTACACAGAAGCATAGTCAAGTTTCATACCTAACTTTGCGCACCAATTTTTTACCTCGTCAGCTGTAAAGTTGGTGCCATTATCTAAGATAATACTGTGCTGGGCACCATAACGGTGTACTACACCGGATATGAAATCTACCACTGGCCCTGCCTCAGCTGTTTTGACTGGCCTGGCTTCTATCCATTTAGTGAATTTATCTACCATCACCGGTAAGTATTTCTTTTTATGGCTTCCCCCCTTAAGATGTCCAACCATATCGAGCCCCCAGACCGCAAAAGGCCAAGTAATGGGGATTGTTCTCAAAGCAATGGGAGGCATGTGACTTTGATTTGCAAAAGGCTGGCCGCCAACGCAATATTGGACTAAGGTCTGGGCATCTTCTCGGGCAGTGGGCCAGAAAAATCCAGCTCGAAAAGCCTTGCCAACGAGCGCCCGGGCTGCGGCATGGTGGCTGCCCATTCCAGCGTGTATTTCAGTGTGAATTTTCCTTCCCTCCTCTACGGAGATGCACCTTTGTAAAACGCCAGTAGTGCTTTTCTTATATAGTTCACCTTCGTGAACTTTGTAGGCTTTAGAACGCCGGACTATGCGGCGGGCCTCATTTTGGTCATCGAGGAGCTCCTGCCTTTTAAGGTAAGCTCGGAAGGGCTCTGTCCAGGAGGCTATGACAGCCATGACCTCGTGAGCCGAAGAAGTTATCTCCATGTCTGGGTCTCCGATGACGTCTTGGTTAAGTTTGGCCGGGGGTGTGTTCGGATCTGAATTCGTATCGCCACCTGCTACCTCTTGAGCTTGCGTTGTATTCCCTCGAAGAGGAAAGGGAGATGCAGCACAATAGCGTAAGTATTTCCCTCAGTTTTTAAGAACCAAGGTATCAATCCAGTAGGAGACCACGCACGAGTCCCTCGCACCTGCACAAACAAATAAGAACTTCGCAGCCAACGCGATAAGGGGTTGTCAATCCCTTTACGTTCACTTACGAAAGTGAGATCTGATAGAGATGATAGTTTATATTTTTGGTATTTTTAGTTTAATAAAATAGCAAATAAAAGCGGTAAAAGTAAAGTAGATGTAGATTGATATGTCGAGAATAGACCCGGGGGCCATAGTTTTCTCTAGTGGCTTCTCTCATGATAGCGATATTCTACGGCGAGTAAACAAATTACTGTCGAGCAATTGATAGAAAAGCGAATAGTTATGAGACTATCTAGGCATGATCATTGTATATAGGCATCACATCTGAGACAAGTAGACCGACTCATGCCTGCATCTACTACTATTACTCCACACATCGACCGCTATCAAGCATGCATCTAGTGTATTGAGTTCATACGAACAGAGTAACGCCTTAAGCAAGATGACATGATGTAGTGGGACAAACTCAAGCAATATGATGAAAACCCCATCTTTTTATCCTCGATGGGAACAATACAATAAGTGCCTTGCTACCCCTACTATGACTGGGAAAGGACACCGCAAGATTGAACCCAAAGCCAAGCACTTCTCCCATTGCAAGAACTATAGATCTAGTAGGCCAAACCAAACCAATAATTCGATGAGACTTACAAGGATATTACGAGCACACATAAAAAGTTCAAAGAAGAACCAAATATCTTTCATAGATAACCTTGATCATAAACTCACAATTCATCGGATCTCGACAAACACACCGCAAAAAGAGATTACATCGAATAGATCTCCTCGAAGACCGAGGAGAACTTTGTATTGAGATCCGGAGAGAGAGAGAAGAAGCCATCTACATACTAGCTATGGACCCGGAGGTCTGTGGTAAACTACTCACAACTAATGGTGAGGGCGATGATGATGATGATGAAGGCCTCTGTGATGGATCCCCCTCCGGTGGAGCTCCGGAACAAGTTCCAACATGGGATCTCCACGGGAACAGAAGCTACGGTGGTGGAATTAGGGTTTTCTCTCTGTATCTAGTTTCTGGGGTACGTGGACTTATATAGGAAGAAGGAGGGCACCTGGGGCCACTTGAGGGGGCCTCGAGGCAGGGGGCGCGCCCCCCACCCTCGAGGGCCACCTCTCTGTCCCCTGACTTGGTCCTCAAGCTCCGAGTGCGTGATTTTCTCCAAAAATATCTCTTGCAAAGGTTTCATTCCATTTGGACTCCGTTTGATATTCTTTTTCTGCAAAACCCTGAAATAGGCACACAAAAAACAATCTGGACTGGGCCTTTGGGTTAGTATGTTAGTCCCAAAAATGATATAAAAGTGAATGATAAAGCCCATTAAACATCCAAGACTTCATAAATAATAGCATGTAACAATAAAAAATTATAGATACGTTGGAGACGTATCAAGCATCCCCAAGCTTAATTCCTGCTCGTCCTCGAGTAGGTAAATGATAAAGAAAGAATTTTTGATGTGGAATGCTAACAAATATAGTGTTTCAATGTAATTCTCTTAATAGTGGCATGAATGTTTAGATCTGAAAGATTCAAGATAAAAGTCTATATTGACATAAGAAATAACATTATTTCAAGCAATACTAACAAAGCAATCATGTCCTCTCAAAATACTATGGCTAAAGAAAGTTATCCCTACAAAATCATATAGTCTGGCTATGCTCCCTCTTCATCACACAAAATATTCATATCATGCACAACCCCGATTTCAGCCAAGCATTTGTTTTCATACTCTATCTTTTCAAACCTTTCAACTTTCACGCAATACATGAGCATGAGCCATGGATATAGCACTATGGGTGGAATAGAGGTGGTTGTGGAGAAGACAAAAAAAGGAGGGAGATAGTCTCACATCGACTAGGCGTATCAATGGGCTATGGAGATGCCCATCAATAGATATCAATGTGAGTGAGTAGGGATTGCCATGCAACGGATGCACTAGAGCTAAATATGAATGAAAGCTCATCAAAAGAAACTAGTGGGTGTGCATCCAACTTGCTTGCTCACGAATACCTAGGGCATTTGAGGAAGCCCATCATTGGAATATACAAGCCAAGTTCTATAATGAAAATTCCCACTAGTATATGAAAGTGACTAAACATGAGACTCTCTACTATGAAGAACATGGTGCTACTTTGAAGCACAAGTGTGGAAAAAGATAGTAGCAAATGTTCCTTTTTTCTCTTTTTTTCTCTTTTTTTGGGCCTTTCTTTTTTTTCCTTGGCCTTTCTTTTTTTTTCTTTTTTTGCGGAGGGGCTTTATAGATTTAGCCTTGCCTCCCATGGGACAATGCTCTAATAATGATGATCATCACACTTTCATTACAACACGAAATTACAACTCGATACTTACAACAACAAAGTATGACTCTATATGAATGCCTCCGGCGATGTACCGGTATGTGCAATGAAACAAGAGTGACATGTATGAAAAGTTATGCATGGTGGTCTTGCCACAAATACGATGTCAACTACATGATCATGCATGGCAATATGACAATATGATGCGTGTCATATAAACCGAACGGTGGGAAGTTGCAAGGCAATATATCTCGGAATGGCTATGGAAATGCCATGATAGGTAGATATGGTGGCTGTTTTGAGGAACAATATGGTGGCTGTTTTGAGGGAGGATATATAGTGGGTTTATGGCACCGACGAAAGTTGCGCGGTACAAGAGAGGCTAGCAATGGTGGAAGGGTGAGAGTGCGTATAATCCATGGACTCAACATTAGTCATAAGAACTCATATACTTATTGCAAAAATCTACGAGTCATCAAAACAAAGCAATCAACGCATGCTCCTAGGGGGGAGGTTGGTAGGAATTAACCATCGCGCACCCCCGACCTCCACACAAAGGTTGGCACTCTACAAATACCTCATGCTCTAACTTAGTCACATAGCGGTTCACCATACGTGCATGATACGGGAATCATTAACCTTAACACAAGTATTTCTCAATTTCATAATAACTCCACTAGCATGACTCTAATATCACTATCCTCATGTCTCAAAACAATTATCAAGCATCCAACATCTCATTCTATTCAATGCACTTAGTGTGAAAATTTTACTACATTGACATTGGATGTCTATCATGTGAAGACTAGTTTCTTTAGCCTAAACACATTACCATGCTGTTTTAATAGACTCTCAAATAGATATAAGTGAAGCGTGAGAGTTCAACATTTTCTACAAAATATTTTCACCACCATGCTCTAAAAGATATCAGTGAAGCGCTAGAGCAAAACTATTCAACTCAAAAGATATAACTGAAGCACATAGAGTGTTCTAACAATTTCTAGGCCATATTTAACTCTCTCAAATAGGTTTGTCCAGCAAGGATAATTGTGGCAAGCTAACAAGCAAAGACTCAAATTATACAAGATGCTCCAAGCAAAACACATATCATGTTGCGAATAAAAATATAGCTCCAAGTATAGTTACCGATGGATGAAGACGAAAGAGGGGATGCCTTCCCGGGGCATCCCCAAGCTTAGGCTTTTGATTATCTTGAATTTACTTGGGGTGCCATGGGGATCCCCGAGGTTAGGCCTTTGCTACTCCTTGTTCCATAGTCCATCAAAGCAATACTCAAAACTTGAAAACTTCACAACACAAAACTTAGACAAAAATTCTCGTGAGCTCCGTTAGTATAAGAAAGCAAACCACTACTCAAAGGTACAGCAATGAATTCATTATTTTTTTATATTGGTGTTAAACCTACTGTACTCCAACTTCTCTATGGTTCATATCCTCCAATACTACTCATAGAGGCATCGGAATAAGCAAACAACACACAAAAAACAGAATCTGTCAAAAACAGAACAGTCTGTAGTAATCTGCAGGATTCGCCTACTTCTGGAACTCCAAAAAATTTAAACTAAATTAGTAAATTTTCGCAATTTGTCTACCAATCATCTTCAAAAATAATCAACTAAAAATCACACTTCAGTAAAATCTCAAGACTACTTTAGCGAGCGCTAACGATTCTGTTTTTCACAGTAAGATCACATAAACTTCACACAAGTCTTCCCAAAGGTTCTACTTGGCACAAACACTAAACAAAACATGAAACCACATCTAATCAGAGGCTATATGCAATATTTATTCCCTAACAGCAAAAAACAAAAAAATATAAAGTTGGGTTGCCTCCCAACAAGCGCTATCGTTTTACGCCCCTAGCTAGGCACGATACAAGATAAATCTAGGTATTGCCATCTTTGGAAGGCAATCCATAAGTGGCTCTCATGATAGATTCATATGGTAATTTGATTTTCTTTCTAGGAAAGTGTTCCATGCCTTTCCTTAACGGAAATTGTAATCTAATATTTCCTTCCTTCGTATCAATAATTGCACCAATCGTTCTAAGGAAAGGTCTACCAAGAATAATAGGACATGAAGGATTGCAATCTATATCAAGAACAATGAAATCCACGGGCACATAATTCCTATTGGCAACAATAAGAACATCATTAATTCTTCCCATAGGTTTCTTAATAGTGGAATCCGCAAGATGCAAATTTAAAGAACAATCATCAAGCTCATGGAACCCTAGCAAATCACACAAAGTTTTTGGGATAGTGGAGACACTTGCACCCAAATCACACAAAGCATAGCATTCATGATCTTTTATTTTCATTTTGATAGTAGGTTCATATTCATCATAAGGCTTTCTAGGCATAGAAACTTCTAACTCAAGTTTTTCTTCATAAGATTGCATCAAAGCATCAACTATGTGTTTGGTGAAAGCTTTATTTTGACTATAAGCATGCGGAGAATTTAGCACAGATTGCAACAAGGAAATACAATCAATCAAAGAGAAATTGTCATAATTGAATCCCTTGAAATCCAAAGTAGTGGGTTCATCACTATGGAAAGTTTTAATCTCTTCACTCCCATGTTTAGCAATTTTAGTATCAAGATCTAAAAACTCCAAATCATTGGGACACCTTAAAGCAGAATCATCTCCAATCCTATCTTCATCAAGATTTATACTAGAAAACAAGGATCTAATAGGAGACACATCAATAACTTTCAGATCTGCATCTTTATTTTCAAGATAACTAGAAGAACATGTTTTAGTATAATCCTCTCTTTTAGCACGCATCCTAGCGGTTCTTTCTTTGCATTCGGCAATGGAAATTCTCATGGCTTTGAGAGACTCATTGATACATCCAAAACGTATCTATAATTTCTGCTTGCTCCATGCTTCTTTTGTGTGATATTGCTATGATATTGATGCACTTCCATACACTTTTGATCATATTTGGACTAACCTATTAACTCAGTGCACCACAGTGCCAGTTCCTGTTTTCTGCTGTTTTTCTATTTCAGGTTTCCCCCATATTAAAAGTGCTCCAAAAATTCCAGGAAAAATATAGGAAAAATCAGCGTACAGGAAGCTTCGCGAAGAACCAAAGATGGGCCAGAGGGGAGCCAGGGGAGGCCCAGGCGGCCACCTGGCGCGGCCCCACCCCTGGCCGCGCCAGGGGGGCGCCTGGGGCCCCTGCTCCGCCTCTGGCTGCCCCCCTTCGCCTATATATCCCTCTCGTCCCGAAACCCTCGAGGACAGAACCCTTTTTCGCGATCTCGCCTCTATTCCGCCACCGCAGCGCTTCCAAGATCGGGAGCATCAGGAGAACTCTTCCCGGCACCCTGCCGGAGGGGAGAACCACCACCGGGAGCTTCTCCACCACCATGGACGCTTCCCGGATGAGTTGTGAGTAGTCCACCCTGGACCATGGGTCCATGATCAGTAGCTATGTGATGTTCTCCTCCCCTCTTTGCTCTTCATGGTTTAGACCTCGTGAGCTGCCCTACATGATCGAGGCACATATGTAATCTTTCTGCTGTTGCTTTGATGAGTTTGCTGGGATATGATGGATTATGAGACTATGTTCAGATTGTGTTTGAGTAATATATTTGATTCACCTCTTTTATATCTTTGTTCTTGAGTAATTCTTGCATGTTCTCCGTTGCTGTTTATTGCTTCGGCCAAGTAGTAGGTAGTAACTCCAAGAGGGAGCGTTATGCTTGATTGTGGGTCCATGCCCCCTGATGACTAGCTTGAGTGACAGAAACATGATTCTAGGGGATGTGTTGTTGCCACAAGGGAGAAAACAACGGTGCTTGTACTTGCGGGTGCAAGGATTGTTTACTTTACGCAAAGTTCTTTTAATGCAGTTGTCCGTTGCTTTGAGTTTACACTTTGGGTGGGATTCGCAACTTAATACCAGCGAGATGTTCTGGATAGATATCTCAAGGTGGATGATTAGTAGTAGATGCAGATGGATTTCGGTCTACTTGCCTTGGCGTACCGCCCATGCTTTTGAGCCTCTACCTTTCTTTGCAGCATAGTTAGCATTGGTTTGCACACATAATCCTGTCAATTGCCCAGCTGTAATTTGTTTACCTCGCTTTGTTGTTTTATCGTCTTTTGGGAGAGAGACATCACTAGTGAACATCATGGGACCCCGGTCCATATTACCACCGCTGATCACACCTTCTATTTACTTCCTGTTTTTATTTCCTAGTTGCAGTCATAGCTATCATTATTATCTCTTGTGTTTGATCCTTTGTAAACAACAAGGCCGGAGGGATTGATAACCTCTCTGTACTCGTTGGGAGCAAAGTTATCTGTATCTGTGTGCAGGTCCCGTCAACTGCTAAGTTTCTGGCGCCATTGACACCTACTTGTCGACCCTCGGAGTCTCATGGGATTCGATCCTTGGTACCTTTGCCAAGGGAAATTTGCCGCTACGCTACATCTCAACCTTCCACTTGGGGTAACCAACGAGGGGCGAGAAGCCATCAAGCAAGTTTCTGGCACCGTTGCCGGGGACTCCACTCTTCAAGATAGGGGAGTTGCACGCTATCTTTTATATTTGCTTTTTAGTCTTGTTAGTTTACCTTTCAGTTTTTGCTTTAGTGTCCCTTACCAAAAATCACAAAAATACTTATCTTGCTTGCTGCTGCTATGGGTTCCACCGAGAACACCAAGTTGTGTGAATTCACTAGTCATAACAACAGTGACTTTATCTGCACGCCTATTGCTACACCTGCCACTTCAGCACCTTCTTATGAGATTAAACCTGCTTTGCTGAACCTAGTTATGAAAGATCAATTCTCCGGCGCTGGAGATGATGCTGCTTTGCACTTAAATAATTTTGTTGAGCTCTGTGATATGCAAAAGTACAAAGAAGTAGATGGTGATATTGTTAAGCTTAAGCTTTTTCCTTTCTCCTTGAGAGGAGGAGCTAAAATCTGGTTTCAATCCTTGCCTAGGAATAGTATAGATTCTTGGGACAAGTGCAAGGATGCCTTTATTGGGAAGTACTATCCCCCTGCTAAAATTATCCAATTAAGGAGTAACATAATGAATTTTAAACAATTGGATAATGAACACATTGCCCAAGCTTGGGAACGCATGAAATCTCTTGTCAAGAACTGCCCTACTCATGGTTTGACTACTTGGATGGTTATCCAAACTTTTTATGCAGGCTTGAACTTTACCTCGCGGAACTTGTTAGATTCGGCCGCGGGAGGAACCTTTATGTCAACTACACTTGGTGCTGCCACGAAGCTTCTCGATGAGATGATGACCAATTATTCCCAATGGCACACCGAACGCGCTCCAACAGGTAGGAAGGTAAACTCTGTCGAGGAGATTTCATCCCTAAATGAAAAAGTTGACTTGATCATGTCTCTACTTTCCAAGCAATCTTCTATTGATCCTCATGATGTTCCTTTAAATTCTTTGATTGCTCAAGATCAAGTAGATGTGAACTTTATCTCTAGAAACAATTTCAATAACAATGCTTATAGGAGTAATTTTGGTAGCAACCCTAGACCGTTCCCCTCTAATTCCTATGGGAACAACAATACTTATCCTAGCACCAAGAACTCCACTTCTGAACTAGAGATTATACTTAAAGACTTCATCACTACCCAAAAGGCTTTCAATAAGAGTGTAGAAGAAAAACTAGACAAACTAGATAATCTCTCTTCAAAGGTAGACAATTTAGCCCATGAGGTTGAGTTGCTTAAAATTAGAACTTCTCCTCTTGAGGAGAGGAAGACCACTCCTATGAATGCTATTCAAGTGCAAATTAATGAAAACATTAGGATGATGGCTAAACTTAAAGAGAGATGGGCTAGAGAAAAGGAGGAAGAAGATAGAATTAAGAGCCTTCCTACCCACCACACTGTTGCTACTATCCAAGTTGTTGTGGATATCCAAACTCTTAGCACCCAATGCACTCCTAGTCCCATTGGACCTATTAATGGTGATGCTATGACCTCAACCGTAGAAGAAGAAACTCCTATAACCATAGAAGCTACCAAACAAGTGAGCCTAAAGGACACCACTACCACTTTACTTGATAGTAGTGACCTTGATTTTGATAATTGCACCCTTTCTGAAGTTATTGGTTTTCTTCACAAGATGTCTAGAGATCCCCACACTAGCACACTTAATCTTGCCTTCACGGAGCATATCACTAATGCTCTCATCAAAGCTAGGGAGGAGAAGCTTAGGGTAGAAGCCTCCATACCTAGAAAGCTAGAAGATAGTTGGGATCCTATGATTAAAATTAAGTTGAATAACTTCACTTGATATGCTTTATGTGATGTTGGAGCTAGTACCTCCGTTATGCCCAAAAGAATGTATGATATGTTTGGATTGAAACCTTTTGATCCTTGTTCTTTTGGTGTTCGTCTTGTTGATTCTTCCGTAAAGAAACCTTTGGGGAAGATCGACGATGTTCTTATAATTGTCAATGACAATTATGTTCCCGTTGATTTTACTATTATGGATATTGAATGTGAACCTTCATGTCCAATTATTTTGGGACGTCCTTTTCTTCGCACCGTTGGTGCTATCATTGACATGAAAGAGGGGAATATAAAATTCCAATTCCCTCTCAAGAAAGGGATGGAACACTTCCCTAGAAAGAAGATTAAGTTGCCTTTTGAGTCCGTTACACGGGCTAGCTATTCTCTTACTCTTGATAAAACTTGATCTTCTCTTTTTGCATCATGCCTAGCTTAAAGGCATAAAAGAAAGCGCTTTTGGGAGGCAGCCCACAACAAATTAGGTTTTATTTTGCTTTTGTTGTGTCTTGATGTTTGTTACTACAGTAGCATCATCATTGTATCTTTTCTTTTCAGCTTTGTGCCAAGTTTAGCCTCCGATTGCAAGAAAGTTCAAAAGTTGTGACGTGCTGTCCAGAAAACAGATTCTGTCCTTGGACAGAAAAATTCGAATAAAATCACCAGATCATCTTTTTGATCTGAATTTTTTTGACAGAATGCTCTATACAATTGGCTTTCGAGAGTCTGTTCTGAGTTTTTTGATTTGAGTTGCAGAAGTGCCCCGAAAAAATTATTTACTACCTGCTGGTCTGTTTTTCACAGATTCTGTCCTGTTTTGCCTTTTTTCGTTTTGCAAACCTTGAGCTTGCTTTTTCTTTGCAAAAACCTTTTGGCAATCTTGAGAAACAGTAGCTCTTCAAGATTATCTTTATTTCCAGTAGGGAAAAATTATTTTATTGTGGGTACTAACCTCGCTAATCAGATTATGATGAGTTATGTATGAAGGGAGTTTTCAAGTGTGCGAGGGAAGATGATAAAAGAAGATTCAGGAGGGTCAAACGCTCAAGCTTGGGGATGCCCCCGTGCACCCCCAAGAAATATTCAAGAAGACTCAAGCGTCTAAGCTTGGGGATGCCCCCATGCATCCCCTTCTCCATCAACAATTATCAGTTCGTCTTTCGTTCCACTATAATTTTATCACTTCATGCGTTATGTGCTATGCTTGGAGCGTCTTGCTCTTAGTTTCTTTTTTTAGTTTTCTTTAGCTTTGCTTGCTGTTCATAACAAGTTAGAACCCAGCTTTCTTTGTGTAGGAGAGAAACACGCTCCACGTCAACCTAGAACACAACATAGGATTTTCATGCTTATCTTTGATGTGTGTGTTCTTTGTCTTTCCATAGCTGCTGTCATGTTTAGCTCTTAGTTTTCATGCTTTTCTTTTTAAAGAGCTTTTGTTTAGTTGGTTGCTGAACTCTCTTGAGTTTTCATGTTTATCTTGTTAAGAGAGTTTGCCTGTTGCACTGAGTTGTGTGTCTTAACTTAAAGTAGGTAATTGAGGTTGCTATTTAATTTTAGTAGTAACTTGCAATAGTTTTGAGGTATTGCCATGAGTAATGTCTGAACTTTTGGTGTCAAGAGCTTTAGCCTATTAGTGATAGATGTCGTATTTTGGGCAATCCGTGTTTATTTTCGAAAACCTACAAAATAGTTGAGAACTTTAGCTACTAGATGGATCACTAATCTTTGGAGGGATCGAATATTAGAGTACACTCACGTACCATGAGTCGATGCGCAAGGATAACCAAACCCCCATACACTCCTCCTCGGGGTACTTGTCTCTTTGTGAACCTCCTAATTAGATTGAGAGTTACCGATAATAAGTGCATGAGTTCTTCGGACTAATGTGAGTATTCGAAAGTTGACACTTCCACCTAGCCATATTTTTCTAGCCTCTTCGGTACCGTGCATTGCCCTTTCTCACCTCGAGAGTTGGCGCATACTTCGCCGGTGCATCCAAATCCTTGGCACGATACGCTCTGTCATCATAAGCCTCATTATATCCTTCCTCAAAACAGCCACCATACCTACCTATCAAGGCATTTCCATAGCCTTTCCGAGATACATTGCCATGCAACATCCATCTTCTCATGACTTGATCTTCATGTCATACATGCCTTTTGCTTGATCGATGAGCCGCATGCTAGTTGGGCCTTTCCCTAATCATTGCTACATGACGCGCTAGTATCATTGCATATCCTGCTACACCGACAGAGGCATACATTTGCATACATCATGATAGTTTCATTTTCTTTATATTGAGTACCCTTGTAAAGTGTGAAAGATCTTCTATACTTCTTGTAATTTATAGAGTGTTGCCCCTAAAGTGAGGAAAAGATCCCAAAGAGGACAAAATCAAAAGATCCCAAAGAGGACAAATGAGAGTTAAATAGAAAGAGCCATTGAGGCCACAAAAAAATAAAATAAAAATATAGAAAAAGAGAAAAAGAAATAAAAAGAGAGAAGGGGGCACACTACTATTCCTTTTGAGAGATCCACACTCATACTCCATATTATACCTTGTACTCCATAGAGATTATCATTCATGCATATAGCTATGTGGGGACCTTCACACTATAGAACTTGGCTTGTATATTCCAATGATGAGTCTCCTCAGAAGAGCTCTAGGTCTTCTTGAGCGAGCAAGTTGGATGCACCCCCACTAGTTCCATTGGAGAGCTTACCTTAGCTCATATGTGCATCCGTTGCATGGCAATCCCTACTCCTCACATCATATCTATCATTTGGCTTTCTCTCGCCTATGATTGTCCTCATTGATGTGAGCCTTTCACACCTTTTTTGTCTTCCCCCTTCATCATTTTTCTCTCTTTGCCATCCTAAGTGTCAACTTTCTTGCTTACGCTCATCCATTGCATGAGTGCTCAAAATATCGAAAGGGAGTGGATCATTTTGACTTGTACCTGGCTAGTGGTCTGGGGATGAGTCAAGATAAGATTCCAAAGAAGACCAAGTGTGAAACTTTAGTAGATTAAGTTCTCAACAATACAAAAACTATGTTTTACTCTCTCGTATATCCCTATCCCCTTTCTTGCACGTAAACACCATTTGGAGACATTCGAGTCACGGACAGCGAGAGCTCTTGCACCTTTATGTTCTTATGTTGCTTGTTACAATGCTAATATAGACTCTTGCTTGTTATGACTTGAATTGAATTACATGCCTTGATTGCTTTACTTAAAAAGTTCTTATATGGTTGGTAGCATGTCACCACAGAAATTATGCTTGTTATCATTTACCTACTCGAGGACGAGCAGGAATTAAGCTTGGGGATGTTGATACGTCCAAAACGTATCTATAATTTCTGCTTGCTCCATGCTTCTTTTGTGTGATATTGCTATGATATTGATGCACTTCCATACACTTTTGATCATATTTGGACTAACCTATTAACTCAGTGCACCACAGTGCCAGTTCCTATTTTCTGCTATTTTTCTATTTCAGGTTTCCCCCATATTAAAAGTGCTCCAAAAATTCCAGGAAAAATATAGGAAAAATCAGCGTACAGGGAAGCTTCGCGAAGAACCAAAGATGGGCCAGAGGGGAGCCAGGGGAGGCCCAGGCGGCCACCTGGCGCGGCCCCACCCCTGGCCGCGCCAGGGGGGCGCCTGGGGCCCCTGCTCCGCCTCTGGCTGCCCCCTTCGCCTATATATCCCTCTCGTCCCGAAACCCTCGAGGACAGAACCCTTTTTCGCGATCTCGCCTCTGTTCCGCCGCCGCAGCGCTTCCAAGATCGGGAGCATCAGGAGAACTCTTCCCGGCACCCTGCCGGAGGGGAGAACCACCACCGGGAGCTTCTCCACCACCATGGACGCTTCCCGGATGAGTTGTGAGTAGTCCACCCTGGAACATGGGTCCATGATCAGTAGCTATGTGATGTTCTCCTCCCCTCTTTGCTCTTCACGGTTTAGACCTCGTGAGCTGCCCTACATGATCGAGGCACATATGTAATCTTTCTGCTGTTGCTTTGCTGAGTTTGCTGGGATCTGATGGATTATGAGACTATGTTCAGATTGTGTTTGAGTAATATATTTGATTCACCTCTTTTATATCTTTGTTCTTGAGTAATTCTTGCATGTTCTCCGTTGCTGTTTATTGCTTTGGCCAAGTAGTAGGTAGTAACTCCAAGAGGGAGCGTTATGCTTGATTGTGGGTTCATGCCCCCTGATGACTAGCTTGAGTGACAGAAACATGAGTCTAGGGGATGTGCTGTTGCCACAAGGGAGAAAACAACGGTGCTTGTACTTGCGGGTGCAAGGATTGTTTACTTTACGCAAAGTTCTTTTAATGCAGTTGTCCGTTGCTTTGAGTTTACACTTTGGGTGGGATTCGGAACTTAATACCAGCGAGATGTTCTGGATAGATATCTCAAGGTGGATGATTAGTAGTAGATGCAGATGGATTTCGGTCTACTTGCCTTGGCGTACCGCCCATGCTTTTGAGCCTCTACCTTTCTTTGCAGCATAGTTAGCATTGGTTTGCGCACATAATCCTGTCAATTGCCCAGCTGTAATTTGTTTACCTCGCTTTGTTGTTTTATCGTCTTTTGGGAGAGAGACATCACTAGTGAACATCATGGGACCCCGGTCCATATTACCACCGCTGATCACACCTTCTATTTACTTCCTGTTTTTATTTCCTAGTTGCAGTCATAGCTATCATTATTATCTCTTGTGTTTGATCCTTTGTAAACAACAAGGCCGGTAAAAGTAAAGTAGATTTAGATTGATATGTTGAGAATAGACCCGGGGGCCATAGTTTTCTCTAGTGGCTTCTCTCATGATAGCGATATTCTACGGTGGGTAAACAAATTATTGTCGAGCAATTGATAGAAAAGTGAATAATTATGAGACTATCTAGGCATGATCATTGTATATAGGCATCACGTCCGAGACAAGTAGACCGACTCCTGTGTGCATCTACTACTATTACTCCACACATCGACCGCTATCCAGCATGCATCTAGTGTATTGAGTTCATACGAACAGAGTAACGCCTTAAGCAAGATGACATGATGTAGAGGGATAAACTTAAGCAATATGATGAAAACCCCATCTTTTTATCCTCGATGGCAACAATACAATACGTGCCTTACTGCGCCTACTGTCACTGGGAAAGGACACCGCAAGATTGAACCCAAAGCCAAGCACTTCTCCCATTGCAACAACTATAGATCTAGTAGGCCAAATCAAACCAATAATTCGAAGAGACTTGCAATGATATTATGAGCACACATAAAAAGTTCAGAGAAGAACCAAATATCTTTCATAAAAATAACCTTGATCATAAACTCACAATTCATCGGATCTCGACAAACACACCACAAAAAGAGATTATATCGAATAGATGTCCTCGAAGACCGAGGAGAACTTTGTATTGAGATCCGGAGAGAGAAAAGAAGCCGTCTAGATACTAGCTATGGACCCGAAGGTCTGTGGTAAACTACTCACAACACATGGTGAGGGCGATGATGATGAAGGCCTCGATGATGGATCCCCCTCCGGTGGAGCTCCGGAACAGGCTCCAAGATGGGATCTCCACGGGAACAGAAACTACGGCGGTGGAATTAGGGTTTTCTCTCTGTATATGGAGTTTCTGGGGTACGTGGACTTATATAGGAAGAAGGAGGGCACCGGGGGGCCACTTGAGGGGGCCTTGAGGCAGGGGGCGCGCCATGGGAAGGGGGGCGCGCGCCCCCACCGTCGAGGGCCACCTCTCTGTCCCGTGACTTGGTCCTCAAGCTCCGCGTGCGTGATTTTCTCCAAAAATATCTCTCGCGAAGGTTTCATTCCGTTTGGACTCCGTTTGATATTCTTTTTCTGCAAAACCCTGAAATAGGCAAAAAACAGCAATCTGGACTGGGCCTTTGGGTTAGTAGGTTAGTCCCAAAAATGATATAAAAGTGAATGATAAAGCCCATTAAACATCCTAGACTTCATAAATAATAGCATGGAACAATCAAAAATTATAGATACGTTGGAGACGTATCACCACCCGCGTCCTACCATGTTACTGATGGCTTAAATAGCTCTTCCACGAAGGTGTTAGGCGGGATGGGGTCACATTTAGCGCCCATGCGAGCGAGTACGTCAGCAGCCTGGTTATTATCCCGGGCTACGTGATGGAATTCTAACCCCTCAAATCTAGCCGATATTTTCAATATAGCATTGCGATAAGCTGCCATTTTTGAATCCTTCGCATCAAAATCTCCATTTATTTGGGAGATGGCGAGGTTTGAGTTTCCGCGTACCTCGAGGCATTGTATGCCCATGGATACAGCTAGGCGGAGACCATGCAATAGGGCTCATATTCGGCCGCATTGTTAGAGTCCGTGTACATAATTTGTAGAACGTACCGGACTGTATCCCTAGTTGGAGATATCAATATTACGCCGGCCCCCAATCTGGCTAGCATTTTAGAACCGTCAAAGTACATTGTCCAGTGGGAATATGAGCCGTACTCTTTAGGGAGTTCGGCTTCGGTCCATTCTGCCACAAAGTCAGCCAACACCTGGGATTTAATAGTCCGGCGTGGCTTATAAGATATTTCAAACGGTAAGAGCTCGATGGCCCATTTGGCTATGCGTCCCGTGGCGTATTTATTGTTAATAATATCATTTAGTGGTACCTCTGATGCCACTATGATCGAACACTCTTGAAAGTAGTGTCGAAGTTTGCGAGATGACATGAAGACCGCATAGGCAATTTTCTGATAGTGGGGGTACCGTGATTTGCACGGTGTTAGAACCTTGAATACATAGTATACGAGCTTTTGAACGGGGAATTTATGTCCCTCTTTGGCTCGTTCGACGATGAGCACGGCACTCACTACCTGGTGAGTGGCCGATATGTAAAGCGGCATAGGTTTGCCAACACCGGGAGCGGCTAGGATTGGGTTGCTCGCTAGTAGAGTTTTTTTTCTTCCAATCCAGCTATGGCCGCGTGCTCCATTCAAAATTGTCAGTGCTTTTTAGCAATCTATAAAGTGGCAATGCTTTTTCTCCTAACCTGGAGATGAAGTGGCTTAAAGCCGCTATGCAGCGTGCTAGTTTTTGCACTTGTTTGAGGTCGGTTGGCGTTTTGAGTTCTGACAAGGCCCGAATTTTAGCTGGGTTAGCTTCGATTCCTCTATGGGTTACAACGAACCCCAGTAGCTTTCCATCTAGAACGCCGAATACACATTTTTCCGGATTGAGCCTTATGTCATATTCTCGAAGGTTATCAAATGTAAGGCGGAGATCTTCCACCAAAGTCTCGACGTGTTTGGTCTTAACGATTACGTCATCAACATATGCCTCCACTATCTTGCCAATTTGTTTTTCTAAGCTTGTTTGAATCATGCGTTGATATGTGGTGCCAGCGTTTTTGAGTCCAAAGGGCATAGTGTTGAAACAGAAAGGACCGTACATGGTGATAAATGCCGTTGCGGCCTGATCGGACTCCTTCATCTTTATCTAATGGTATCTGGAGTAAGCATCACAGAAGCACAACGAGTCGTGTCCGGCCGTTGCATCTATAATTTGATCAATGCGGGGCAAAGGGAAGCGATCCTTTGGGCTGGCCTTATTTAGGTCTGTAAAGTCGACGCAGAGGCGCCATGATTTATCCTTCTTTGGCACCATGACTAGGTTGGCTAGCCAATCCGGATGTTTAATTTAACTGATGAATCCGACTTCCAATATCTTGGCTAGCTCTTCTCCCATTGCTTGTCTTTTGGGTTCGGAAAACTGTCGCAGTGACTGCTTGACTGGCTTGAACCCTTTGATAATATCGAGGTTGTGTTCGGCCAGCCTGCGTGGGATTCCCGGCATATCTGAAGGGTGCCAGGTGAATATGTCCCAATTTCCCTGAAGGAAGGCGCGTAACGCGTTGTCTATAATCGGATCCAGTTATGCCCCGATAGACGCTGTCTTGTTAGGGTCCGTTGGGTGCACTTGGAATTTTATTATTTCATCTGCTGGCTTGAAGGAGGTAGATTTTGATCTTTTGGTGAGGTTTACATCGTCCTTGTCCACCATTGATTGTAAGGTAGTTAATTCTTCGGCCGCGAGGGCTTCGGATAATGCCTCTAAGGCTAAGGATGCCATTTTGTTCTCAGCGCGGAGTGCTCTATCCGGTCACTTGTTAATGTGATCACTCCATTGGACCCTGGCATTTTAAGCTTCATGTACCCGTAATGGGGTATAGCTTGAAAGCATGAAAAAGCATCCCGTCCTAAAAGGGCGTCGTATCCGCTATTGAAGGGAACAATGTGGAAGAGCAGTTCATCTGACCTGTATTTATCGGATGTGCCGAATACTACATCGAACTTGATGCTTCCCGAACACCGGGCTCTCGGCTAGGTATAATTCCTCTAAAGGTTGTGTTAGTGTGCTCAATGCGGGATTTGTCGACCGGCATTTTTTCAAGCGTTTCCTCATATATGAGGTTCACTCCGCTTCCTCCGTCCATAAGTACTTTAGTGAGGCGGAAACCGTCCACTATTGGATCTAGTACAAGAGTTGTTATTGCTCGGATAAGCCGGACTCGGGGTGCGTCTTCGGCAAAAAAGCTAATTGTCGTGTCGCTCCATTGGCTTGCAGAGCTAATTTGGTAGACCTCGGCAAGTTCGCAATTCGCTCTCTTGCGGCGGTTATTTGAGGAGAACATCTCGAAGACAGTAAAGACACCGACATCTTTCTCCCCTGATACGGCGGTGGCAAGGATTGCCGCACCGCTCTTTGCTACCCGCCAGAGTACCCAACATGCCCTAAGGCAATGGTTTGGGATATTGTCCGGGGCTACATGTATTGGCAAGGTTCATCGAGCAGTTCGTCCAGTACAGACATGTGCCTTAAAAAAGGTTTGTTCTTCTTGCCAATAGGCATATTATCGGATGACCTGCTAGGGTATGTCCGTTTAGCCTTAATAGTGTGTTGTCCGGATATGGACTATTCGAGAGGTGTATTCTGGGCTTTCCAAGTATTTTCCATTGCGCAATACTTTCGTACTAAATGTGACAGTTCTGTGAAACTCAGAACACGACGTCGGTTGAGGGCGTTCAACACTCCCTTGTCTGTACATGTGCGGTATAATAGGGAGGCCGCCTCGTCGTTGTAGCAGTCACTGATCTTGTTTTTAACAAGAAGGAATCTAGCCCAGAAGTGGTTGAATGTTTCCTTGGGTTGCTGCTATATGTTCGCGAGATCGTCCACATCCAAGTGTCCGGATTTACTTGGAGACTTTTTCCCTGGGTGGGTGGGTGTTGGTAATTTTGAGTCCCGACCCAAAGTAGTATTCGGGGTTTTGACAACCACCGATGTGGACGATCCCGGCTCGATAGGATCTAATCGTTCCATGGGCCCGGCGTCAATCCCAGAGCTCAAAAAATATAAAGTGCCTCCCGACAGGGGCATGTTCGGCTCGATGGGTTCGGAGATCTGAACTGTGATGGTCTCCGTCTCAAGAGGGGGAGTTTCTTCGGCTCCGTCCTCAACTGCTGCCCCTAGATGAGTGATCAGGATGGGATCGATCTCATCATGACCGGATTTAGGTCCGATCTGATCTCCTGGCGATGAAAGCCCCAAGGCAGCAATGCAATCCAACAACTTGTTTAAGGGTGAGAGAACTGTCGATGTCGCGTCATCGGAGTGGCCGGAGTCAACATAAGGGTGGTGCTCGATGACCACAGGGAGTGCGGCCGGCCCTGAGGCCATGCGGACCCATACAGCGAACCCGCCGAGCTAGAGAACCTGGCCGATGGTCAAGTTGTTTCCGAAGGTGATCTCGTCGCTGATGATGAGACAAGCCATCGATCGCTCATCGCGAGCGCACAGCGGAGCTCTCAATGAAAGCACCACAGTCGGTGTCAATACCAGCAGATCTCGGGTAGGGGGGGCCAAGCTATGTGTTTCGAGGATCGATGGTAACAGGAGGCTAGGGACATGATGTTTACCCAGGTTCGGGCCCTCTCGATCGAGGTAATACCCTACTTCCTGCTATATTAATATGGATGAATATGATTACAAGAGTTGATCTACCTCGAGATCGTAGTGGCTAAACCCTAATGCCTAGCCTATGAGGATATTACGATAGTGATGATCTCCTCTACAGAATAAACCCCTCAGCTTATATACACACCAGAGAGGGCCTACGGTTACAAGGGTGACTTGGGGAGGAAGTAATTGATACATCCGGACTCTACGCTTGCCTTCCTACGTACATAGGAGTTCTGACCGAATATGGGGGAGAGTCTTCTGCTTCTTCTTTTGTGGCCCATCAATACGTCCCAGCTTCATCGACCCGGACGCCTGAGGAACCCTGAATACAGGACTCCCTCAAGCATGTTCATTACTCATGAGTAGTTACCTTTGTTCTTGAGGTCACGGGAGAAATCTTGTTACAAGTAATCATGTGAATTTGATATGTGTTCGGTATTTTGATAGTATGTATGTTGTGATTCCCTGAGTGGTGTCATGTGAACGTCGACTACATGACACTTCACCATATTTGGGCCTAAGGGAATTCATTGTGGATTATTAATTAGATGGTGGGTTGCGAGAGTGACAGAAACTTAAACCCCAGTTTATGCACTATTCCGTAAGGGGCCGATTGGATCCAAAAGTTTAATCCTATAGTTAGAATTTATTCTTAGTACTTTTCTCGTAGTTGCGGATGCTTGCGGGAGGGTTAATCATAAGTAGGAGATTTGTTCAAGTAAGAACAGCACCTAAGCACCGATCCACCCACATATCAAATTATCAAAGTAGCGAACACAAATCGAACCAACATGATGAAAGTGACTACATGAAATTCCCGTGTACCCTCAAGAACGCTTTGCTTATCATAAGAGACCATTTTGGCCTGTCCTTTGCCTCAAAAGGATTGGGCTACCTTGCTACATACTTGTTACTATTATCATTACTTGCTTGTTGCAAATTATCTTGCTATCAACCAACTCGCTACTTACAATTTCAGCACTTGCAGACATTACCTTACTGAAAACTACTTGTCATTTCCTTCCAGCTCCTTGTTGGGTTTGAAACTCTTAGTTATCTAAAAGAGCTACAATTGATCCCCTATACTTGTGGGTCATCAGGGCTATTTTCGGGCGCCGTTGCCGGGGAGTGAAGCGCCTTTGGTAAGTGGAATTCGGTAAGAAAACATTTATATAGTGAGCTGAAATTTATTGTCGCTTGCTACTATGGAAAACAATCCTTTGAGGGGTTTGTTCGGGGTATCTTCACCTTCCAGAACCACAATTAATTGCCTCTAAACCTGCATGCACCTACTAAAAATATTGAATATGAAATTCCTTCAGGTATGATAGAACAACTTCTAGCTACTCCTTATGCAGGAGATGGAACCGAACATCCTGATATGCACTTGATATATGTATAACAAATTTGTGGATTGTTTAAGCTTGCAGGTTTACCCGGAGATGAGGTGATGAAAAGTTTTTCCCTTTATCTTTGAAGGGAAAAGCATTGGCATGGTATAGGCTATGCGATGATATTGGATCATGGAATTGGAATCGTTTAAAATTGGAGTTCCACCAAAAAAAATATCATATGCATCTAGTTCATCGTGATCGGAATTATATATATAATTTTTGGCCTCGTCAAGGAGAAAGTATCGCTCTAGCTTGGGGAGGCTTAAGTCAATGTTATATTCATGCCCCGATCACGAGCTCTCAAGAGAAATTATTATCCAGAACTTTTATGCTCGGCTTTCTCATAATGATCAAACCATGTTGGATATTTCTCGTGCTGGTTATTTTATGAATAAAACTATTGAATTCCGGTGGGATCTTTTGGAAAGAATTAAACGCAACTCTGAAGATTGGAAACTCGGCAAAGGAAAAGAGTCAGGTATAAAACTTAAGTATGATTGTGTTAAATCTTTTATGGATACCGATGCTTTTCAAAAGTTTAGCACTAAATATGGATTTAACTCTGAGATAGTAGCCTCCTTTTGTGAATCATTTGCTACTCATGTTGAACTCCCTAAAGAGAATTGGTTTAAATATCACTCACCTACTAAAGAAGAAATTAAAGAACCGGTACCAGTTAAAGAAGAAGCTCTACTCTATAATGTTGATTCAGTTGTTCCTACTGCTTATATTGAGAAACCCCCTTTTCCTGTTAGGATAAATGAACATGCTAAAGTTTCAACTGTGGTTAACAAAAGCTATGTTAGAACACCTAAACCAGCTGAACAAATTAGGGTAGAACCTAGTGTTGCTATGGTTAAAGATCTCTTGGAGGAAGATATAGATGGGCATGTTATTTACTTCTGTGCGGAAGCTGCTAGAATTGCTAAACCCGAAAAAAGGGATAAAAATTGACCAGTTATTGGCCTGCCTGTCATTTCAGTTAAAATAGGAGATAACTGTTATCATGGTTTATGTGACATGGGTGCTAGTGTGAGTGCTATTCCTTAACTTTGTATCAAGAAATTAGGAAAGACATAGCACCTACCGAGTTAGAAGACTTAGATGTTACTATTAAACTTGCAAATAGGGACACCATATCACCTTGTGGGATTATTAGAGATGTTTAAGTCTTGTATGGGAAAATAAAATACCCTACTGATTTTCTTGTTCTTGGTTCCCCACAAGATGACTTCTGTCCCATTATCTTTGGTAGAACTTTCTTGAACACAGTTAATGCTAAGATAGATTGCAAGAAACAAACTGTTCGTGTTAGCTTTGTTGATGAGTCTCATGAGTTTAATTTTTCCAAATTTAGTACAAATCGTCATGAAAAAGAATTGCCTAGTAAGGATGAATTAATTTGTCTTGCTTCTATTGTTGTGCCACCTACTAATCCTTTAGAATAATACTTGCTAGACCATGAGAATGATTTACATCTGCATGAAAGAAATGAAATAGATAAGATTTTCTTTGAACAACGTCCTCTGCTTAAACACAATTTACCTATTGAAACTCTTGGAGGTCCTCCTACACCTAAAGGTGATCCTGTGTTTGAATTAAAACAATTGCCAGACACTCTGAAATATGCTTATCTTGATGAAAAGAAGATATATCCTGTTATTATCAGTGCTAACCTTTCAGAACATGAAGAAGAAAGATTATTGAAAGTTCTAAGGAAGCACCGAGCTTGTGACACCCCGAGACCAGTGTGCCAGGTGTCAGTCAGTTATTCGTTGCCTTTGCCATGTCATCTGCTTGCGTGTTGCATCTTGCCATGTCATCATGTGTCTTGCATCATACCTTGCCATGTATTGCATCATATATAGACTTGTGTTGTTTTTCTGTGCTTCCTACCTTGCCATGTTTTGCTTCCTGTATAGACTTGTCTTGCATCATACCTTGCCATGTATTGCATCATATATAGACTTGTGTTGTTTTCTGTGCTTCCTACCTTGCCATGTTTTGCTTCCTGTATAGACTGGTCTTGCATCATACCTTGCCATGTATCGCATCATATATAGACTTGTGTTGTTTTTCTGTGCTTCCTACCTTGCCATGTTTTGCTTCCTGTATAGACTTGTTGTGCATCATATGTAGACTTGTTTTGCATCATACTTTCTTGAGCATATTGTCATGTTCTTGTGTTGTTTTTCTGTGCTTCCTACCTTGCCATGTATTGCTTCCTATATCACTACTAGGAAAAGGGCTATAGATGGAATTGATACTAATGGCGCACCAAACAAGCAGTGCGCCATTAGTATATAATAATGGCGCACCAATCTCTGATACGCCATTAGAGTTCAAACTACTAATGGCGCACCTGGCCCAGGGTGCGCCATTAGTATCAAAAAGTTTTTTTTGAACTCGTGCGCCTGTCCAAACATACTAATGGCGCATCCAGACAAAGTGCGCCATTACTAGTTGTAACTAGTAATGGCGCACCAGCAGTAAAGTGCGCCATTAATGTTCTTTTTTTTATTATATTTTTTATTCTTTTTGTTGCAAAACTACTAATGGCGCACCAGCCATCAATGCGCCATTAGTAACGTTGGTTACTAATGGCGCATGGATGGCTGGTGCGCCATTAGTAAAGTAGGACAGCTAGATATTTTGGACAGCCACACCTACCCACTCACTTTCCCTTCATTCTCTCCACCTCGATCCTCCTCCAAGCTTGTGTCGGCTGCAAACTGGGTGAGTACGCATACCGGAGGTGATGTTCCAGTTGTGCCCGCTGTGCCCGCTGGCTCGTGCCCACTGTGCCCGCTGTGCCGCCGAATCGCCGATGGTCCAGTTTGAAGCCGACTAGATCGGAGCTCATGGAGTGCTAAGATCCGTACTGCAGTGTGTTCGCCACTGCCTCCCATCTCAGGCTCCGGCAGCGGCTGGTTCGTCACCGCCTCTCCAGCATCACCTCGCGTCCTCCTCGACCTCGTCGGCTGCAAGTCGTTGGTGAGCTCCATCTCAATTTTATTAGCTAGTACATGTATGATGCATATAGTTTTATTTTCTTGTGCTTGTTCATGTCAAATCTGCTCGTGCCTGAATGATGCACTTTTGCAACTTCGATTTGATGCTCATACTTGTTCAAGTCTTGGTGGTTTGGCAGTCTAATTTGGACATTATGTTTAACTGTTAAGTACTATGGAGAACCAAGTTAGTAGGTTAAGGACGGGTAGATAATCCTCGTTTTGAAATTTAGGACATTGCACTGAAAATAATAATATCTACGGTTGTTCCATTTATCGTCACAATACACATTCATTCAGTGAAAAGTTGATGGACAGTGTTGCTGGAATGTCGATTAACTTCCGTTTCGGCAAATTCGGGTACTCCATATGTCCTATTTTCAGCAAAGGTCATGCTGAAATTTTTCATGAATTTTAGCATGACTTTTCTAAAAATAGGACATATGGGGTACTTAAGAGTCTGCCGGCATCTAGACAGTTGATATACTTCAGAGACATACTAGGAAAATTAAACATATGGATGCCGGAGACATACTAGATGGGGTTTAATTAAGTTTGCCATAGTACTTAAGAACCTGCCATTCTACTTAACAGTTCACAAACACTTCACAGTTCACAACCATACTAGCTAGCGCAAAAGTTAAACATCATCAACTTCACAGAGGGTGACTACATGGGACTCATAGCCTTCAGGAGGGCTGCATGCTCTGCCCTGATCTTCAGGTCCCTCCCACTTGTCTTTAAACCGTGTGCATGCGACATAAGGTGCTCATACATCCCATCCTTGGGAATTGGCTTAGTGGTGCGGTATGGGCACCTGAACTTGCCCCACTTGTAGTACGCCGCCTTCCCCTTCTCCCTAATATTGTTGGCTTCCTTCTCAATGAAGGACTTGTGGTTCCACTCTTCCACCTCATCTCCAGAGTTGTACTGCACATACAAATGATTTGCATATATACATACTTCCCATTTAGAGTAATGTAATTAACAAACATCAGATAATTGCCATTTACTGGAATTTAATGAACAAACAAACATCAGATAACTGCCATCTACTGGAATTTTAATTAACAAACATCAAATAGCTAGCCACGAACGTCCAGGAATTAATTAAACAGAAATAGACCACAGGTAAATCTAACCAAACTGAACTCAAATCACAAGTCTCAACTTTGACATGCGCTAAAACTGCAATTTGATTTGATCATTTGTCCCACACGTAAGATGCATATCAACATTACTCAATCCAGATAACTATCCTATGATCGAAGCAGATGCCATCCCAGCAAATGATTAACACATACTAGTAGGATGTACAAATAAATCCCAAATTTGGACATGCGCTAGAGAACATATATTATGTCTTGAAAAGAATGATTCAAAAGAAGCAGTAGGGGCATTAGAACATCACACATAATAACATAAGGCAGAAGTTCACCAAAGATGCAGGCAGAAGTTCACATAATAGCATAATAACATCAAGCAAATTGTGCCTGGTCGATGCTCCCAGTCCTAGATAAATGGGAACACAGAACATGATTATTACCAAAACACATAGTAGCAGCTACGACATTGAACTGGTACGCTAGATGTAGTAGCCTTGAAGAGATCCATGGCGAGCACCCCAAACTAGCTCTAACCTATGCATCCAAACAAGGCTAAAAAACAGCTTGGGGTTACCTCCTCGTCGTCGTCAGAATCAGACGGGTCGTTGAACCCAGCAATGTCCAGCTTCCTCTTGTTGCCAACAGCTTCCTCATTCTGCAATATAAGTAATTAATTCAATTATACTACTAACTACATATAACACAGCACATAACATAATCTAACAATTAATTGAGGGAATATGCACAACAAATCTAACAACATATACAACACATAACATAATCTGAGCACATGCGGCAATCCAGATTCTAATATAAATAACCTAACTAAACATCTAATTAGAAAACCCTAACCACTACATCCACTGGATGATTCAATCACAGATTCTACATATAACTACCTATAAATTAATCCAATACAAAAAAACCCTAACCACACTACATCCACTGGATGATTAATTCAATCATAGATTCCACATATCAGTGGCTATAATTGAATCCAATACCAAAAACCCCCAACTAAACATCTAACTCAAAAACCCTAACTAGTAGATCAATCACACCAAACTTAACCTTTCACTATAAATCAATCAATCAAACATCTAAATCTATTGCTTAATGGGGGTAACTAGAAAAGGAGGGGACTGCTGGCAAGGATTACCTGCAGGTCCACGTGCTCGCCGCCGGCCTCCGTAGGTCCATGAGATGGGCCGCTGGACGCCGTCACGCCAAGCTCCGGCACGGCGGAGGCCGCCACGGCCACCTTCTTCTCCTCCACACCCGCCACGGCCACCTTCTTCTCCTCCACGGCGCGTGGGGATGTAGCACCTCCTTCTATCATGGCAGCTTCGCCACGGCCTTGCTCCATCCGAGCCAGAAGCAAGCAGGAGGAGAGAGGGAGGCGGTGGTGGTGAGCGAGCAGGTGCGGTGGCCGGTGAGGGAGACGACGAGGCAGAGGAGAGAGGAGGGGGAGGGAGGCAATTTGGGGGAAATGGGGTGGGCGATGCGGCCGGTGCCCGTTCCCCTCCTCTTATACTAGGGACATTTTTTTGGAAAATATCCACACACACACACGTGCACGCGCACGACCACGGGGAAACGGAACCGCCAGCAATGGTTGTGGTTAGCGCGCGATGGTCGTAAGGGCATCTACAATGCAGAGATGCTTAGATGATTAAAAAACAAACAAAGGCCCACCTAGCGTACAGAGAATTTGGACGAAGCGTCGGGCGCATCGTTAGGCAGCGACGCTAGGGAATAGACCGGGAATCATGCCTACGTGGCTAAAACGGACGGGAATTAGATCCTGGCGCCGGTCACAAGCGCCCACGTTGGACATGCCCTAAATGTCCTGCAATAGACATATGCTTGTGGTTAGAGCAGTGAAGCATATAGTTGTGTACATTGAAGCCTGAGCCGGACGTGTTGGTAGCATGTGAAAATGAGAAGTTTTTTATGTGAGTTGTATGTAGGATGAAGCACAAACATGCTTGTTTATGGGGCAACTGTGATGGTAATTTTGGTTCTCGGAAGCATGGAAAACAAATGGTAAATGCCTGTAATTGACCCCTTAGGTGTAGGCAGGATAATACTCTCGGTAATGGCCACCTTTTCCGAGAGGAGCTCTCGGTAAAGCATCTAACCTAGATCTCTTTCCTTCTTGTGCATTCTCGATAATATGTCTTATACTTTTGTTGTTGTTTTCTTCCATGCTTGGCAAACAACCTTAGCACATCATAATTACCATCTTGTGTTTTCTTCTTTGGCTAGTGCATAGCGATGCCGTCGTATGTCGTGTACAAGGGTAAGGTTCCCGGAGTCTACGACGACTGGGAGGAGTGTCGGAGACAGGTTCACCGATTCAGCGGTAACAGTTACAAAGGGTACACCACTAGGGCCGAGGCGGAATCTAGATACGCCGGCTATCTAGCGGGAGAGGGGAGGGAGCGTTGGAGGAACCGGATGAAGACGAGTTTCATCGTGATGATGCTCATCGTGATGACCGCAGCTCTCTTCTATGTGATGGTAGTTTAGATGATCGATATCGACTTGTAATGTGAAGACAAACTCGCTACTCGCGGTCTCGAGACTTGTAATATAATGTTCTATCTTTGTTCTGTCTTTTCAATTCGGAGACTAATATGATGAATTGTATTCGGAGACTAATATGATGAATTGTATTCAGAGACTAATATTCTATTGTATTCGATGAATCTGTTGTTGATGTGTGCTGTCTATATTCCAATTATACATTTTGTAACCTGTGCAAAAAACAGAAAATTAAAAAAAACCTAATATTTATACTAATGGCGCATCACATCACAGTGCGCCATTAGTATGCCAAAGGATACTAATGGCGCATTATTAGACAGTGCGCCATTACTATGCTGAAGTTACTAATGGCGCATCTTGCTGGCGTGCGCCATTAGTATGCCAAAGCACCTGGGTATACATGGCCCCCTGGGAGGCATCCTAATGACGCACTACTGTGCACACTAATGGAGTATCTGTGGTGCGCCATTAGTATACCAGATACTAATGGCGCACCAGAGGTGCGCCATTAGTAAAATGTACTAATGGCGTGGCACTAATGGCGCACCACTAATGCGCCATTAATGGCCAAATTAGGTGCGCCATTAGTAGGCTTTTTCCTAGTAGTGTATAGACTTGTCTTGCATCATACCTTGCCATGTATTGCATCATATATAGACTTGTGTTGTTCTTGTGTGCTTCCTACCTTGCCATGTATTGCATCATATATAGACTTGTTGTGCATCATACGTAGACTTGTCTTGCATCATACTTGCTTGAGCATATTGTGATGTTCTTGTGTTGTGTGTTTACCGTATTGCTTGCTTCTTCTCATTAGTGTTTGTTCCGTTGCGATCGTGAGGATTCGTTCGTCTACCCGTGGTTCTTCTTCAAGGCTTCTTCTCCGTCTTCTTCATGGATCCATTCTTCTTCCTTGCGGGATCTCAGGCAAGATGATCATACCCTTGGATACCTTTACTACCATTGCCATGCTTAGTTGTCTCGATGCTATCGTTACATGTCGCGCTCCCCATCATTTATGGTCAGCCCCTCTCCTTGTTGGCATGAAACCTCTAACCTTTGAAACCTTCCTAGCAAAACCATTGTTTGGCTATGTTACCCGCTTGCTCAGCCCCTCTTATAGCGTTGTTAGTTGCAGGTGAAGATGAAGATCGTTCCTTGTTGGAACTTGTTGTTGGAATATCACAATATATATATTATTATATTAACACACCTATATACTGGGCATGGGTGGAAGGCTTGGCCTTTTGCTCGGTGTTTTGTTCCACTCATGTCACCTTAGGCGCCGATAAACCGGCATTATGTTCCTTGATTTTGCGTTCCTTACACGGTTGGGTATATGGGGACCCCTTGACACTTCGTCTTTAAATAAAACTCCTCCAGCAAGGCCCAACATTGGTTTTAATTTTCTCATAATAACAACTTAATTAAGTAATTAAATTGCATAGGGAGTTGGCGCTACCCGTGGATTCTTCTACATAGCAGGGGGGCCAGTGCTGATGGTGTTGGTCCCAAACGGGGAGACTGCGGGACCGCCACGGGGAAACTCGAGGTATCTGGCTCCTGTAGGATCACCTATCCGGTTGTGGCCTGAGACGAGATACGCGCGGCTACTATCAGGGTGTCGGCACGCCGGGAGGTCTTGCTGGACTTGCTTTACCATTGTCGAAATGTCTTGTGCACCGGGATGCCGAGCTTGATCGGATTTCCCTAAGATAAGGGGTAATAATTATTATTACTTCAGCTGATTGTGAGAGCTTCTGATGGGCTAAGTTGGGACACCCCTGCAGGGTTATGATCTTTCGAAAGCCGTGCCCGCGGTAATGTGGCAGATTGGAATTTGTTAATGTCCGGTTGTAGAAAACTTGACAGAGGATCCGAAGTAAAACACACAACTGTGTGAGTAACCGTGACTGTCTCTTTTCACTTTGAGAAGAGAACACGGTGGGGTTATGTTTGACTCGTAGGTAGTTCTGGATCTTTAGCGATCATTTCTAGTTTGCGATCGTTTGCGTAGATGCAAATCTTATTCTTGTACTCGTAAGTTAGCCACCATATTTTTTTTGCTTAGCCGCTGCTGCAACCTCACCACTTTACCTCTTCCTACCCATTAAGCTTTGCTAGTCCTGTTACCCATGGTTATGGGATTGCTGAGTCCTCGTGTCTCACAGATACTACAACAACAGTTGCAGGTGCAGGTTTCCGATGTCTTGACGTGAGAGCGATGATCGTTGTTTGGAGTTCTTTCTTCTTCTTCTTCTTCTTCAGTCTTGGGTTAGGTTCCGGGTCGGCAGCCTGGGATAGCAGATGGATGTCTTTGTGCTTTTCATGTTTGCATCCGTAGTCGGATGCCATGTATTGATGTTGTTGTATTCATGTGACTTGTATGTATTGTTGTATCCCCCATGTATGTATGTAATGGTACGATGTAATGATATCCATCTTGCTAAGCGCCCGAAATGCGGTTGTGCCCCAATCACGTAAGTGTCACGTGATCGGGATAGAATCGCATCTTGGGCCTGACAGAGCTGCTATTGGGTATACTCTTGATGATTTAAAGGGCATTAGTCCCACTCTATGTCAGCACAGAATTAATATGGAACCTGATGCTAAACCAGTTGTTGATCACCAACATCGGTTAAATCCGAAGATGAAAGAAGTGGTAAGAACGGAAATATTAAAACTTCTTGAAGCAGGTATAATCTATCCCATAGCTGATAGTAGATGGGTAAGTCATGTTCATTGTGTCCCTAAGAAAGGATGTACAACTGTTGTTCCTAATGATAAGAATGAACTTATTCCACAAAGAATTGTTACAGGCTATAGAATGGTATTGATTTCAAAAAATTAAATAAAGCTACTAGGAAAGATCATTACCCTTTGCCTTTTATTGATCAAATGCTTGAAAGATTATCTAAGAACACACACTTTTGATTCCTTGATGGATATTCTGGCTTTTCATAAATACCTATTTCTCAACATGATCAAGAAAAGACCACTTTTACTTGTCTGTTTGGAACTTATGCTTTTAGACGTATGCCTTTTGGTTTATGTAATGCACCTGCTACCTTTCAAAGATGCATGATGGTTATATTCTTTGATTTTCGTGAGAAGATTATTGAGGTTTTCATGGATGGCTTCTTTGTTTATGGGAAGTCTTTTGATGATTGTTTAAGCAATCTTGAGCGAGTTTTGCAGAGATGTGAACAAACAAATCTTGTCCTGAATTGGGAAAAGTGCCACTTTGTGGTTAATGAAGGCATTGTATTGGGTCATAAAATTTCTGAAAGAGGTATTGAAGTGGACCTTTCTAAGGTTGATGTTATTGAGAAAATGCCATGTCCCAAGGACATAAAAGGTATTCGTAGTTTCCTAGGTCATGCTGGTTTCTATATGAGGTTTATTAAAGACTTCTCCAAAACTTCTAGGTCTCTCACTAATCTTTTGCAAAATGATATTCCTTATGTTTTTGATGATGATTGTTTAGAAGCCTTTGAAACACTCAAGACAGCCTTAATCTCTGCATATATTGTTCAACCACCTGATTGGAACTTGCCTTTTGAAATTATGTGTGATGCTAGTGATTATGTTGTTGGTGCTGTTCTAGGACAAAGAGTTGATAAAAAATTGAATGTTATTCATTATGCTAGTAAAACTCTAAACAGTGCTGATACATCTCCAACGTATCTATAATTTTTTAATGTTCCATGCTATTATATATGAAGTCTTGGATGTTTAATGGGCTTTATCATTCACTTTTATATCATTTTTGGGACTAACCTACTAACCCAAAGGCCCAGTCCAGATTGCTGTTTTTTGCCTGTTTCAGGGTTTTGCAGAAAAAGAATATCAAACGGAGTCCAAACGGAATGAAACCTTCACGAGAGATATTTTTGGAGAAAATCATGCATGCGGAGCTTGAGAACCACGTCAGGGGATCGAGGGCTGGCCCACGAAGGTGGGGGGGCACCCCCCCCCCTTTCCAGGGCGCGCCCCCCCTGCCTCGTGGCCCCCTCGAGCGTCCCACGGTGCCCTCCTTCTTCCTATATAAGTCTACATACCCCAAAACCTCCGTGAACAGAGAGAAAACCCTAATTCCACCACCGTACCTTCTGTTCCCGTGAATATCCCATCTTGGAGCCTGTTCCGGAGCTCCACCGGAGGGGGATCCATCACGGAGGTCTTCATCATCATCATCATCGCCCTCACCATGAGTTGTGAGTAGTTTACCACAGACCTTCGGGTCCATAGCTAGTATCTAGATGGCTTCTTCTCTCTCTCTCTCGATCTCAATACAAAGTTCTCCTCGGTCTTCGAGGAGATCTATTCGATGTAATCTCTTTTTTCGGTGTGTTTGTCGAGATCCGATGAATTGTGAGTTTATGATCAAGGTTATCTATGAAAGATATTTGGTTCTTCTCTGAACTTTTTATGTGTGCTCATAATATCCTTGCAAGTCTCTTCGAATTATTGGTTTGGTTTGGTCTATTAGATCTATAGTTCTTGCAATGGGAGAAGTGCTTGGCGTTGGGTTCAATCTTGCGGTGTCCTTTCCCAGTGATAGTAGGGGCAGCAAGGCACGTATTGTATTGTTGCCATCGAGGATAAAAAATGGGGTTTATATCATATTGCTTGAGTTTATCCATCTACATCATGTCATCTTGCTTAAGGCGTTACTCTATTCTTACACACTAGATGCATGCTGGATAGCGGTTGATGTGTGGAGTAATAGTAGTAGATGTAGGCAGGAGTCGGTCTACTTGTCTCGGACGTGATGCCTATATACAATGATCATGCCTGTATAGTCTCATAATTATTCGCTTTTCTATCAATTGCTCGACAGTAATTTGTTTACCCGCCGTAGAATATCGCTATCATGAGAGAAGCCACTAGAGAAAACTATGGTCCCCGGGTCTATTCTCAACATATCAATCTACATCTACTTTACTTTTATCACTTTTATTTGCTGTTCTTATAAACTATAAATACCAAAAATATAAACTATCATCTCTATCAGATCTCACTTTCGTAAGTGACCGCAAAGGGATTGACAACCCCTTATAGCGTTGACTGGAAGTTCTTATTTGTTTGTGCAGGTGCGAGGGACTGGCGCGTGGTCTCCTACTGGATTGATACCTTGGTTCTCAAAAACGGAGGGAAATACTTACACTACTGTGCTGCATCTCCATTTCCTCTTCGAGGGAATACAACGCAAGCTCAAGAGGTAGCAAGAAGAATTTCTGGCGCCGTTGCCGGGGATGCTTACGCAAAAGTCATATACCTAGTACCTATCACAAACCCTTATCCTTCGCATTACATTTATTTGCCTCTCGTTTTCCTCTCCCCCACTTCACCCTTGCCGTTTTATTTGCCCTTCTTCCGCTGTGCGTTTATCGTTCGCTTGCTTCTTGTTTGCTTGTGTGTGTTGGATTGCTTGTTTGTCACTATGGCTCAGAACAATACCAAATTGTGTGACTTCTTCAATACCAACAACAATGATTTTATTAGCACTCCGATTGCTCCTATTACCGATGATGAATCTTGTGATATCAATGTTGCTTTGTTGAATCTTGTCATGAAAGATCAATTCTCCGGCCTTCCTAGTGAAGATGCTGCTACCCATCTAAACAACTTTGTTGATTTGTGTGATATGCAAAAGAAAAGGGATACGGATAACAATATTGTTAAATTGAAGTTATTTCCATTTTCACTAAGAGATCATGCTAAAACTTGGTTTTCCTCTTTGCCTAGAAATAGTATCGATTCGTGGAATAACTGCAAAGATGCTTTTATCTCTAAGTATTTCCCTCCTGCTAAGATCATCTCTCTTAGAAACGATATTATGAATTTTAAGCAACTAGATCATGAGCATGCTGCACAAGCTTGGGAGAGCATGAAAGTGATGATACGTAATTGCCCTACACATGGTTTGAATCTATGGATGATTATTCATAATTTTTATGCTGGCTTGAATTTTGCTTCTAGAAATCTTTTAGATTCGGCCGCCGGAGGCACTTTCATGGAAACTACCTTAGGAGAAGCTACCAAACTCCTAGATAATATTATGGTTAATTATTCTCAATGGCACACCGAAAGATCTACTAGTAAAAAAGTGCATGCTATCGAAGAAATTAGTGTTTTGAGTGGAAAGATGGATGAACTTATGAAATTATTTGCTGCTAAGAGTGCTTCTTCTGATCCTAATGATATGCCTTTGTCCACTTTGATTGAGAATAACAATGAATCTTTGGATGTGAATTTTTTTGGTAGGAATAATTTTGGTAACAATGCTTATAGAGGTAATTTTAATCCTAGGCCTTTTCCTAGTAATTCCTCTAATAATTATGGTAATTCCTACAACAAGTCTTATGGAAAGATTCCTTCTGAATTTGAAACTAGTGTTAAGGAGTTTATGATCTCGCAAAAGAATTTCAATGCTTTGCTTGAAGAGAAATTGCTTAAGGTTGATGAATTGGCTAGAAGTGTGGATAGAATTACTCTTGATGTTGATTCTTTGAAACTTAGATCTATCCCACCTAAGCATGATATCAATGAGTCTCTCAAAGCCATGAGAATTTCCATTGATGAATGCAAAGAAAGAACCGCTAGAATGCGTGCTAAAAGAGAGGATTATATTAAATCGTGTTCTTCTAGTTATCATGAAAATAAAGATGAAGATCTGAAAGTTATTGATGTGTCTCCTATTAGATCCTTGTTTTCTAGTATAAATCTTGATGAAAATAGGATTGGAGATGATTCTGCTTTAAAGTGTCCCAATGATTCGGAGTTTTTAGATCTTGATGCTAAAATTGCTAAAAGTGGGAGTGAAGAGATTAAAACTTTGCATAGTGATGAACCCACTATTTTGGATTTCAAGGGATTCAATTATGACTATTCCTCTTTGATTGATTGTATTTCCTTGTTGCAATCCATGCTAAATTATCCGCATGCTTATAGTAAAAATAAAGCTTTCACCAAACACATAGTTGATGCTTTGATGCAATCTTATGAAGAAAAACTTGAGTTGGAAGTTTCTATCCCTAGAAAGCATTATGATGAGTGGGAACCTACTATAAAAATAAAAATAAAAGATCAGGAATGCTATGCTTTGTGTGATTTGGGTGCAAGTGTCCCCACTGTCCCAAAAACTTTGTGTGATTTGCTAGGGTTCCATGAGCTTGATGATTGTTCTTTAAATTTTCATCTTGCGGATTCCACTATTAAGAAACCTATGGGAAGAATTAATGATGTTCTTATTGTTGCCAATAGGAATTATGTGCCCGTAGATTTCATTGTTCTTGATATAGATTGCAATCCTTCATGTCCTATTATTCTTGGTAGACCTTTCCTTAGAACGATTGGTGCAATTATTGATATGAAGGAAGGAAATATTAGATTCCAATTTCCGTTAAGGAAAGGCATGGAACACGTTCCTAGAAAGAGAATCAAATTACCATATGAATCTATCATGAGATCCACTTATGGATTGCCTTCCAAAGATGGCAATACCTAGTTTTATCTTGTATCGTGCCTAGCTAGGGGCGTAAAACGATAGCGCTTATTGGGAGGCAACCCAACTTTATATTTTTTGTTTTTGCTGCTGTTAGGGAATAAATATTTCATCTAGCCTCTGATTAGATGTGGTTTCATGTTTTGTTTAGTGTTTGTGCCAAGTAGAACCTTTGGGAAGACTTGTGTGAAGTTTATGTGATCTTGCTGTGAAAAACAGAATCATTAGCGCTCGCTAAAGTAGTCTTCAGATTTTACTCGAGCATGCTTTTTAGTTGATTATTTATACAGATGATTGGTATACAAATTCCGCAAATTTACCAATTTAGTTTGAATTTTTTGGAGTTCCATAAGTAGGCGAAACCTGCAGATTACTACACACTGTTCTGTTTTTGGCAGATTCTGTTTTTCGTATGTTGTTTGCTTATTCTGATGCATCTATGAGTAGTTTTGGAGGATATGAACCATAGGGAAGTTGGAATACAGTAGGTTTAACACCAATATAAACAAAGAATGAATTCATTGCTGCACTTTTGAGTAGTGGTTTGCTTTCTTATACTAACGGAGCTCACGAGAATTTTTGTCTAAGTTTTGTGTTGTGAAGTTTTCAAGTTTTGAGTATTGCTTTGATGGACTATGGAACAAGGAGCAGCAAAGGCCTAAACTTGGGGTTGCCCATGGCACCCCAAGTAAATTCAAGATAATCAAAAGCCTAAGCTTGGGGATGCCCCCGGAAGGCATCCCCTCTTTCACCTTCATTCATCGGTAACTATACTTGGAGCTATATTTTTATTCGCAACATGATATGTGTTTTAGTTCGAGCGTCTTGTATAATTTGAGTCTTTGCTTGTTAGTTTGCCACAATCATCCTTGCTGGACACAACTATTTGAGATATTTAAATATGGCCTAGAAATTATTAGAACACTCTATGTGCTTCACTTAAATCTTTTGAGTAGAATAGTTTTTGCTCTAGTGCTTCACTTATATCTTTTAGAGTATGGTGGTGGTAATATTTTGTAGAAATTGTTGAACTCTCATGCTTCACTTATATCCTTTTGAGAGTCTATTAAAACAGCATGCTAACGTGTTTAGGCTAAAGAAACTAGTCTTCACATGATAGACATCCAATGTCGATGTAGTAAAAAATTCACACTAAGTGCATTGAATAGAATGAGATGTTGGATGCTTGATAATTGTTTTGAGACATGAGGATAGTGATATTAGAGTCATGATAGTGGAGTTATTATAGAATTAAGAAATACTTGTGTTAAGGTTAGTGATTCCCGTATCATGCATGTATGGTGAACCGCTATGTGACGAAGTTAGAGCATGAAGTATTTGTAGAGTGCCAACCTTTGTGTGGAGGTTGGGGGCGCGCGATGGTTAACTCCTACCAACCTCCCCCCCCCCTAGGAGCATGCGTTGATTGCTTTGTTTTGATGACTCGTAGATTTTTGCAATAAATATATGAGTTCTTATGACTAATGTTGAGTCCATGGATTATACGCACTCTCACCCTTCCACCATTGCTAGCCTCTCTTGTACCGCACAACTTTCGCCGGTGCCATAAACCCACTATATATCCTTCCTCAAAACAGACACCATATTGTTCCTCAAAACAGCCACCATACCTACCTATCATGGCATTTCCATATCCATTCCGAGATATATTGCCATGCAACTTTCCACCGTTCCGTTCATATGACACGCATCATATTGTCATATTGCCATTGCATGATCATGTAGTTGACATCGTATTTGTGGCAAGACCACCATGCATAACTTTTCATACATGTCACTCTTGTTTCATTGCACATACCTGTACACCGCCGGAGGCATTCATATAGAGTCATACTTTGTTGTTTTAGTATCGAGTTGTAATATCGAGTTGTAATGAAAGTGTGATGATCATAATTATTATAGCATTGTCCCATGGGAGGAAAGGCTAAATCTATAAAGCCCCTCCGCAAAAAAAAAGGGCCATAGAAAAAAAAGAAAGGCGCAAAAAAAGAAAAAAAGAAAAGAAAAAGGGACAATTGCTACTATTTTTTTCCACACTTGTGCTACAAAGTAGCACCATGTTCTTCATTGTAGAGAGTCTCATGCTTAGTCACTTTCATATACTAGTGGGAATTTTCATTATAGAACTTGGCTTGTATATTCCAACGATGGGCTTCCTCAAATGCCCTAGGTCTTCGTGAGCAAGCAAGTTGGATGCACACCCACTAGTTTCTTTTGTTGAGATTTCATTCATATTTAGCTCTAGTGCATCCGTTGCATGGCAATCCCTACTCACTCACATTGTTATCTATTGATGGGCATCTCCATAGCCCGTTGATACGCCTAGTCGATGTGAGACTATCTCCCTCCTTTTTGTCTTCTCCACAACCACCTCTATTCCACCCATAGTACTATATCCATGGCTCACACTCATGTATTGCGTGAAAGTTGAAAGGTTTGAATAGATAGAGTATGAAAACAAATGCTTGGCTGAAATCCGGGTTGTGCATGATATGAATATTTTGTGTGATAACGAGGGAGCATAGCCAAAACTATATGATTTTGTAGGGATAACTTTCTTTAGCCATATTATTTTGAGAAGACATGATTGCTTTGTTAGTATGCTTGAAGTATTATTGTTTCTTATGTCAATATAGGCTTTTATCTTGAATCTTACATATCTAAACATTCATGCCACAATTAAGAGAATTACGTTGAAAAACTATATTGGTTAGTATTCCACATCAAAAATTATTTCTTTATCATTTACCTTCTCGAGGACGAGCAAGAATTAAGCTTGGGGATGCTTGATACGTCTCTAACGTATCTATAATTTTTGATTGTTCCATGCTATTATTTATGAAGTCTTGGATGTTTAATGGGCTTTATCATTCAATTTTATATCATTTTTGGGACTAACCTACTAACCCAAAGGCCCAGTCCAGATTGCTGTTTTTTGCCTATTTCAGGGTTTTGCAGAAAAAGAATATCAAACAGAGTCCAAATGGAATGAAACCTTCGCGAGAGATATTTTTGGAGAAAATCACGCACGCGGAGCTTGAGAACCACGTCAGGGGATCGAGGGCTGGCCCACGAGCACTAGTAGAAAACAGGGCTTTGGTCCAGACCTGTCCAGCCCATTAGCCCGGGTTCAATCAAGAACCGGGTCCAATGGGGGCACTGGACCCGGTTCGTGAGCCCAGGGGGCCGGCCGGGCCACGTGGGCCATTGGTCTCGGTTCGTCTGGACCGTTTGGTCCCCGTTAGAGCGACAAACCGGGACCAATGGGTCTTGCTCCTGGCCCACCACCATTGGTCCCGGTTGGTGGCATGAACCGGGACCAAAGGCACCCCTTTAGCCCCGGTTCGTAGCACCAACCGAGACCACTGAGGTGCCTATATATACCCCCTCGCGCAAGAGCAGAGCACACTGCTCTGTTTTTTTTCTGGCCGTGGGGGAGAGGGGTTAGTGGTGCTCTAGCTCACCTCTTATGCACACAATGTGTTCGATGGAATGCCCGAGCCACAGTAGTTAAGCTTTTCTCCTCTCGAAGCTCTATTTTCTCCGAGATTTGTCTAGGTTTAGCGGTCCGTCACGTCCCGTCCCCGTCTTCGCCGCCGTCGATCGCCCCCGCCGATCTCGTCACCGGCACCACCGTGGTGAGCCTCTTGTTATGTCCATGCTTTTCTTACTTTTATTATTGCTTGTTATTATTGCTTTAGATAGATATTTGTCTAATTTTCTTACGTTTATTATTGCTTGTTATTATATAGTGCAATGGTTTTGATATCCGCCCACGTGGGCCCTCGTCCTGTCTACGATTCGGATGTGGTATATTATCTTTAATTTATAACTATTTGTTTTAGTGTTTATGATAGTTATGACGACCAACCTGACATGCGTAGATGTTTTATTATGTCTAGGAGGTAGTTGAACCGGAAATTCCAACCGACCCTCTTGTGGAGAGGTTAAATTTAGTTGAAGAGGAAAACATTTCCTTAAAGAAAAAATTGGAAAAAATGGAGGAGGAGAAGATGGAATTGGAGTTGCATGTTGCGGAAGTCGTCGATGATCACAAGATCAAGATGGACCCTATTGTCGAGAGGTTAAATTTAGTTGAAGAATAAAACAAATTCTTGAAGGAAAAAATAAAAAAAAATGAGGACGAGAAGATGATATTGGAGTTGCATGATGCGGATGTCGTCGATGATCACAAGATCAAGATGGATGCAATGCGGTTGAAGATTAGAAAGATTAGAAAATATGCCATTCATACCGAGGCTTGGTATCATTATGCCGTTGGATCAATTGTTACCTTGGTTGCGATTACGATCGCATTTGTTTTCGCATTGAAATGTTTTACATAGTTTCGATGTGTATGGAGAGCTATATGTTGTTAGATGAGAACTATATATGTATGTACTTTGGTTTTAATGTGATGATGAACTTCTATTAATTTGGTCACTTAATTATCTATTTATGATGTTCTGTAATGGTTTTTGACACACTTAATTATATATAATGCACGCAGATGAACCGGCAATGGATGTACGGTGACAGACACACCTCCGAGTACATTAAGGGCGTGCATGAGTTTCTAAATGCGGCTGAGGCAAACAAGCAGAATGGTTTTATGTGTTGTCCATGCACTAAATGTGGGAATACGATGTCTTACTCTAACCGGAAAATCCTTCACTCCCACCTGCTTTACAAGGGTTTCATGCCACACTATAATGTTTGGACGAGGCACGGAGAAATAGGGGTTATGATGGAAGACGGCGAAGAAGAAGAGTACGATGACAACTATGTGCCCCCTGAATACGGTGATGCTGCAATGGGGGGAGCTGGTGAAGATCAAGAGGAACCAGACGATGTGCCCAATGATGCTGCAACGGGTGAAGCTGCTGAAGATCAAGAGGAACCAAATGATGATCTCCGCCGGGTCATTGTCGATGCAAGGACACAATGCGAAAGTCAAAAGGAGAAGCTGAATTTCGATCGCATGTTAGAGGATCACAAAAAAGGGTTGTACCCCAATTGCGAAGATGGCAACACAAAGCTCGGTACCATACTGGAATTGCTGTAGTGGAAGGCAGAGAATGTTGTGGCTGACAAAGGATTTGAGAAGCTACTGAAAATATTGAAGAAGCTTCCGAAGGATAACGAATTGCCCGACAGTACATACGCAGCAAAGAAGGTCGTATGCCCTCTAGGATTGGAGGTGCAGAAGATACATGCATGCCCTAATGACTGCATCCTCTACCGCGGTGCATACAAGGATCTGAACGCATGCCCGGTATGCGGTGCATTGCGGTATAAGATGAGACGAGATGACCCTGGTGATGTTGACGGCGAGCCCGCCAGGAAGAGGGTTCCTGCGAAGGTGATGTGGTATGCTCCTATAATACCACGGTTGAAACGTTTGTTCAAAAACAGAGAGCATGCCAAGTTGATGCGATGGCACAGTGAGGATCGTAAGAAAGACGGGAAGTTGAGAGCGCCCACTGACGGGTCGCAATGGAGAAAAATCGAGAGAAAGTACTGGAAGGAGTTTGCAAAGGACCCAAGGAACGTATGGTTTGCTTTAAGCGCGGATGGCATTAATCCTTTCGGGGAGCAGAGCAGCAATCACAGCACCTGGCCCGTGACTCTATGTATGTATAACCTTCCTCCTTGGATATGCATGAAGCGGAAGTTCATTATGATGTCAGTTCTCATCCAAGGCCCTAAGCAACCCGGCAACGACATTGATGTGTACCTAAGGCCATTAGTTGAAGAACTTTTACAGCTATGGAATGGAAACGGTGTACGTGCGTGGGATGAGCACAGACAGGAGGAATTTGACCTAAAGGCGTTGCTGTTAATGACCATCAACGATTGGCCCGCTCTCAGTAACCTTTCAGGACAGACAAACAAAGGATACCACGCATGCACGCACTGTTTAGATGACACTGAAAGTATATACCTGGACAAATGCAGGAAGAATGTGTACCTGGGCCATCGTCGATTTCTTCCGACCAACAATCAATGTCGAAAGAAAGGCAAGCATTTCAAAGGCGAGGCAGATCACCGGAAGAAGCCCGCCATGCGTACCGGTGATCACGTACTTGCTATGGTCAATGATTTACACGTAATCTTTGGAAAGGGCCCCGGCGCACTAGCTGTTCCGAATGACGCTGAGGGACACGCACCCATGTGGAAGAAGAAATCTATATTTTGGGACCTACCCTACTGGAAAGACCTGGAGGTCCGCTCTTCAATCGACGTGATGCACGTGACGAAGAACCTTTGCGTGAACCTGCTAGGCTTCTTGGGCGTGTATGGAAAGACAAAAGATACAGCTGAGGCACGGAGGACCTGCAACGTTTGCACGAAAAAGACGGCATCCCTCCGAAGCAGTATGAAGGTCCTGCCAGCTATGCTCTTACGAAAGAAGAGAAAGAAATCTTCTTTGAATGCCTGCTCAGTATGAAGGTTCCGACTGGCTTCTCGTCGAATATAAAGGGAATAATAAATATGCCACAGAAAAAGTTCCAGAACCTAGTCTCATGACTGCCACGTGATTATGACGCAACTGCTTCCGGTTGCATTGAGGGGGCTTCTACCGGAAAACGTCCGATTAGCCATTGTGAAGCTATGTGCATTCCTCAATGCAATCTCTCAGAAGGTGATCGATCCAGAAATCGTACCAAGGCTAAGGAGTGATGTGGCGCAATGTCTTGTCAGTTTCGAGCTGGTGTTCCCACCATCCTTCTTCAATATCATGACACACGTCCTAGTTCATCTAGTCGACGAGATTGTCATTCTGGGGCCCGTATTTCTACACAATATGTTCCCCTTTGAGAGGTTCATGGGAGTCCTAAAGAAATATGTCCGTAACCGCGCTAGGCCAGAAGGAAGCATCTCCATGGGCCATCAAACAGAGGATGTCATCGGGTTTTGTGTTGACTTCATTCCTGGCCTTAATAAGATAGGTCTCCCTAAATCGCGGTACGAGGGGAGACTGACTGGAAAAGGCACGCTTGGAAGGGACTCAACAATATGCAGGGACGGATATTCTTGGTCTCAAGCACACTACATAGTTCTACAGAACTCTACATTGGTGACCCCGTATGTCGATGAACACAAGAACAGTCTGCGCTCCAAACACCCGGAGCAGTGCGACGACTGGATTACATGTGAACACATCAGGACTTTCAGCAGTTGGTTGGAAACACGTCTCATAGGTGACAACACTGTTTGTGATGAGTTGTACTTGTTGTCCAGGGGACCATCTTCGACTGTATTGATTTACAAAGGATACGAGATAAATGGGAATACATTTTACACGATTGTCCAAGATCAAAAGAGCACCAACCAAAACAGCGGTGTCCGCTTTGATGCAACAACCGAGAGGGGAAAGGACACATATTATGGTTACATAGTGGACATATGGGAACTTGACTACGGACATGATTTTAAGGTCCCTTTGTTTAAGTGCAAATGGGTCAATCTGTCAGGAGGCGGGGTACAGGTAGACCCACAGTACGGAATGACAACAGTGGATCTGAAAAATCTTGGATACACTGACGAACCGTTCGTCCTAGCCAATGATGTGGCACAGGTTATCTATGTGAAGGACATGTCTACTAGACCGAGAAAAAGAAAAGATAAGGAAGCGAATACATCATACGATGAGCCAAAGCGCCACATAGTTCTTTCAGGAAAAAGGGACATCCTGGGAGTGGAGGGCAAGACAGACATATCTGAAGATTATGAAAAGTTTCATGAAATTCCTCCCTTCAAAGTTAAGGCTGACCCAAGCATCCTGATAAACGATGAAGATTATCCATGGTTACGGCGCAATAAGCAAATGACACAAGCGAAGAAAAAGTGAAGACTTTTTTCCGCAACTATTATGATGATACCATGCCAACTTTGTAACAGACGAGTATGATACCATTGTCCGTTTGTACTATTCAAATTTCAATACTACTTGCACTAACAGAAAGTTTGTAATTGGTTTTACCAGAAATAATTAAAAAATAAAGCAAAAAACAAAAGAAAATAAGTAATGCAGAAAACAAAACAAAAACACTTGCAAAAAAAATAAAAATAGCAACAATAAGTATTTCGTTGTAAGTAGAAACAAAATAAAATAAATAAAGCAACAAAGAAAACAAATAATTTCAAATTTAAACTATTCAAATTTGAATACTACTTGCACTAACAGAAAGTTTGTAATTGGTTTTACCAGAAAGAATTAAAAAATAAAGCAAAAAACAAAAGAAAATAAATAATGCAAAAAACAAAACAAAAAAACTTGCAAAAAAATAAAAATAGCAACAATAAGTATTTTGTTGTAAGTAGAAACAAAATAAAATAAATAAAGCTACAAAGAAAACAAATAATTTCAAATTTAAACTATTCAAATTTGAATACTACTTGCACTAACAGAAAGTTTGTAATTTGTTTTACCAAAAGCAATAATATTCACAAAGAAACTCTAAATACAGCAAAAAACAACTTAGAAATAAATAAAGCAAAAAAGGAAAGAAAAAAATTGGGCGCTGCCCAGTGAGCCTGCAAGGCCTACAACCCAGGATGCATCTGGACTATAAGGCCCAGCAAGCTCACAGGGCAGCGCACAGAGTTAGGCCCAGAAGCCTGCAATTGAGAGGAGCTCAATACAGCCAACGCACTGGGGTTTATAAACCACTCCGAGCACCTGTCAACTAGCGAGCTGGGACTAAATATTTGCGCCGCGGGGCAGGACAAGGGCTTCGGTCCCGGTTGGTGGCACCAACCGGGGCTAAAGGGGGGTATTAGTCCCGGTTCGTGGCACCAACCGGGAC
>LR738709.1:81583930-81614090 GCA_902687465.1 Secale cereale
GGGGGGGGGGGGGTCGAGGGTCGTCGAGGGACCGAGGGTCGTCAAGGGTCGAGGGATCGCCGAGGGGTCGAGAGGTTTCCTAGCTAGTGTCAAAGTATTGAAGAAATCCATGACTTCATCATTTGCCAGAAGTAACCGGGACATGTTGGTACGAAGTTCTGCAAAGTTGTTTTGGAACGGAGTTCCTGATAGGATAATCCGTCTTTTGTTACGAATTATCCTATCTGGCAAAATAACTTTGGAGAGCTTCGTACCATCATGCGACTGTTACTTTCGCCTAATGATGAAGTATTGGTTTTGTTGAATCCTTTGACACTAGACAAAATGTGACATGAGGGGGTCTAGGGTTGTGGATCGCCGAGCAGTCGAGGGTCGTCCAGGGGTCGAGGGTCGAAGCTAGTTCTACGTTTGCCATTAATATATACATCTGTCATGTTTGAATAATAATTGGCATGTTGTAAATATTTGTAGAAACTATGGACGACAACACCCGAGACGAAGCACAAGAAGCGATGTTGATGGACATAATCGCAGACGGACAAGATGCCGTCTTGTCGTTTCTCAACGACACCAATGAGCTGGTGGAAAGAGAGCTGGAAGATCTAGGCTATGATATTGATGGCTCCGGTGACCCAATGCACATGGAAGAAGTAGACCGTGAGGACGGCTCCGGTGACCCAATGCCGGTGCAAGAAGGAGACCGTGATGCTGGCTCCGGTGACCGAACCGAGTCCGGCCAGGAGGTATATATATTAGTTAAGCCTGTGCTGACTAGTTAATTGATGCATTCATTAACTCTCGTCTTTGTTCCTTTTTCTAGCCCTCCGGATCGAGCAAATCTTTGGTAAAGAGACGAGGCGCGAAGAAAAAGTTGAGCCCGGATGAAAAGTTTGAGATCTCAGAAATCTCGCGCTCCGGCGAACCGATTGAACCCATCCGGACAAAGAACGCATTTGTTAATCAGTGCGGGGTTCTGGTTAGGGACAAGATCCCGATCAGCATCCATCAATGGTTAAAGTCGGCTGCAAAAGACGCTCAGGTGTCTTATGTCACTGATATGCAAAAAGAAGATCTTTGGACTGAGCTGAAGTCAAATTTCATCCTACCGCCAGAGGATGATCCGGCGAATCCAGTTAAAGAGGAATTAATCAAGTCTGCTGCTCTCACGAAGATGGCAGACCAATTCAGGGCATGGAAGAAAAAACTGAATAAGTTTGTCCGCGAAAAAGAGACTCCAGAATTCGTGGGCATATATGAGAAGATCAAAGATGACTGGCCCGCATTTGTGGCCTATAAGACATCGGAAAAGAGTAAGAAGATGTCGGCGACAAACCAGATAAATGCTGCGAAGAAGAAGCATCACCATCTCACAGGGTCAGGTGGCTACCTCAGAGCCTGGCCTAAGTGGGCCAAGGCTGAGAATGATCTGCTTCAGAAAGGGATCGAACCAGAGACAATGCACTGGCCAGACCGTTGCCGGACTTGGTTCTTCGGGGCTGATGGAACCTTGGACCCTGTATCAGGGAGGTGCATTTGGAGGGACAAGCAATTGGAAATACCACTCAGGAAGCTTCGGCACTATATCAAAGCAGCGCAGCAAGGGACGTTCTTCCCCGACAAAGAGAACGACGAGCTGACAATGGCCCTCGGGAATCCTGAGCACCCTGTACGGACACGAGGCACGCCAGGCTCCCTTCCGTGGAGTGCTGGGTTTCCGGACGCAGGCGGCTACAAATGCCACGAGAGGAGGAAGAAAATGCAGCAGACCAAACTGCAGGCGCTGCGCGCCAGAATACAAGCGATAGAGGAACGAGAAGCAAATCGGGACAAAAGAATTGCCGAAGCTTCCCCCGAAGCTACCCCGCCATCTCAGCGGAGAAGCAGCGTGGCTTCCACCGAGCTGCTTCAGCCGGAGCATGTCTTGACGGCTACTGTCAGGTATCCGGTGGATGCTATCACGGAGGTACAAAATTGCCACCTTATGACGCAGTGGATAAATATGAAGGTCAAGGCGGCTGCTGGCTCTGTTTATCCTACTAGACCCGACGACACTTTTCACTGCCGGCCGATTCCAGAAGGATATGCTAGGGTGATGGTGGATGAAATTACGGAGGGATTTAAGGAGCTCCAGCTTGACCACCCTACCGATGAAGGGGAGACTCGGCTAGGTTCTTCACTGAAGACTCCATGCCTATGGCGGAAGGACCTCATCAACATTCTCAACTGGACGCCTCCGCCTCCTCCTCCTCCTCCGGCGAGTCAGGGCACTCCGCCTCCTCCACCGCCTCCTCCACCGCCTCCTCCTCCGGCGAGTGACAATCAGGGCACTCCGGCTCCTTCTCCGGTGCGTGGCGGCACTCCGCCTCCTTCTCCGCCTGCGCCGGCGCGCCCGAGCAGCCAGCCTCCTAGTACGGCAATAGTGACGTTGGAGAACAATTGCCGGTTTGAATCTTTAAAGTTAAAGCTCGGACGGCTTAAAAGGGACTGCAATGATATGGGAACTTTAATGAGTGCCCTGGTGAAGTACGGAGACTCTGATAATACAAAGTATCCAGAAGCAGAAGGAGACAAGGCTGGGAAGGTTGGCAAGTCTGGTAAACCGGCGCCAATCAATCCGGCTACTTCAAGTTTTTTGGGCAAACGGAAAGCAGAGGGTGGTTCTGACTTCGTGGCTAACACTCAAGTTCAAGGGGGTTTTCAGCGTAGCCCGGGAGATCCATCTTCACAAACCGGCAGAGGAGCTTTTGGCTGGGATCAGGAGTTAGATCAGCCTTGTCCAAAGCATAGCGGAAAAGGGAAGGTGGCGAAGCATACCATGAGAGAGTGCATACCCCTTATGAAGGCAATAGCGGGCCGTTTCAATCCTCATAATCGGGCCCCAAATAGCGGCTCAGGGCCTGGATTTAATGGTCCGGGTCATCAGGGGAATAGTTCCGGATCAGGATATAGGGGCAATAACAATGGCTATCAAAACCGGGCAGGTGGTCAGAATAATCAAGGAAACTATAATGATCAGGGCAATCAATCACATCATCAAGGTGGTTACAATAATCAGAATAATCAGCAGCAGGGCCAAGGGAATTATAATAATCAGGGAAATCAGCAGCAACAGCGTCAGCAACAGCAGCCGCAATCTGGATATCAGAGTAATCCGAAGGAGTTAAGCAGTGGGCAATATCATGTCTTTACCACAAGTCTGTGTAAGAGAGATCAGAAGGTTTTGAAGCGGGCTGTTAATGCAGTGGAACCGGCGACACCGCAATTTCTTCGATGGTCGGAGCAGCCCATTGTATGGAGCAGAGAAGACCACCCAATGCGGGTGGATAATCCGGGCCATTTAGCCTTGGTGGTAGCACCTCAAGTGGGAGGTTACAAATTTACTAAAGTTCTCATGGATGGTGGTAGCAGTATCAATATCTTATATTATGAGACTTTCCGTCATATGGGTTTGACAGATAAGAAGCTAAGGCAATCAAACACAGTGTTTCACGGAGTGGTCCCAGGTAAGTCAGCTTATCCGGTTGGAAAGATTGACTTGGAAGTTACCTTTGGGAACGAATATGATTCCAGGTCAGAGATGATCACTTTCGAAGTCGTCAAGATCAAAAGCCCATATCATGCTCTGTTTGGAAGGACGGTTTATGCTAAGTTTATGGCTAGGCCGTGTTATGTTTATTTGCAGCTTAAAATGCCGGGTCATAAGGGCACGATTACGGTTCATGGAAGTCGCAAGATAGCAGTGGAATGTGAGGAAGGTGATGCAGCTTATGCAGAAGCAGTATGTGCCACAGAAGAGTTGAAATTTTATAAAGATAATGTTGATCCGGCAGATATGACTCCGCTGAAGAAGCCAACTACCGAGCATGATCCGGCGTTGAAGTTTAAATCAGCCGAAGAGACCAAGCAAGTTGATTTTGTGCCTGGAGATTCGTCTAAGCAATTCACTATTAGCGCTAACCTTGATCCTAAATAGGAAAGCGCGCTCATCGAGTTCATCCGTGAGAACCGGGATATCTTTGTGTGGAAACCTTCTGACATGCCAGGTATACCGAGGGAACTCGCTGAGCACAAGTTAAACATTGATCCGAAGTTTAAACCGGTTAAGCAGTATCTGCGCCGCTTCAACAAGGAGAGGTGCAAGGCTATAGGGGAAGAAGTGGCCCGACTTTTGGCCGCAGGGTTCATAGTAGAAGTTTTTCATCCGGAGTGGTTGGCTAATCCGGTGCTGGTTTTAAAGAAAAATGGGAAGTGGAGGATGTGTGTGGACTACACGGACCTCAATAAAGCTTGCCCAACTGATCCTTTTGCTCTACCTCGCATCGATCAGATCATCGATGCCACAGCTGGGTGTGAGCGGCTAAGTTTTTTGGATGCATATTCAGGGTATCACCAGATCAAGATGGCAGTGGAAGACCAAGAGAAGACAGCTTTCATAACTCCTTTTGGTGCTTTTTGCTATGTGTCTATGCCTTTTGGGCTTAAGTGTGCACAGGCAACTTATCAGCGTTGCGTTCAGAATTGCCTGAAGGGGCAGATAGGGAGGAATGTGCATGCCTATGTAGATGACATTGTGGTCAAATCGAAGAAAGAAGGAACAATGATAGAGGATCTTAAGGAAACCTTTGATAATCTTCGGGCTTATAGGATGATGCTTAATCCGGAAAAATGTGCTTTTGGTGTTCCGGCAGGTAAATAACTGGGATTCTTGGTCTCAAACAGAGGAATAGAAGCTAACCCAGAAAAGATCAAGGCCATCACGTCTTTGACTAAACCGGTTTGCATCAACGATGTACAGCGCATAGCTGGCCGGATCACAGCATTAAGCCGGTTCATCAGTCGCTTAGGAGAGAAGGCAATCCCACTTTACCAGATGTTCAGGAAAACAGACCGGTTTATCTGGAGTGATGAGGCAAACGCAGCATTTGAGGATCTGAAACGGCAACTAGCAAAACCACCAGTTTTAGCTGCTCCTATTGACAAGGAGCCCTTGCTGTTATATGTTGCTGCTAATACACAGGCAGTCAGCGTGGCAATTGTGGTTGAGCGCAAGGAGGCAGGGAAGGAATACCCGGTTCAGCGCCCGGTTTATTATGTGAGTGAAGTACTCATTGAGTCCAAGCAGAGATACCCTCATTGGCAGAAGTTGGTATATGGGGTGTTCATGGCAAACCGGAAACTGAAGCACTATTTCCAAGGGCATCCAATAACTGTGGTTAGTTCAGCACCGTTGGGGGATATAATCCAGAACAGGGAAGCTACGGGCAGAGTAGCAAAGTGGGCTATTGAGCTCAGCCCGCATGAGTTGAAATATGTACCACGCACTGCTATAAAATCTCAGGCATTGGTAGACTTCATCAATGACTGGACAGAGTTGCAGACGCCTGAGGAGAAGCCGGATCTTACTTATTGGACGATTCACTTTGACGGTTCAAAATAGTTGGAGGGCTCGGGGGCTGGAGTTGTCTTAACTTCCCCCAAAGGTGATAAATTTTGCTATGTCCTCCGCTTATTATTTCCTTGTACTAATAATGCAGCGGAATATGAAGCATTACTTCATGGTTTGCGGCTAGCAAAGGAGATGAACTTGAGCCGGGTTAAGTGCCTGGGTGACTCAGATCTAGTGGCACAGCAAGTTTCTGGCAAGTGGGATTCACGAGATCCCCTCATGGCGGCTTATAGACGAGAGGTGGAAGCAGTCGCAGGATACTTTAAAGGATATCAGGTGGATCATATAGACCGGCGGAGGAATGAAGCGGCTGACGCTCTAAGCCGGCTAGGGTCGCAACGTAAACCGGTGCCACCAAACACCTTTTTGGATGAATTGCACAGTCCGTCGGTTCAGATACCGACGGAAGAAGACTTAGCTGTTCCGGACCCAGAGGCACAGTTAGTTGCAGCGCTCCATATTATTCCAGATTGGACGCTGCCCTATTTGGCATACCTGAGCCGAGGAGAGTTGCCAGATGACGAAGAAGAAGCACGACAGATAATCCGGCGCTCTAAGTCCATGACAATTGCAAACGGAGAACTTCACCATCGCAGTACTTCTGGAGTATTTCAGCGATGTGTATCAGCTGAGGAAGGTTGTGAGATTCTTCGCGAAATTCATGAAGGGGATTGTGGTCATCATGCCGGTTCAAAATCATTGGTGGCTAAAGCATTCCGACATGGTTTCTATTGGTTAACCGCTCATGCAGATGCGGCAGATCTGGTCCGGAAGTGTGACGCTTGTCAGAAATTCTCAAGACGTGCTCTGGTTCCAGCACAGGAACTCCGGATGATACCAATAACTTGGCCGTTCGCGACTTGGGGGCTTGATATGGTTGGACCTTTCAAGCGATCTCAAGATCAGAAAACTCATCTACTAGTGGCAGTAGACAAGTTTACAAAGTGGGTTGAAGCGGAGCCTATAAGTAAGTGTGATGCGGCAACAGCAGTCAAATTTATCAAAAAAGTAATATTCCGGTTTGGCTTTCCGCACAGCATCATCACGGACAATGGTACCAATTTATCTCAGGGTGAGATGGAAGAGTTCTGTCAACGAGAGCATATACGTTTGGACGTCTCTTCTGTGGCCCACCCCCAATCCAATGGTCAGGCTGAAAGGGCAAATCAGGAGATTTTGCGAGGAATCAAACCCCGGCTTATGACACCTTTGCAGAGAACCCCGGGATGTTGGGTTGAGGAATTGCCATCTGTTCTTTGGAGTATTAATACTACGCCAAACCGGTCTACAGGTTACACACCTTTCTTCATGGTTTATGGTGCTGAAGCAGTTCTTCCGAGCGATATACGTCATGATTCACCAAGGGTGACGGCTTATGTGGAAGCAATCAACGAGGAGTCAAGGCAGGACGGTTTAGACCGGCTGGATGAAGAGCGTGATATAGCTGCAGCACGATCGGCGATTTATCAGCAAGACTTGCGCAGATATCATAGCCGCCGGATTAGAACAAGGACGTTCCAGGAAGGTGACTTGGTACTCCGGCTCATCCAAGATCAAACAGATATGCACAAGCTATCCCCACCTTGGGAAGGACCCTTTGTGGTCAGCAAGAATCTACACAACGGCTCATATTACTTGGTGGACGTTCGGGAACACAAGGACTCACGGACATCAGAAGAGGAGACGAAGAGGCCTTGGAATATCGCCCATTTACGGCCATACTATACTTGAGCTACGTGCTCCAATGTATCCTATGTATATATTATGAGTAATAAATAAACTGGCACCCTCGGTAAACCGGGGGCTTAGCCCTTTTTCCATACGCAAAAGTATTGTGAAAGCAACCATATATACAATTTTGTCATCAGATACCATATTTCAATATATTGGCCGGTTTAGAAATTGATTTTTTGCAGAAGGTGCAAAGGAGCAATAAAACTCTCTAAAAGCATGAGGTCATATCCGGTTCAGGAGGAACCCTGGAGGCCCTCTGGGAGTGGTATCACCTACTCCCAGTGATCGGATCAGTTTCATAGTTCTATCGACCCTTTGAAAAGTTGGATAAATCCACGTTCAGTGATCGGTTTACATTGACCCACCGGTTCAGGAGGAACCCTGGAGGCCCTCTGGGAGTGGTATCACCTACTCCCAGTGATCGGATTAGTTTCATAGTTCTATCAGCCCTCTGAAAAGTTGGATAATGCCACGTTCAGTGATTGGCTAGGCCCTCTGGGAGTGTTGGCTAATCCACGTCCCATTGATTTGCTCAGTTTTATTTGCGGTTCTTTCGGCCCTCTGAAAAGTTGGATAAATCCACGTTCAGTGATTGGCTAGGCCCCCTGGGAGTGTTGGCTAATCCACGTCCCATTGATTGGATGAACCTTGCTTTGAGCCTGGCAGCTCTTAAAAAGCCTCGACTACATGGTCTTATTTGCAAAATTTGCGCATTTTTAGTGTTTTGTGTTTTATAACCTTTTAAACCGGAGTGGAACAGCTACAGAAGTTGGCCACATATCTATAAAGTGAAAGGTCTGGATCATGAATACCAGCATAAGCAAACCGGCGTTCATTAAAACCCGGATCATATATCAGGCAAGAAGCTATGACTTTCCGAGCAACATCTTGAAGAACAAGGTAAACCGGATTTATCATCAAGATGGACCGAAGAATTTCGGGTTTCTACTTGGATCCATGAAGGTCTTCATAAAGCAATTTTAAAGTCCTAACCGGATTAAGATTACTGAGCATATATAAATCTCAGGTATAAAAAATTATTGTTAGTATAAAGATATACTTATTTGACGTTTTAAGAGAACAATTTAATCCATCCAGTGGTAAGCCACTAGGACATATTTTCGATATTGTTTCTGCAGGAACAAGAGGATATGGAAGGCAATCAATATCAGACAACATTTCAACCGGCAAGTATTTCATAAAGACAAAACATCCGGATTGAAGCACATCAAGTTTCGGCTAGCCTATTACAAGGCATAGCAAGCCCAACAGATTGGAAACATTGTTTGGTGAAACACAGATTATGATTACAGCAATAAAATTCAAAGTTATGCTTCTCCTTGCTGAGACGGCTGGCCATCGCCTTGATCCGGAACATCTTCATCTTCGTGAAGCGGTTGGAAGTCCGGCGCACGCCAGTCAATCTTCATTAAGGCCCGGAAATACATCTCGTCGTTGATAAGTTCAGAAGGGTCAATATCAGGAGCAAAGGTGTGAGGACGAACCGGCGGAATTAAGTTGACGGTATCATAGACCGGTCGCGCCACCCGCTCGTTCTGCAAATTATATCCCGGATGATATCTGGACAAGTCAGATTCAGCGGCAAGCTTGCTGGCGAGGGGACGCATCTCCTTCGTCAGGGCATAGAGATCATTTTCGGTAAAAGCTGAGCCGTCATCTTTGGTATCTGGAAATCCGGTTAGAACCTCCTCCGGATCAAGATCCGGGACCCAAGCCTTAGCCCTTGTAAGGGCCAGAACAGCACCACCCCGAGCGGCAGATTTCTTGACTTCTTCAAGACGAGCCGGCAAAACAGATAACTTGTTCAAAGTATCTTGGATCGTTGTAGTGGCCGGTTTACCAAAAGAAGTGGCACTGATGATCCTCTGAGTACCGGAGTACAGCTGTTCGACCAAGGTGTAGCAAGCTTTAAGTTTTTTCCGTAAGTCATCCCCAAGATGGGAGACACGGCGCCCTGCACACAACTATTATAGTTAAACCGGCACAAAATGCAGATTACAAAGATAGAAGCAAGAGTTCAGATTATACTTACCAAAGATAGCACAGGTCATCAAGTCAATTTGCCGTCTTAATCCGGACAATTCTTTTGTAACCGGATTAAGCGCTCCTTCAGCATCCTGAACCCGTTTCTCCAGATCTTTCTTCTGAACCTCAAAAGCGGTCCGCTCTTCTTCAAAGTATTTCTTCAGGTCTTCAGCAGTTTTTAAGCTCACCTGAAGATCTTTTTTAGCCTTTGAAGCGGCAGATTCTGTTTCAGTAAGACGGCTACGAAGTTCATTGATTTCAATAGCATTCCGGTTCAACTCAGCCTGCAAACCCAGTTAAAAACAAGAGGTAAAAATCAGACAAGTCTCAAGCACACAAACAAGTTGTCTACTTGACACTTGGGGGCTAATGCATAGTTGAAGTATCGTCAGCAACTTTTTCAAGTATCAAATACATAAACAAGTTATCTACTTGATACTTGGGGGCTAATGTAAAGATCAATGGTTCAATCTACAAAGTTCCGGTTCACCTTCAGCACGCAGCTAAACCGGAACTTGGGGGCTGTTATGAGATACTGACACATCAAAAGAACAAAGTCAGAAGAAGAAGTTTACCTCATATTTTTCCCTCATTAAGTTAACCAGGCTGGCTTCATAATCCCGGCTGCTGTGGAGCCGGTTTAGATACCCCGAATAAATTTCTTGGGCACTCATATCGGAAAGGTTGGATATCTCAGTACTCCATTTCCCCTTTTCTTGAGATAGCTTTTCCGTTTTAGCCGTATGTTTGGCTAAAACGGTGGGCTCAGCCGGAGCAACAAAGGCAGCCCCAGTTACCACAACATCAGGAGAGGCAGGTACGTTTGGGGGAGTGGCAGTATGAGCCGGATTAGGAGATGCCGGATTGATCTGAGGAGAGTTAACCCGGGCCGGACTTGGTGGATTATGGACGTCTTCAGCAGTAGGATTCTCAGGAGCAGAGATGTGGTCTGTAGGCGCAGGGTCTTCAAGAGGAGCTACGGGCTCGCCCTCGGAAGGAACAGTGTTTGACGGATCAGCAGCCGGATCATCTGCAGTGGGTTCGGCAGGAGGCTTATTTGCCTTGGGCTTCTTGCTGGGTTTTGGTTTGCTAAAAATGTATGCAACATGAGTTGACATTATAAAGCAAAAGGGATCATAAACCGAATAAAGTGAGAAAAGTTACCCTGGGACAGTTTTCAATGGAGGAAGATGTGTGGCGGTCGATTCACCAGAAGAGGACAGTGGAGTTTCCTGATAATCAGGGTCAGACGGTTTAAGAGGTTTTCGGATAAGCCCGGCCTTGGGATGAAGGGGAGTCGGAGAAAGTATCACCTCAGCACGGCGTTTTCGAACCGGAGTTAAAGAAATCCCGGATGATTCCACCGCCAGGCCGCTGTGGCGAGTGTTCCGGCGAAGAGCTTCATGCTGCTGCTTCTTCAAAATAAAGTTAGGATCCAACTGAGCATAAGGGTGAGAAAATTGGTATTTCCGGACGGTCCGACGACTTTTTTGTGGAAGAGGTTCTGAGTCAAAGGAAAGAATGGTTACCTCAACTTCGGCCGAATTATCACCTTCAGGCAACTCCTGTGGAAAAGTTATCGTTAGACACAGTCATAAGTACACGAAAGCAAAATCTAAACCGGATTAAAGCATACCTCGGAATCCGGATCATCATCTTCCGTGGGAGAACCGGCGTCAACAGCTGCTTTTCTTTTCTTATTGGCAAAGGTTTTCCGGCGAACCTGTTTGCCGGTTTTCTCCTGAGGTTTTCTCTTCCAGAAAGGGTCATCAGCCTAATCAAACGAAAGAAAGACAATTGAATAGGTGGTTTAAAAGAAACGGATTGCAAATACAGGGTAAAGTGAGACTTACTGCAGGCGGCTTGTTCTTCTTATAATATGGAGCTAACCCGACCTTGCTGCAGTCTGCCAAAGAAACATTGAGAATTTTCTTGGCTGATTCTACAACTTCCGATTCAGAAAGTTTTTCCTTGGTAAACCTTTGAGGATCATCCGGTTTGCCAGAATATTTGCACATTAGTTGTGATCGCTGGCTCAAGGGAAGTATGCTCCAAGACAACCAACAGCGTAGAAAATCAGTCCCAATCAAACCATTAGCTATGAAGGCTCTTAACTTGGAGAGCTGTGATGAGAACCGGGTCCGTTCAACAGAGCCGAGCCGTTGTGGTAAAGGATGATTCTCCGGAATACGGGATTCACGGTAACCCGGCAGAGGGTTCTCCCCTTCAGGAGAAGTGTCAATGCAGTAAAACCAAGACTTGTTCCAGTCCTTTGGATGAGTGTGTAAAGCGGCATGAGGAAAAACAACGTCTCTCCTCTTCTGAATACTAACACCGCCAAGCTCTTGATGTGGTCCGCTGGTAAACTCGGTGCGCCGGTTTAAATGAAAGAAATCCCGGAACAGATCGACGGACGGTTCTTCTTGCAGATATACCTCCGAAAACACTTGGAAGTCACAGATGTTTGAAACAGAGTTGGGTCCAATATCCTGAGGGTGCAGTTGGAAAGCAGCAAGAACATCCCGGAAAAACTTTGAACCGGGGGGAGAGAAGCCTCGAGAGATATGATCAAAGAACACAATGACCTCCCCGGACCTGGGAGTAGGGGGACATTCATTACCCGGGGCCCGCCACTTTAAAACAGACTGAGGTCCTAACGTGCCAATTTCAGAAATCTTGATCAAATCATCCTCAGTGATGATAGAAGGAACCCAATCGCAGGAGACATACTGCTTGGCCATTGCAACGAAAAGGCAAAGTACTGGAAAACATAAAGGGCGGAAAACGGATTATGAAGATACAGCTATATAAACCGGAAACTATCTATGAAAGTTACGCAACAGTTTAACTGAGGACTAATGGCATGGTTAAACCGGCAATTACGGCAAGCTACACCATTTCCGGTTAATGGCAGTTGAAGGGGAACGGCTAAACCGTCGCGTTTAAATTATAGAGTTTCGCAAGAACAGGGCATAACAGTTTAAACCGGAACATACTTAGCAGATCTACCAAGGAGAAAAACAGGTTTTTTAAAGACAGCTAAGGAAGAATAGATCTGAGCATACTAGGAAAAGAGAAACAAATGTAAGAGTATACGGGAAAGAACTACAAGGGCTTTATACCAAGCGGACAAATCTACAGGTTAGACAGGAACGACGGAGATCTGAAGCATTTACAGCAGGGTAAAAGTACAGTTTAAAGGGCAAGATCTGAAGGTGAAGGTTACTAGAAATCATTGGCTTAAGGTTGAACAAGGTGAAGCTTCTACTAAGGCTTTAATGGCGGAGGCGTGGGAAGAAACCCTAGAAGTTGCAGACTGATAAGGAAGAAGAAGGACATACCTGGAGCGGCAAGGATCGGCGGCGGAGGTTCTCTGGTCAAGCTCAGGGTGATGCAGCGGCCGGCGAGGACTTGGATCCAGCGGTTGGCGGCGGCGGTTCGAGCTCGGGCGACGATGGAGTTGGGCAACGGAGGAAGAAGACGGAGCAGGAAGAAGATAACGAATGGGGATAGCAGTATTTATAAAGGAGAGTCAGATCTGAAGCGACAGGTGCGGGATTCGAGGAGGCAAAAAATCGGATAAAGATCCTCTGACGCCTCGATTCTCGGGATAACCCTTAAAACAAGCTACAGTACAGCTCGCGGCGTTAAATGCGGAGATGATGTCACGGTCAGATTTAATGATCCCTGAGGATGACGTCAGAGCCGGTTTATAAGGATGTGAGGACAGAAGAAAATTATACAAGAGAAGACTGATATGAACAAGTTCAAATCATTCTGGGGCCTAATGTCAGGGATATGACTAGCAGGTATAAACCGGCTAGTATAAACCGGCTTTGTTAATATTATACTTGTTTGTAATATTTAGTAAAGGCTACGGCCCATAAGATCTTAGGGCCCGTGTATAGAATTAAGCCGCCCCGTGATGTAACTTGAGAGATAAGGAAGAAAAGACAGAGACCGAGGCGGACACAAATATGAGCCGGCCTCGGGACTCTGTAAACCGGACCAGGCGTACCCTCTATATAAAGGGGCGACCCGGCGACGGTTCAGGGACAAGCAACAATCAACCCGTCGAGACGCAGGCAAGCGAATCCGCTCCCTGTAATCCGACGCTCAAGCAATACCAAACCAACTAGACGTAGGCTTTTACCTTCATCGAAGGGGCCGAACTAGTATAAACCTTCTGTGTCCCTTGTGTGCTATGAACCCCTTCAAGCTAACCCGTGCGATGGTTCCATCATCAAGTCTGCTAAACCGGACATCTGCCGTGCAATTTCCACGACACTCCTCCTTCTCCGCCTGCGCCGGCGCGCCAAGCAGCCAGCCTGCTCCTCCTTCCGCGCCTAGTCAGCAAGGGCGGAAGAGACCTGCCGCCGCTCCGGCTGCTCCTGCTCCGGCGCGTAAGCAAGGAAAGAAGACAGTCGCTTCGTCTGGTCTGCCGACGTCTAACAGTACAACCAGAGGCGGGAGGCAATGCAGATTCGGTCCTTCTCTCACGCCTCTAGAGAAGTTACCATACGAGAGGTCCGACGAGGAAAACACGAAGATCGCTCAAGGCGAAGTGAAGGACTGGCTTGAAGGGTTGAAAGCACAGAGACATCCACCTCCGGAGGATAAGATAGATCTGGTGAAAGCAAAGCGCACTCTTGCTGCCCTGAAGAAACCAGCGAAAAGTAAGCCGAAGGACAACTATGACCGCATTATTGAAAAGTCATTTCACGAAACGAAGCGGTCGGAAAGTACTAAAAGTGATCAAAGGTTAGCAAAAGGACGAGCTGGGAAACAAATTGCCCAGCTCGGCGAACAAGCGGACCAATCGTGCCCCCCGCTCAAGGTGTCTAGCGGCATGGTCGCTAATGATCCGAGGATGGTGCCCGGTTATAGCAGTCTTGGAGATTACCTGTCCGACGATGTACATTATGATTTCTTGGAGGTGCAGATACAAAGATACGAGTACGGGAAGCCTCTCGTCAAAAATGAAAGATCTCTATCAACGAATATGCGAAGATTGCATGATTGGTACTTGAAAATCTGCAGAGAGTCTGGGGGGAGGGATAGTTTGTATGTGAGAGTTAAACCGGAGCATGACCTCATTGGAATTGAACTGTTGCCTATTCCATTTGAGGAGTTCTATCAGTTTTTCAATCAATTGGCCCTCGATAAAGCAACGGTCACCTGCTACTGTCTGTAAGTAGTACTACTTCTGTCATTAAGTCTCTCTATATAGCTCAGCTCTTTCATTGCATGTATTTATAATTATCCTCACTATATTATGCAGATTGAAGATCGTCGAATTGAAGAAAAGACAAGTCGGTGATATTGCGTTCATTAACACATACCTCATAGATGCAACCGAGGTTAAATGGCGTGCCTCAGATACCGAGACCAACTTGCTACGATCGTTGGTGGTAAATGAAAACAAAGATATAATACTCTTTCATTACAACTTCAAGTGACTGTTACTGTCTTGTGCATATTTGGTTTCCCTTATATATCAGTCAAGGTTATAGTAATGTAATTGATGAGTTCATGCATGCGTGGGCAGCTTCCACTATATTCTCTTAGAGATTAAGCTTGAGAAGGGAGTAGTAACTGTCTTGGACTCTAAACGTAAAGATCCCGAGGAGTATGCGGACATGACTCAAATGCTCGACAAGTAAGTTAAATCGATCAATATTATCCACCATGCATATCAGCAACTTTGTTCATTTCTGATATCAAGTAATTGTTTTCTTTGTCTGGCAGGGTTTGGAGAAAATTCACCAAAAAAGCTCCGGGACTGCCCAAGAAGCTAGAATTTAGACACCCGAAAGTAAGTACTATGTAGTAGCATGTTCCGCGCATCTCCTATATCTTGATTCAAGCGCTAGTTTCATCAATACCATTTGGCATTCTTACTTATCAGTTTGATTGACCTCTATTTCTTGTAAAGTTGTTGTGGCAGGAACCCGGGAATGATTTCTGTGGATACTACATTTGCAAGTCCATCCGCCACACGACCTGTGAGCGGGGCTACTCTGAAGCACAATTTGAAGTGCGTAAGCAATTAATAATATTCACAATTTTATTTCATTACCATCATTTGAAGTGTGTAAGCAATTAATTAATAATATTCACAATTTTATAGCATCATTTCATGTATTGACCCCCTTCTTCAAATTAGATGTTTCGGATGCGGGATGAACTCCTAGCACCAGATCGTCTTCGAGCAATTCAAGAGGAATTGGCGGCATTCTTCCTTGAACACGTGATCGCGCCAGACGGAGAATACTATGTGGACCATGCGTCCATCGTATTGGAGATTATATTTGTAAGAGATAATTATTGTATATATGTACCCGGTAGTGTCGGATAGATATATGAGAACTTGTTGTTCGACCAATATCTCGGAGAAGGAGAGGTGGTCGATATTACTTCTCTCTGTATGCATATATATGTTGATTACGATCTTCTGTTTCCTTCGTTTGCTTACTAGCTAGCTAGCTAGCATGTCTAGTCCTCTCTATACGTATGTGTAGTACGTAGCGTCGACCAAGCACGGACATAAGAGAGGACACTTCTCTCTATTAATTAGCTAGCTAACACAATATGAAACACCTAAATTAACCCCCCAAAACCTCCAACCCCCCCCCTCCCCTTTCAAAAAATAAAACCGGGACAAAAGGCCCTCCTGCCTGGGCTCGGCGCACAGGCCACGTGGAGACCCATCTGCCCCGGTTCTGGATTGAACCGGGACTAAAGGGCCAGGGCATTAGTACCGACAGTTTAGTCCCGGTTCAAGAACCGGGGCTAAAGGCCCTAACGAACCGGGTCAGATGTCCCTTTATCTACTAGTGGAGGGTGGGGGCGCGCCCCCCTTCCCAGGGCACGCCCCCCTGCCTCGTGGCCCCCTCGAGCATCCCCGGTTCCCTCCTTCTTCCTATATAAGTCTACGTACCCCAGAACCTCCGTGAACAGAGAGAAAACGCTAATTCCACCGCCGTACCTTCTGTTCCCGTGAAGATCCCATCTTGGAGCCTGTTCCGGAGCTCCATCGGAGGGGGATCCATCACGGAGGTCTTCATCATCATCATCATCATCGCCATCACCATGAGTTGTGAGTAGTTTACCACAGACCTTCGGGTCCATAGCTAGTATCTAGATGGCTTCTTCTCTCTCTCTCTCTCGATCTCAATACAAAGTTCTCCTCGGTCTTCGAGGAGATCTATTTGATGTAATCTCTTTTTGCGGTGTGTTTCTCGAGATCCGATGAATTGTGAGTTTATGATCTAGGTTATCTATGAAAGATATTTGGTTCTTCTTTGAACTTTTTATGTGTGCTCATAGTATACTTGCAACTCTCTTCGAATTATTGGTTTGGTTTGGCCTACTAGATCTATAGTTCTTGCAATGGGAGAAGTGCTTGGCTTTGGGTTCAATCTTGTGGTGTCCTTTCCCAGTAACAGTAGGGGCACCAAGGCATGTATTGTATTGTTGCCATCGAGGATAAAAAGATGGGGTTTATATCATATTGCTTGAGGTTATCCCTCTACATCATGTCATCTTGCTTAAGGCGTTAGTCTGTTCTTATGAACTCAATACACTAGATGCATGCTGGATAGCGGTCGATGTGTGGAGTAATAGTAGTAGATGCAGGCAGGAGTCGGTCTACTTGTCTCCTACGTGATGCCTATATACAATGATCATGCCTAGATAGTCTCATAATTATTCGCTTTTCTATCAATTGCTCGACAGGAATTTGTTTACCCGCCGTAGAATATCGCTATCATGAGAGAAGCCACTAGAGAAAACTATGGTCCACGGGTCTATTCTCAACATATCAATCTACATCTACTTTACTTTTATCACTTTTATTTGCTATACTTATAAACTAAAAATACCAAAAATATAAACTATCATCTCTATCAGATCTCACTTTCGTAAGTGACCGTAAAGGGATTGACAACGCCTTATCGCGTTGGCTGCAAAGTTCTTATTTGTTTGTGCAGGTGCGAGGGACTGGCGCGTGGTCTCCTACTGGATTGATACCTTGGCTCTCAAAAACTGAGGGAAATACTTACGCTACTGTGCTGCATCTCCCTTTCCTCTTCGAGGGAATACAACGCAAGCTCAAGAGGTAGCAAGTGCTCAAAGAAATTATGCTACAACTGAAAAAGAATTATTAGCAGTGGTGTTTGCTTGTGATAAATTTAGACCTTATATAGTTGATTTCAAAGTAACTGTTCAAACAAACCATGCTGCTATTAAATATCTTATGGGAAAGAAAGATACTAAACCTAGACTTATTCGTTGGGTTCTCTTGTGACAAGAATTTGACTTACATATTGTTGATAGAAAAGGAGCTGAGAACCCCGTAGCTGATAACTTGTCTAGGCTTGAAAATGTGCTTGATGACACACTACCTATTGATGATAGTTTTCCTAATGAACAGTTAGCTGCAATAAATATTTATCATAGTACTCCTTGGTATGCTGACAATGCTAATTACATTGTTGCTAAATATTTACCACCTAGCTTTACATATCAACAAAAGAAAAAAAATATGGTTTAAGACATTACTTTTGGGATGACCCACATCTTTATAAAGGAGTAGATGGTATTATTAGATGTTGTGTACCCGAGCATGAACAGGGACAAATCCTACGGAAATGTCACTCCGAAGCTTATGGAGGGCGTCATGCTCGAGATAGAACTGCCCACAAGGTATTGCAATCTGGATTTTATTGGCCTACTCTCTTCAAGGATGCCCGTAAGTTTGTCTCATCTTTTGATGAATGCCAAAGAATAGGTAATATCGGTAACCGTCAAGAAATGCCTATGAATTATCCACTTGCTATTGAACCTTTTGATGTTTGGGGATTTGACTACATGGGACCTTTTCCTTCCTCTAATGGGTATACACATATTTCGGTTGCTGTTGATTACGTTACTAAATGGGTAGAAGCTATTCCAACTAGTAGTGTTGATCACAACACCTCTATTAAAATGCTTAAGGAAGTTATTTTCCCAAGGTTTGGAGTCCCTAGATATTTAATGACTGATGGTGGTTCACACTTTATTCATGGTGCTTTCCGTAAAATGCTTGCTAAGTATTATGTTAACTATAGAATTGCATCACCCTATCATCCTGGGTCTAGTGGTCAAGTTGAACTTAGCAATAGAGAAACAACATTAGTTTTGCAAAAGACTATCAATAGGTCCAGGAAGAATTGGTCTAAGAAATTAGATGATGCACTTTGGGCTTATAGAATAGCTTATAAAAATCCTATGGGTATGTCTCCTTATAAAATGGTTTACGAAAAAGCTTGTCATTTACCTCTTGAGTTAGAACGTAAAGCATATTGGGCAGTTAAAGAACTCAACTATGATTTCAAACTTGCTGGTGAAAAGAGGCTATTTGATATAAACTCAAGCTTATGAAAATGCAAAGTTATTCAAAGAAAAAGTCAAAAGGTGGCATGACAAAAGAATTCAAAAACATGAGTTTAAAGTCGGAAAGTATGTTCTTTTGTACAAATCTCATTTCAGATTCTTTGCAGGCAAACTCCTCTCAAAATGGGAAGGCCCCTATGTCATCGAGGAGGTTTACCGGTCTGGATCCATCAAAATTAACAATTACAAAGGCACTAACCCGAAGGTTGTCAACGGGCAACGAATAAAGCATTATATCTCAAGTACGCCTATTAATGTTGAAAGCAATATTGTCCAAACTTTGACACCGGAAGAACACATAAAAGAGTCCTTCTGGAACACTCCAGAATCGTCGAAATAAGGAGGTACATAGTACGGTAAGTAAACAGAATCTGAAAAATCTGCAAAAATATTTTTTGTCAGTTTTGGAATAATTTGGAATTTTGGGAATAAAGAAACTGCCAGGATGCGTCCCCTGGTGGGCACAAGACACCAAGGTGCGCCAGGCATGAGGTGGGTTGTGCCCACCTGGGGCATCTTCCGGACTCCGTTTTTCTTCCGTATACCTGTCCTGCAAGATAAAATTTCTATTTATACTTCCCGAACTTGTTAACCACCGTATCGCAAAGAAATCCTCTATTCTCTTTTCTTGCCATTTCTGGTCAGATTTATCAAGCTAGGCATCATGTCTTCCTGCTCCTCCAACAACATGGAAGAAGATGTTTGGCTGATGAAGATCGAGACAAGGAGGGAGGAGCCTACGAACGCCATCAAGGGAGGCAAGGGCAAGAAAGCTACCGTAAATCCATCCCTGGTGACAGCCCAAGCACTGTTGGGCGAGGAGGAGGAAGAAGATATCCTTAAGCCCTACCTTACTCATCTTACCCCTGCTGAGATTGAAGCTTTTCGCGTCATTGAAATAGTTTGCATACAAAATAAGTATCTCAGTCACAAAAATATTCTGCATCAAGAGCATATTATCCATCTCCGGAGCGTCATCCATTGGCTTTAGGATCTCTTGACCCTTAAGGACAGGATCGCTTCATCACCTTCTTCACCACCCAAGGAGAACTAAGTACCGGGTATGGGCACTCCCCTTGGCTTCCGCCAAGCTTGGGGGAGGTGCCCAATATCATATCATCCCACTATCTTGTTTTCTTTTACTTATCCTAGTTCAATCTTTTTCTTGGATGAATAAAGTTTGGTTCGATCTTTTCTTCTTTGAGACTTTTCTTAGTGATCTATCATTGTTATCGTGTGCAAGTTATATAATAAAGTAAATTCGAGTTTTTACTTTCTTTACTTTCATGTTGCAAATAAAGAAAATAAAAAGAGAAAGAAAGCAAACAAAAGAAAGGAAATAAATTAATAAGATCATATACTAATCCTATGGTAGGTGATAGCACCACATAAGGAAAAGTATAAGTACGAAAGTTTTATTAGAGATTGACAAGCATAGCATTGGTAAGTGATGCAACTCATGAAAGAATTAATAAGGGAAGGGAAGATTCACATAAAATATACTATCCTAGAAACCTTTTGTGATTGTGAGCCCTCATCAAAATATTATATTCCAAAATTGTTGGCGTTGGACAAGGAAGACAACATAATGTATTATGTATGTTTATATTCACATAGAAGTCATATTGTCATAGATCCTTTAACATGTGATGCTTGCCCCCTATGAGGGAGTCCTGGATTAAGGGGTCCTCATGTGGCCGGATAACTCGTGGTGGGCCGGACTGGTGGGCCGTGAACATCATTGTTGAAGATCGTCTCTCGTATCCGGATAGGACTCCTGTATTCGTATAATGGCATGTTTTAGGTTCGGGTGTAATATTTCCTTCCTCTGCAAGATAGTTATGTACAAACCCTAGGTCCCTCCGGTGCATATATAAACTCGAGGGTTTAGTCTGTAGAGGTTAGAGAATCATAACATCCTCATAGGCTAGACTTTAGGGTTTAGCCATTACGATTTCGAGGTAGATCAACTCTTGTAATCATATTCATCCATATTAATATAGCAGGAAGTAGGGTATTACCTCAATCGAGAGGGCCTAAACCTGGGTAAACATCATGTCCCCAGCCTGCTATTACCATCAAGCCTCCGACGCATAGTTCGGGACCCGCTACCCGAGATCCGCCGGTTTTGACACCGACATTGGTGCTTTCATTGAGAGTTCCACTATGTCGTCAACCGTAGGACTGATGGATCGCTTCGTCAACAACGACGGCACCACCAAGGGAATTTTCCCTCCCGGACAGCTTTTTGTGTTCGACGGCTTCATGCTCCGTGCCAACAACGAAGGCCACCTCGAACAGGTTGAGAGCTACGCCCCTGGCCATCAAGTCAGATTTGGAAGCTTGAACTACGTCGCTGATATCCGCGGAGACTTGATCTTCGGCGGATTCGAGCCCACGGCAACCTCACCCTGCCACCACGATGAACATGACCTAACTCTGTCATCGGACCAGGAAATAGCACCTGTAACCGTTCTGGCCTTAGATCCGGAACAGATCGCGTCACCCGAGGACGGGAAGCTCAACCCCGCCGCGGAAGCTACAGACTCAACGGCGCTGGAGCCACACACGGACCCAACTCTGAGCGAGATCTGTGCTACGAGAACTCCGGACTCGTCTCCGGCCGCAGGTTCCGAACCATGCGTATATGCGCCCTTCAAGCTCGATTAGGTGACTGTCGCTGAATTCAGCGCCGCAGATGTCTTCCGGCACTCACCCTTTGGCGACGTGCTGAACTCATTAAAATCTCTCTCCTTAGCTGGGAACACACAGCCGAGTTATATCTGGTTCGAACTGGAGGCTGATGATGGAGAATTTTGCTCCCCACCCACCACCCACTTGGTAGCCACGGTCGAAGATCTAACTGATCTACTTGACTATGCTTGCGAAGACTTCGAAGGGATGGACCTCGAAGCCGAAGCAGATCTAGACCAAAATCGGCCCGTCACTGGGCGATGGACAGCCACATCTTCATATGATGTGTATATGGTGGATACACCAAAGGAGAAGGAGGGCGACGGAGAAAACGAACCCGCAAAGGACAAGCTTGTCGAAGAACCTCCCAAACATCGGTGCCCGAAGCGACGAACTAAATACCGTAAAGGAAAAGATAGCAACACTGTCACCAATGACGGTGACAGTCTGGAGCAAGCCGAAGACCCCGCAGACCCAGCGATGGAGTAGGACGAGCGAGAGGACGGTGAACATAGTCTGAAACTGCTGTTCGATGACAGCGACAAGGTAGAACAAGAATTGCCATTGCTTCAAACAAAATCGCAGCCGGGATGCCCACTCGGCTTATCTTATTGGCAAAAGAAGAAATTAAAAAAACTTAGTGCACAAGAATTAAAAGAAAGGAACATGGCATGGGTTCCCAAAGGAAGTACTCAAAATAAAAATTATGTGCAAGCTTCCATTACAAGAAGTGCGGCAAAGGTGAAGAAGGAAAAGAATGGAAATTATAAAGGACCAAGCCGAAGGTTTCAACATCTTCGGTCTACACATTATCCATATTCTTCAACTATGCCATTAATGCCTATGCCATTGAATTCTTCATCGGGTATGATTGGTTACCCGCAATGGTCTTATTTTAATCCGTGGAGGCAATATAACTTCTTACATCATGCAAGGGTTTTACCACATCATCATTCATTTGATTAGCTGCATTTTGTTGCTGATCCATATGGCCGATATATACTTATCTCCCTAAGCACGTGCAAATGGCCAATGAAGTGTTGACATCATCCTTAGAAAGAGCATTGTGTAAGTTATTTTTCGGCACGCAAGCTTTGCCGAAAAACAGGGGGGCATGTGTTGACACCAAATTTTGGCATGGTCGAAAACATAATTAAAAAAGTCTCAAATAGAAAAGAGTTCAAAGCGAGAAAGTTCTGTATCGTCAAAAGGAGAAAATTTGATATTTGGGTCATAGCCATCCGGTCTTATCTCTAAGGCTGAAGTTGTGTTTGAAGTACTGAGATTTTGTATCCATAACACTATTCGGCCGATTACGCCCCCAAGACTGCCTCATATGGAAAAACTTTCTACATTAATTGTCTTCGTCTCGTCGAAACTGTCGATTTTGATATAAAAATCGTCCCAATCCGAGTTCGTATGCAAAATTTACAGCCATCCGAATGCAGCTCTGTCATGGTGCTATAAGTGGCGCGCCCCACCAGCCACGTGTCTGATGGATAGCGCGAATAATAGCCTCTTTTCCGTGACCGTTTTGGCCTACAAGATGGCTTCAAATCAAAAAATGTTCAACATGAAAGTTGTTCGTCTCGTCGAAACGGTCAAGATTGCTTTTGGGCTCTTTTCCATCCGAGGTCGTTTACCACCTCAAACATTACCCGCAAGGTGCAGCCAGTTTAAACTGAACAGTTTTGGAAAGTTCGGACAAAATCAATCCGAATTTGGCTAGGGTTTTGGACGTGAATCCAAGCCTTTTCCTTGCACGGGAAGTTCAGCCGCCTCTTATATACCTAAGGGGTGACGGCCGATTGAACAACACACAATCGAACAAACACATCTACTACTTTTCTGTGTTCATCTATCCCCTACCCTTTGTATCTTCTTCCTCGTTCTTCGTTTGTTCTTCTTTTGCAGAGCGGCCAACCTCGAGGCCCTAGGGGCGGTCAGGCCGACCTAGGGCAGCCCATAGCCGCCGCGCGCCCTGAAGGGGTCCCTCCCGGGCAAGCGGGGCTTCGGGTCTACAAAAGCGCCCGCCGGATTGTCTTGTGTACCGCGCTTCCGGACGGATCTCCTTCGACGTGAGCTGCGGTGCATCACCCCCGGCGTCGAGGGTACACGGTGACGTGTTGGTGTGCGAACAGGTCCGAACTATTTTTAATCCCGAAATTTCGAGTCACATTCAAACTGATTTTAAAAATAAATGCATATCAATACAAAATCCAACAAATTGTCCACGCATAAAAATCAATGCAATTTAAAATTTCGAAATGAAAAAAAAATTGAAACTAATTGCCGCTTTGATGTGTTTTAAAAAGGTAACGCCCATTTCTCATTACTGATAGGCCATTTTCTCGGCCAGCCAAATGAAGCTCTCCTCTTGAAAGATTTGCAGCCCAACAGGCCTGACAAAGCGACTTATTTGGCAAATCACAAAAAAACTGGGTTGTGGCCGTGGACCCAGCCGTCAGCCTCTCCACGTACAGTACTCTTCCGATGGAAGTCGGACATTAACCAGATTGACCACGCCGCGCCGAGAGCACCAAGGCGGTGGACGACGGCGAGGCCTAGGAACGGGACGACGCAGAGCCGGGGAAGACGCGGCAGTGGATGCCCACGCGGAGAAGAGTACGAGGGTTCACTGGTTCGGCTGCGGTGTGAGGCTGTCGTCGCCGCAGAATAACAGGGGGTGTGGGTGAGTAGAGGGATGCCCTGGCCAGCGGTGGGAGTAGTAGGGGCGGTGAGGCCTCAGCGGCATCACAGCCGGCCATGGGAGGCAGGAGCACGCGGCACGACCGGCATTGGTTTGGGCGGCTGGAGCAAGAAGACTAGAGGTTGAAGAAGCACTACTGCCGTTGGATGAACATCGTACGGTAACTGGAGCTAGAATCGTTCATATTGACGAAGTTGGCAAAGCCCTCCGTCTCCGTCAACTTGGTAGGCCCACAGTCAGCCTCCCACGATGCTGGGTTCCAGCTGGTAGGGGGAGTATTCATTTTTTTGTGTAATAAGGAGGCACTTCCTTGCGTGCGAAGATAGCTGGTGTGTCCGACCTGTCAGCGGGGGGCACATTTTTTTCGCGAAATACAGAGGTCCTTCCGGTGGGTCCCAGATGTCAGGTGGAGGAATCGAAGACTTGAGAAGGCGTATAGAACAAGTTAGTGTACCAGTAACGAGATGTTGCTGAGTTTTAGAAAAAAGAGAGACATGCTCCTGTAGCTGGTTCGAATCCAAACCTAGACTATGACTATATATGGTGCTATGCTACTCTGCAAGTAATGAAACTGACATATCCAATGTTCGCTTCTCCTCTTCTCTACTTACTCTGCCTAGCATCATAAGCTCTGGCCGAAGCAACCATGTCTACTGGATGCTCGTCCACCTGCTCTTCAGCAGGCAACAACCAAATATGCGCCAAGTCGCCACCCGTACCATCGCCTGTGGGTCTCATCACACCCCCGCTGGTACGCGCACCGCAGCCGGTTGCTCATCGCAACCCGCTGCCGTTGGTGTGGTGCCATCGTTGCAAATCACGCAAAGTCATACGTCGCGTCTCAACCACAAGCCTCAACCCTGGCCGAGTCTTCTACAAATGCCTGAATCATGGGGTAATAATATGTTTAAGTGTTGTTCTGCTGCTTTCAGTTGCTGATTTTTTTAATAGTTTGGTTCATGATCTTCCAATTTTATTCGTGCAGAAAAGGGAAGATTCGTGTGATTTGTATTTCTGGGAAGTTGCTGATGTGGGGGAGTGCAACGACACTGTTTACTTGGTTAGCCGAGGAATCCCAATACCAGCAGGTTGGGGTGTTGGACAAGTAACTGAAGGAACGGCAGAAGAGGAAGATGCAGAGCAGAAGGTTAAAGATGCAGTTCCTCTGATCATGGCCAAGCAACAGCTGCTGAACAGCCTTGACAGCAATGAGGAGATGAAAGAGCTTGTGAAGATAATGGGCAAAATTGATGTGCTCTGTAGGATGATTGTCTCTTTATTTACAGTGTATGTAGCACTCGTGATGTATTCAGTGGCTATGACATGAGCACTTTGCTGAAACTAGTAATGAATGAAACCTGTGTAGCAGGCTGGGCGTAGTGTTGTGAACATCTAATGATTTCTATTAACGGAAATCAAGGGGTATCCCCTTTTGCTCATAAATAAATAAATAGCAGAGGCCCTTTTGGTAATAAATAAATAAATTAGCAGAGGCCCTGTCGGGTCAGCTTTGTTCTCATTCGAAGAAGTCTAGCAAATTGCAGTCCAACATCAAACTATGTCATCAAATTCAAGTTTCACACCCAAATATGAGTACAACTAAACAACAATGTCATCATGTTTTAGTCATCATACAATCACCAAACACAAATCAGCATACATAACAAGTGATGTCCTCACGAGAAAATACTAAACAACATGTTCATCAGGTTTCAGTTGTCATAGCAAACACAATTTCACATAGTAGATAAAAAACATCTTCTGACAAGCAAATACGACAAAAGCAATGTAATCATCATCCGCAGCAGCAGCGTCAACATCTTCGCCATGTGTATCAGTCTGAATCGTAATTCCCCACGGTGTCATCTTCTTCTTCGTCCTCAACATCCTTGAACGTTGGCTTCTTCTTGATCAACTCTTGTATGTCCACAGCACGACAGGCAATCTTTTCGTCGGCGTCATTGACGTGATGGTTCTCAAAGATATTAGGAACATCTTTATTATCTTGTACATCAGGAGCAGTGTAAGCATCATCTTGTTGTGCAACTTCATTAAACGAATTCCTCTGCTCAAACCTTTGCAATACTCTCCAGTCATCGCTACGTGCAAATGTGTCTTCCAAGAAAAATATCTGCGTTGCTTGATTTGCCAAAATAAAAGGCTCGTTGGTCTGGTACGCTGCCTTGACATTGATGGATTTGAAATAATCATCAGCTCTGGGTTTTGCGATCCTAGAAAACAGGTTATACCAACGACAGCACAACAGAACCACACACCGATGATCCTCGAAATTGGAGATATACTGCAACTAAACAATGTCTGTTATGTTAGCATACATTTCAGTTGTCTCTTTGTCATACGTATCCGTGCTCATGATGGCACTGTTTTATGTCTTCCTACCTTCGTCTCGTGCAAGGGTGTTGTAGCACACATCTCCAACAACGCAAGATTCATAATGTCTTACCCGAGTATCAGGACCCATTGCTAGTGAGTAAAGGGCATCATCAATTGCATGCCCATCCTCCTGCATCTTCTTAACCTATGGTTAGAAAATAGACAGGCTGGTCATCTTATGTACTCAATATATTAAAAAACTAACATTGCAATTCAAAAGCTTACATGGCTCTTGAACCATTTCACAAATCCTGCCATAACCAGTTTGTCAATGTTTCTTGGATTTTGCGGCAGTAACTCCTTTTTGTAGATGCTGCACAACGCGTCAAACATCTAAATATATAAGAATGTGTTGCAAGTTTAGTAGATTATGATGTATAAGCTCCAGTACTTAGCAATTACTTGATATAAGGTAGTATCTCAGGACAGTTATTCAACACATACCAAACCATTTTGTCCAAATCTTTAGGTTTGTCCTCTTGTCGACTCTTCCCTGTAACTCAAACAGAATAATCGAAAACATTGAGCTCGGGATTGTCTTCCACCTCTTTTCTAAGCTGATCAACTGTTTCAATGTATTTTGAGCAGAATGTCAAAGCTTTTGTAGCAATGTAGGCCTCTGAATGGAACCCTCGGGTCTAGCTCTGTTCCTAACATAGCCCTTGAAAGTGCCTAGCCGCCTTTCAATAGGGTACATCCAGCCATATTGTACTGGACCTCTAAGTAGTGCCTCATCAGGTAGATGAACAACCAAATGCACCATCACATCAAAGAAGGCTGGAGGATATATCTTCTCAAGGTCGCATAGGATAGTTGGTACCTTGTCACGCTCCAAAGCATCTATCATGATATTTCTACTGCAGAGTTCCCTGAAGAATTGTCCCAACTCTGCAACTGCTATGTATAAGTCAGGGCGGCCCAATCCTCTAAGGATAACAGGTAAAACCCTTTGAAGTAAGACGTGGCAGTCATGAGTTTTCAACCCTTGTACCTTGTTTCCATCTGCACTGACTCACCTTTCAGGGTTGGAAGCAAATCCATGTGGGAATCTCACACGTGACAGGACCTCGCAGAATTCTTTTCTTTTTACCTTGTCCAAGACGTACATAGCTGGTGCCATATCCCGTGGTTTACCTTCATCTTGCACCTGCAAATCCTCTCTGATACCCAGGTGTGTCAAATCAATCCTAGATTTTAAGGTGTCTTTCGACTTGCCTTTAGTATTAAGAAGTCTGTCGATAATGTTGTCACATATATTTTTCTTGATGTGCATCACATCAAGATTATGCCGCAGATCTAAATCTTTCCAATACTCCAAGTCCCACAAAGTGGACCTGCGGGTAAACAATAATCTCTCTTCTGCCCTGCCACGCTTCCTTTTCCCGCTACCATTATCAGGATGGTTTCCTGGTGTAATATGCATGACCTTCTCTAATTCCACTTGCAACTCATCGGCGGTGAGCCTCTTTGGCGCATCACGGTTTTCATGCTTTGCATTGAACACATGTCTTCGGTATTTTCTAGGATGCGGCTTGTCCTTGGCAAGGAAACGACGGTGTCCAATGTAATAGATCTTGCTAAGTATTGCGTATGACAGCGGACCTGTCACAGCGAACACATGCATTATAACCATGTGTCATTCGCCCTAACATAGTGCCCAAAGCCGGATAATCATGGATGCACCAAATTATAACAGCACGCGGAAAGAAATCAGTTGGTGGGCTGCTAGATAGGTCTCGAGTGAGAACACCCCTCCAAAGCTGTTGAAGTTCCTCCACAAGAGGCTCCATGAACAAATCAAAATCCTTTCAGGGACTTTTTGGACCTAGGATGAGCAAGGCCATCATGTAGTTTGATTCTTTGGTGCAGACATTTGGAGGCATGTTGTAAGGGATAACAAGCACCGGCCACATGCTATATGTGACGCTCTGGTGGCCAAATGGGTTTCCATCTGAAGCTAAGCCAAGTCTAATGTTTTTCGGGTCAGCAGCAAACTTTTCGTGCTTCTGATTGAAGTTTTTCCACTCACTATCATGTGATGGATGGCTCATTACATTCTGATCTCTGTACTCCTGGTTCCTAGAATGCCACAGTACATCCTCTCTTGTTTCAGCATCATGAAACAACCTCTGCAATCTTGGTGTAATTGGAAAATGTCTCAGAACATTATGAGGAATCCTCTTCACAGCATCGCCATCTTTCCATCTTGATGATTTGCATTTCGGGCATTCACTTAAGTTGGCATAATCCTTCCGGAACAGAACACAATTATTCTTACAAACATGGATTATATCAATCCAACTGCACGAAGGAAATTCTTCATTTTACTGTAGGTGTGTGGCAGCTCAGACGCATCTGGGAAAGCTTTGCGGAAAGCAGCCAACATCGCATCGAATGATTTGCTGGTCATCCGCTCAGATGTCTTCACCTGAAGAAAGGTGACCATAGCTGAGAATACTGATAGCTTATTTCCTGGGGTGACAGCCACGTTGCATTGTTCCAACATGCGGGCCCACCGTTTTTCTTCTGCGGGTGAAAGTTCACGGAATGCACAAGCATTTCATAGCATTGTTTCAATGTTGGTCAAACTCACTGGCTCCGCCACCACCTCCTCCTCCTCCTCTTCCACCTGAGCATCATGCAGATCAAGATGGTGATCTGCTACTTCCACGTAGTCAATAACATTGACGTTCAGAGCTTCACCATGATGAACCCACCTAGTATATGTGGCCGACATCCCATAGAAGTGTAGATGATTTTGCACAGTTGACTCGGGTCTTGTAACTGAATTCATACAGCTGCCACACGGGCAGAGCACATCTGATTTCGAACCACCGTACTCAGCTCTGATAAAGTTCATGAAGTTTTCAACCCCCTCGACATATGCAGTGGAGAATCTTCGAGCAGAAGTTATCCAAGTCATGTCCATCTGTTAGACATACAAATTAGTTCTTCTACTAGATATTACAGGAAAAAACATATATGTTTTTTTATGAAGTCCAGAAGAAAATACCTAGGTCGATGTCTAAAGCTATGGCAAGATATTTGGACGAGCAGATCTAAGTAACGAAATATATGTAAAGCTAATTCAGCAAACAGATTTGAGTGCTAAATTATGGCAGGCTGTTTCAGCAGTCAATGAGGCCGAGCACATAGCCATCGAACTATCGAAGCCCATCGCAGCAACAAAGATCGAGTATAAAACGGTGTAGAGCTATTTCACCTAACAGATTGGCTACTAGACCATGGCAATCTATGTCACAATAAATATATGGCAGGATATTTTAGCAACTAATCGGCCTTGGCATGCCATCTCAGCTAAGCAGATTGAGTGTAGAACAGGGCAAGGAAGCTTCTTAAGCAGAGCATATTGACTGTAAACTACTTCGGCAAACAGTGAGATTAATAGCGTCTATCAGCTAACATTCAGTGCTATACCGACATGCACGGGGCCTCAGTCTAGAATGAGCGTACCGTGGGAGAAGCTGACCGCCACGCTTCTCCACGCGAACGTCTCCAGCGGTGGCGGCGCTGACCGCCGTGCGCCTCCACAAGAACGTCGCCAGCGGTGGCGGCGCGGCTAGAGGACGGCAGTCTATGAGAGCGTACTATGGGAGCGAGAGGATCGCCGTGCATCCCCTCGATTAACCGCGGCACCGACGTATCGGCGTGGCGGGGAGGGCGGCTTTGGCGGAGCGAAT
>LR738709.1:81614144-81624622 GCA_902687465.1 Secale cereale
GGGAATATTATTGGCTAGTTGGCTGAAGGGCGGTTGAATTTAGGATTTGGGGGGAATTTTTGGGTGGGGGGGGAGGATTTTCGCGCGGTGGGCGGGGAGAGTTTGGCGCATGGTCAGTTTCTCCAAGTGCGGTCCCACGTGTCAGTGAAGAGGCAAGCCGAAGCACGTTCCGTTTGCGTGAGCCATGTGCAGGACCGAACGTGTGTGGGATGCAATGTGACCGCGACAAGGGTGATGTGAGTGTACGCCTATTTTCCTTTTAAACTAGTTGCTTCGCCCCCTCAAAAAAAACTTGTTGCTTCGCACGATCCATCGATACTACTACTAGTAATCCGGTAATCCCGACTAAAACGGCGCGGCCGGATCTTTTCCCGCGCGATATGCTGGGAGGTTGGCTTAGTTGGGTTTTTTAGGACGAGTAATGCTACACCTACGTAGTCCCAGTTACGTAATTAACATAATGTGAAATGTGTGAGCTGTTGATTGTAGATTGGGGGGAGGGAGGGGCCCACCACCATGAAAATCAGGGGAGGAGAAAGAGAGGCAATTTACGTTAACCCTTTCGTAGGTTCTTGTAGATGTGAAATGCGTGAATGTGCATTTGCAGATAAGGCCTTCCCTTGTTCATCCTTTTCTCCCACAAGAACTTGATCTTCCGTGCAACGCACGGGCATCTTGCTAGTACTCCTACAATATACTATATTATTGTGAAAGTTCACATACACCGGCCGAGATTAATGCAAACACAGCAGATTTTCATAACATTTCGAACTTTTATAGGACAGAAAAATAAAAGAAACCCGACCCTAGACATATTCTACGGCGGCGATCAACGTCATCCATCTGCGATCTCCATGTACGGGGGCGGGGTTCAAGACCCGTGAAGTGAAGGTGCGGTCTCCAGCGAGGAAAAGTAGAACACGGGAGACGGACCGGCCAGTTGGCACACCATGCCCTGCCACCTCCCATGCCCTACTCATCCTCGAAGGAGTCCCCGACCTTGGCGGTGTCGGACGTTGGACGGCGGCAAGTAGGACGCGTGGCTGACGGTGCTCCCGCTGTCAGCCGCCAGCGTGGCCACCGCTTGTGCGACGACTTGAGCGAGGGCGGCGACCTCGAGCTCCATCCCCGAAGAAAAGCTCTCCCGCAGAGGGTTCGCGCTTGCGGTCATGGCGGATGTGGTGCCAGGTAGGAGGACGATGCGCTATGGTGTGGAGGTTAGCTGGACGTTGCCACTTTAAGTAGCGCATTCCGATGAGGCCAAGCGTCCTGGTGCGTCATTAAGTCGCCGGAGTTGGTTCCTCGAGCACCGAGCCTCTTAACGACGGCATACGGACGAACGGCATGAATGCGGGCAGCGGGCACCGGCTGGGAACGCACCGCGCGACGATGCGAGGGACGAGGGTTTTTGGTGTGCCAGGGTAGTCAGCTGCAGTCGTGGCAACGTTGGAGATGCCCTTTGCTCACATGTGATCGACGCATGTCATTGAAAAAGCAAGACGACCCGGCATGGTCTCAGGTCCTGAGGATGCAGTTGGCAGTGCTACACCACTCCGCGGACGCGTCCCGGTGCCCCGTGCATCCTCGACGAGCCGGGTGTTGGCGTGTGTTTGGATTGTGGCCAAAGTGCACCTTACCAAAATTTTGGTGATGACCCAAAGATTGGTCTTTGTTTGGATGGTTGCCATTTTTTTAGCATGCCAATGAACTCTAGCCAACTCTAGTTCATTTTTCTTGCCGATGTCGGGCAAATCATGGGCAACCAAAACCTCAACCAAAATTTTCGCTACCGAATGCTTTGATGGGGCAACCTTGGGCACAAACCAAGCATATTGTTGGTCGTGCCATAGCACTAACGCCAGCCATGGCACACTAAAACCGACCGTGTCTAGCGACGAGGAGCGTGTCGCTCACCGCGGTCGCCGTGTCCAGAGGCGGTGCTGGAGCTGTGCCATGTTGTTGGCCCCCACGACCCACATGAAAGGTTGCCGGTGGCGAGGAGGTCGTGGGCCAGCTCCTCCATTGGACTAGTTTGCGCTACGTCGTCCCGACAGGTGTGCCCCACATGTCGGTTTCCCTCTTTTCTCGGCCATATTCGAGTGTCAGTGCTCCGCGTTGCACATTAGGCCTTTCACTACGCAGGCCCAGCGAGACAACTTATTGTTTATTTGAGCCGTTCAAGTATAATCATGTGGCGTTTGCTTATTTCTCATTCCTCTCCATCGATCATGTCGCCCTCCGGTCGAGTCCATCCTCCCGCATGCCTCATTTGAACATTCCGCCGAGTATCATTCGCATGTGGGCCTAGACCATGCTTGTATTTTCAATGTTTATTTGTAATTTGTCCAACATGCATACAAACAAACGGTTCGTTTGAAGTTTCACTTTGCCTCCACTACGTGACGCTTCGCGTCTTAGTTTTGACATCCCATTCGGTTCATGCCCTGACACATGTTGACGAGATCGATAGATGACATGGCAGTTCCTTATAGCCATCGACTGGCTATATTATTAACCATGCTCTAATGCGTTTTTCAAAACCGCATTTGACTATTGACAAGATTAATAGTACATGAGATCAAGGTTGTCAGAATCGTGATTTTGAATCGGATCGGACCTCAGATGGTAGGATCACAAATCATAGAATCTTCACTATCAGGATCGTAGAAACGTAGATTCTATGAACTAAAATCGTCGAATCAAAGGGGTTAGTGTGGATCGTAAAGTTGTAGAATCGTATAAGAGAATCGCGATTCTGACAACCTTGCATGAGATGTATAATGTGAAAATTATATCATTGGAAGCTCCTTTCACATATGTATCCCTGCCTTACCCTCCCTTTCGGTCACTTACTGGCGGACCCCATGCTTGCTAGGCCCCGCATGTCAGTTACTCAATGGGTTCGGCCACGTCAGGGGATCCTCATCCGTAGTATACTCCCTCTGTTTTTATTTACTCCGCATAAAATGACGCGGGCGGGGGAGGGGGAGGGACGTCGATTTTCTCTCAACTGATGTCCCACAAGCGAGCGAAAACGCAAGACGAAGTGTGTTCCATTCGGTGAGCGACGTGGAGGGTCCAGCGTGCCGGGTTGCAACGCGAACGTGACAAGAGCGATGTACAGTCAAAATTGATTGACCGGTCATCACCGGAACCACTATTCACACCAGAACCTTTGCTGCTCGGCCTACTCCAGCCCCTTCCCCCACCTTTCGATCCCCTAGCCCGCATCAAGTGTCCCCTAGTTTGCCGGAAATCCATGGTGCGCCGCAAGATCACGTACTACAAGATGCTGATGCCGGAGCGCCGCGTAGAAATCGCGGCGGCGGTCGGCGCCAGAAACCTCCGTTCCCAAGCTCGCTTTGTGGCGGGCCAATCCCCGAATTCTCTGGAGCCAAGCTACGAGGAGAAGGAAGCCGGTCCAATGTTCATGGCGGAGGTCGCGACGCAGAAGGCCCCCGATGGGTATGAGACGATGGACGTCGACTTTGTGTCGGCGTCTGAGTCCCCCATGGTGCAGGCGGACCAGCGATTCAACCTGGCGATAGTAAAGGAGGACCGGGAGGTAGAGGCTCAACTCGACGTGGAGCACGCGCATGCCGCTGCCATCGAGGCTCTCCTGCAGGCGGAACCGGATGTCGTGGATGTGAACTGGGCGGCGGAGGCTCAACTTGAGGCGGAGCGCACGGATGCCGCTGCCATCGAGGCCCTCCTGTAGGCGGAACCGGACGTCCAGGACTTGAACCGGGCGGCAGAGGCTCAGCTCGACGCAGAGCGCGCGGATGCCGCTCTCATCGAGGCCCTCCTGCAGGCGGAACCGGATGTCCTCGACTTGAACCGGGCGGCGAAGGCTCGACTCGACGCGGAGCGCGTGGATGCCGCTGCCATCGAGGCCCTCCTGCAGGTGGAACCGGACGTCCTCGACTTGAACTAGGCGGTGCTCTCGTTCGTGCAGAGCACCCGCATGCTCCGCGTGAACGAGTAGCTGGAGGCCGAGGACAACCACGGTGCGGAGACACACGTCGGCAGCTACGGCTGGTTCGCGTCGGCAGCCAAAGACGACGAGGCCGTCTCATTCCGCGAGCAGTGATAGTTTTTCTTTCTGTTGTTTTTTTATGGATCTTTTGTTGTGTAAAAACATATATTGTTATGCAAGTCGCCTGACTTGGGTCAGTCTATCATTTTAGGCGGTTGGATGAATATCCTATGTCTCCTAACCCTTCTTCCTCACCTCTTCTTCTTCCCCAACAGACCACCGCACGGGCCGTACGGATACTCCCCAACATGCGGTTGGATAAACATACTCTATGAACGAAAATTATGTGTCAGCGGTAGGATGGCTGAGTTTGGTTTGTTCACATGCGACAGCACGTGTGAGTGAGGGTGCGTTCCCTTGGTTGGGTTCGCGGCGTGCAGGAGCAACTGTGCATGTGAGGGTGCGGTGCGACCGCGGCGTGCAGGAGCGACCGTGTGAGGGTGTGGTGCGACCGTGACGGCCGTGCGCAAGTGTAGCTCCTTTTCATCTTGAAAACTTTAGGCAAGCTTGGCAAAAATGTGTGGCGAAGTATGGCAAAGCAAGGCTTAGACCCAAACAGGATAAGTACGTAGTACTACCTCCATCCTGGTTTATTGGTCCTCCTTGAAATTTGTGCCCAAATTTGACTAAATATTTAACTAACAAAATATTAATGCATGTTAACAAAAATTGTATCGTTAGATTTGTATTTGAACATAGTTTCCAATGATATATTTTTTTGTGACATGCATGAACATTTTATTAGTTAAATTTATGGTCAAAATTTGGCACGAAATACGACGAGGACCAATAAACCAGGACGGAGGTAGTACTACGTACTAGGAGTACTAGTGTTAAAAAATAAAGGCGGTGTTTTCCTTCGCGGGATTAATCGATACAAATCCTTGTTTCATGTGTCAATTAATGCGTATTTTTTTCTCCAAAGCCTAAAGAGCTAACCATCTCACTCCTCATCGCTTGATTAATGCAGCCACATGCAAACCAACCTTCTCACTTCCGCATGCATGTAGGGGATATTAATGTCCTTGGTTGCTAGTATAAGGCAAACCCCATCAATTTTGCCTCAATTAGTGTTAGTGGACTTTTGCAAATTGTAATTCTGATATACTGGCCTTGTGTACAAAAAAAATGGAGGTAGTAACTATATTTGACTTCCTTCCTCATTGCGGTGACGTCGACGATATCTCGAACGTTGTGGTTTGGCGAAGTGCGTTCGACGGAGAACACCATTGAGGGAGACCACGGTAAGTCGTTCGCAAGTGCCGCCTGCCAGCCGAGACAACCTCCTTATTTGCATCCAGGAAGTCTGTTGAACCAAAGGACGCGTAAATGTACTAGTACTACTCGTACACAATAGCTTCGTCTGTCCAGCTTAGTGCGGTGAGATGGTTTCTTGAAGAAGATGATGGAGAAGCGGAGTTAGCGAAGAGTGAAATGATGGTTGCTTCGTCCGTGCTTTGTGATTTGACGCCTCTTTGTGATTTGTGATAGAAGGGACAGTGGAGTAGACTTTGTCCTCTATACTGTACATGCGTCCAAGCATGGGAGAAAGAGGAGAGATGTTGCATTTTTTTATTCCTTCAATCAATCAATCAGGGAGCTTTGGTTCCATCCTTTTGGCTTTGGCAACACCGTCCACAATGGTTCCCACGATGCCAAAAGCTATTTTAACATTTGGCTACACATTGTGGATGCCCTTAACCGTACCACTTGGTTTTGCTCATGTGTGCTATCTATACAAATCTCAATTATATTGATCTAAAAAATTATAGAATCAAGATTAGTAAAAAGGAGGTTTTGCTCACGTTGTCCTGGCGGTTTGCTAACATGCGGTCCCACGTGTGAGTGCTTCACCAAGCCGATCCGCTTCCCACATGAGGCAGAACAACGGCCGAAGCAACACGTGGTTAACTTGAAGAAGATGAGGGAGAAATGGATTCAGCAACGAGTGAAATGATGGCTGCTTCGTCCCTTCAACTTCTTCTTTTTAGCATTATTACTTCCGTCCCTCCAACTTAACTACGGGAAAGGTGTAGCTTTGTGATTTGATGCCTCATTGCTCATTACTACGCCGGCACCATGACTGGGTGCTTCACCCCGGCTGCTCTGCACTGTATTCCGGTATGGCACGTGGACCCGATAGCTTGATGCCCCACATGTCGGCGAAATGGACTAGAAGATTTATGAAAGCGAGCGCTCCACTCTTACGACGAAGGAGTACACGACATGGCGGCCCAGTGAACTGTCACTTGTACTGAATATAGTACTATAGTTTTGATGTTTCGCACGATCCATCGATACAAACCCGATAAAACAAGAAAGGGCAGGATTTTACCCGCGCGGTATATGATACTGGCCATACATTTCAAAGGCAATTTTAATGTATGCAAACTGAATAATTAAGTAACAATATGATATCTTGTAAAACTAAAAACACATATGATTTATTGTGTTAGAGTGTAGTAGTGGTGCTGTATTGCATAGTTGTTAGATGTAACATGCGAGAACGTGTAGAGATGTAGTTTTGGAGGGCCTACAGAGAGAAAAGCGTAATATGTTCACCGAACTTCAGAATAAGCTGATTACGGTCACTATATACGTTTTGCGGTGATTATACGGTCATTTTCTCACGGTTCGGCATCGGATTGCACTTTGTTGACCGGCCAAATAGTCTGCATGGCACCATGTTGACTAGTTAAATTGAACACGTTCCTAGTGGGTCCCACCTGTCAGTTCGCATAGGGAAAAGGTCAGATAAACACAAATTTGCGCAGGTGCAACAAGACTCCACCCCGTGCACAGGAATCACCTGGTTGTGTATGTGTTTGTCACGGCCTGATGTGTGCGCATGCACGTGTAGTTTGAACACTTTAGCATGTGTGCATTCATGCGTGTGTGTGCGTGTGAGTGTTGCGTGCGTGCGTGGCTGCGTGTGTACGTGTGAGTATTGCGTGCGTGCGTGGGTGCATGTGTTCGTGTCAGTGTTGCGTGCATGCAATTCGTGTGCATGTGTACGTGTGTGTATAATCACCACACCAGCTCATGTGTGTTAAAACAGACGGCTCAGCATACCAATACAAGGCCACCTTGTGTGTTGTGCCCGCGGTCATGACTTCGAACCACCGTCCAATATTTTTTTGTCGTTTGTTTTCATTCTTACTAGCAAGATGCCCGTGCGTTGCACGTAACATCAAGATGCATTTGTATGACTAGTTTATCTTGTGAGAGAAAAGGAAGAGCGAGGGAAGGCCTTATTTGCAAATGTGGAGAGGTGCGTGGGTACCTTTTTGCAAAATTGTCATAGTTTCTTTCCTATCCGTCAGATATAAATCGGACGGTCTATATTGCAGGATGGCAGGCACACCATCATCACCAACTCTGTTTTTCATAAGAGTGTATTTTATCCCTACTCTTATAAAAAGCATAGTCGGTGATGATCGTGTGCCTGCCATCCTGCAATATAGGCCGTCCGATCTATATCTGACGGATAGGAAGGAAACTATGGCAATTTTGCAAAAAGATACCCACACCCCTCTCCACACTTGCAAATAAGGCCTTCCCTTGTTCATCCTTTCTCCCACAAGATAAACTACTCATACAAATGCATCTTGATGTTCCGTGCAACGCATGGGCATCTTGCTAGTATTTTATAAGAGTGTAGATGTAGAGTAGATACAAGCCGATAGGTGGGCTCGATGGTAGTGAGATAATGTGATGCAACACTAGAGGTGCCACGTGGAGCGTTTAACTGGTCAACTATTCGTGTCTTGAGCAAATACAAAGTTGTACGGTGAGCCCATGACTGTATAACAACCACAAAACGTAAATGGTGACCGTAATGAGTGCATTCTGAAGTCCAATGTACGTATCGTGCTTTCACTTCAAATACAATGATCGTCATTGTATATATCGCGAGAGAAAGATGAAACATGCGTGAATGTGCTGGGGGCTTACTTTTAGAGGACCTGGAGATAGTTTGTGTGCGTACGTGAAAGGGGCGTAGAGGGGGGTATGCGATGGAGAGAGAGATGCTCTTTGTTTCTCTTTATTATGACTAACTTTATATATAGTATAAAAATATACAAATTCACAGTGCGGAATAAATATCATTGTGGGCACCATGCAATGCAAGCGTTCATACTCCTCCATATAACTTTGTAATGTTGTATATATGTAGAAATTCTAAAATATTTTTTTGGCCACACTTTATTCAAAAGGAATGTTGTATGCGAAATAGACGTGAAGAGAGGGCTTTTTAGATCAATGGGGTACGTGATGTAACATGTGTCAATGTGTAGTTGATGCATTTAGCAGGGCCTAGAGAGGTATGTGTGTGTATTACGTATTCGAGAGAGGCATGGATAGAGGGGCCGACAGGGGGGCGTGGGAGAGATAGCACGAGAAATGAGAGTGGTCTAGAGAGAGATGAATATGACGTCACGGCGAGAGATTCCCTTGAGTGTGTATATGCAAGGCAGGGAGTGGATAGAGGCACCAGGAGCATATTTTTGTGTGGGTGGTGTCTGTGTTGGTATGTGTGGGTGTGAGAAGATAATGAGACATGGGGGCAGAGGGTGTGTCACCGCGTGAGGTCCGGTGGGTTGAGGTGAGGCCCTTCGTTTGGTTCCGTCCTGCGCCACATTGGTCGGCCCATGACGCATTTAGGGAGACCCATGGATGACTAGTCGTACAAGACAAAGATAGCATAATTGTGAAGGACTCTATGTCCACTGACAAAGCCGGCTAGGTTTTGTAACCCTAGGTTCTCGGACTAAGGTAACCCCTTTATCTCTGATATTACTATTCATCCAACCTAACTTTAAGGGGCATCCTACAGAATGCTCTGCTAGAATCATACTCGTCGATTAGGAAGAGAGGTGTGAGACAATGAGTGAGAGACAGGCCTAAAGATAATGTGCGTACAGGAGACACGTAGGCAGGTCTATGTATATAGAAAGGGTTGATGGGGATTGTGCGTGTGTATGCTTGCGAGAGGGCGAGTGCTTATGATAAAGGTTAGTGAAAACAGTCGTAAATGGTTACGAGAGGGAGGGAGGGTTATATCGAGAGCATGTGTGTGAGAAAGACACCCCGGGAGAGAGTGTGTGAGCATGTGTGAGAGACCACCGATGGAGAGTGAAACTACACGTACAAGACTGTTGTACACATTGATTAAAGATATAAATTGTATCCAAATATTAGGATGGGATCATGATATTTGCAATTCGCGTAAGGAACGGTCATTGATCCATCATACATCTAGATTCTATCGAATTTGAGCATGTCTATGTTATTATTCGACACAATTGATCCACATAGTTAGTATTTTGAACTCCAGACAATGCATCGCTTTAGTAATCGAATATAAACGTGAGTGTAGTTCATGTTGTGTGTGTAAAGCACATTATAGATACGAAAGTTACACAATGAACATTATAAATAGCTACCTATGGACTAGCATACATTTGAATTCAACTTAGGGCCAGTTCTTTTGCTAGCTTTTTTGGGCTTCCAGAATAAGCTGCCCCCTACCCAGCTTATTCTAGAAGCCCAACTAAAATTTTCTATTTAGAAGCCTACTAGTCAAGCCTTAACTACTAGGCTTCTAAAAAAATAAATTTGGTTCGGCTTTTAGAATAAGCTGGGTAGGGGATAGCTTATTGCAGGTTATTCTAGAAGCTACCAAAAGAACTGGCCCTTAAGGTGGTTTAAAAAATGAAATTCAACATGAAGTCCATTCAATTATTTGAATTTGATATCATGGCATTTGTAAATCATTCCTAAATTATGGGGGCACCAATCTTTGCTCTAATTTTGTACATAATAGCATATGTAGTCGTGTACAAAATAGATTCTAATTTAGCTTCTCCATTCCAAAATAATCGTAGTTATAGGATTTTCAAGTGTCAAAATTTCAAAAAGAAGCGGATAATTTAATGAGGTTTTCAAACATACAAGGTAAAATTTAACGTTGTCTATTTAGGTCAATCCTCAAAGTTCAAGAGTACTCTAAATGTGAATGCTTGTGTTTCAAAATTTCGAACGAAGCACCAAAAGAGCCTCTACTCGCCCGAAACCGCGTGAGACCAATGTTTGGTAGTACAAGGAAATTACTTTTCTAATAACTCTGATCCGTGAAACCTACCGGCTCGACGTCCAAAGGTCTAAACCGGGGTAGGTTCTTAGCTTCATCTAGACGCCACGTAACCGCCTCCGAAAAACATTCATACACAATGGTCGCCTAAGCACACATGCGCGCGGTCGAAATCGCTCCCGTCCACTATTTGGGACACCTGGGATTACCATCCTACCCCCGACCCGCAATAGGTCCGAAATTTAAGAGGGGGGCAAAGTTTGTACTTTCCCCAAATTTCAAACAAGCGCGTCCCATCTTCTGTTCAAAAAAGCCAAAAACAAGCCCGTCCCAGACCCGAAACATGCT
>LR738709.1:81624676-81729659 GCA_902687465.1 Secale cereale
TACTCCGTGGGCGCGAAAACTACCTCTCCACCAGCCGCGAAACCCCGGTGTCCTCCGTCTGCCACCCCATTCCACCCATCAACCGCCGCCCTCCTCCATCACGTCGGAGCCGATACCCCGACGTCGTCGTCCACCGCAACCTCAACTGCAACGCCCTCCACGGCTAGTAGTTGAAGCCGAGGTCGAGCCGTCCGTACCCGAGCCAGTTCAACCAGCCGTCCTGCGCCTCACCGCTGCCGCTCCAACTTCGCCACCCTCCACCGCATCGGAGTTGTTCCTGCTATGCCATCCTTCGCCGCCTCGGATCTGCTTCCCCTCCATCGACATACGGCCACAGCAACACAGTCAACAATTTGGCCATGGGTTCATCCAAGCCTGCACCCTCCTCCAGAACATCGGTTTCCCTAGCAGAAAGAAGAAGATTGACGTGACATGTGGAGGCGACCACACCGGCAACCGAAAATGGTACTCCTCTTCCCTTATTCGTGCAAATCTTACGTGTCTGCTTGCACTGTATTAATCCCACAGAAGACACTAGTTGACCGCTTATTCTTGATACTAGATGTTCCTAGTAACTCGTGATGCACAAGGTTTCTCTTCATATACTATTTCACCTTAGCTAGAGGTCCGTCGCCCCCCTGAATTTCTATTCCTGGTCAGTTGATTCCCAATTAACGGAAGCATTCCCCGGCGTAACAGGCACTAGTCCGCCTATTACGCTGGGGAAGCAGCGCCTCGGTGTTTATCTTAGGGGCGTGTGGGGCCTAGAGCTACTGGCGCCCGATCTGGAGGTCGGACGGGATTAAAGGGATGGCCTGGGGGCACTGCCAAGCACGGCGGTGGTGTGAGGTCGAGGGGAGGGCGGGGCGGCGGAGGCGGGGGTCTGGGCCGGTGGTCGCTGGCGGTTCGAGAAAGATCGTCAACAGTGATTGGCGGGAGGTAGACGAAGGCCGTCTGCCCGTTCCTTATAGATCGGACGGTTCATTAAAAAATTGACTGACCTATTTATTTTCAGTCGACTGTTATCTTGATATGACCACATGTGGTGGTGTGCTGCAGGAGTACCTACATTTCCTGTGCTCATATATTACAAAATCATATGGAGTAGAATCTAATTTTATTTGCCATGTAATGTTGTAGAGCTATCATATGTCTCATGTCATTTATTTTTCAGCCACCTGCTATCTGCTACTTTTACAGTGCACTAGTTCTGCACACACTTCACCCATACTCTCACTATTGTGTTTTTATGCAAGGGTATTTCAGACTCTGCTGCTATGAGAGAAGCAAAAAAGAAAAGAGAGAAGTCGCTCCAGCGTGTTAGGCGGATAGGCAAGACACGTTTCAGACTTATAAAATGTGCAGTGTCAACAGATGGAGACGGTAAACGTAGCTCTGAAGTTGATGACCTCACTCGCAATGAACCACCATCCCAGGTGATTGCTTTAACTTCGCGGTGTCATATGTGGTTGCATGTTCCATATGGTGTCTAGCTTGTATTCTAAAGGCCGAAGTCGGTCTTTATTAAGATAAGGAAAGATATTTTTTACATGAACCACCATTCCGTGAGCACTAGAAGACAAATAGCTAGTCAGGGCACTGGCCGAGCCAGTGACAAGCCCAGCAAAGAGAGGCATCACCTGGAAGCCAACTAAAAAGCCGCGATGGTGGCGAAGCAGCACGCCTCCCACCAGGCTCTCAGGTCCTAGATGCTTACCACTCCAGCTGGATGTCTAGCTTGTATTGCTTCCAATTTTGTTAAATTGCATCTGCTTAGCTTACACATTATACCTTTAAATATGACATGCCTTTCTGTTTTTGGTACATACTGGTACATCTGTGTATTAACCAGGTTCTTACATCAAACTAATGTTCTTGTGTATCCCTCATCAATCACTTATGATGAGGCAGTCAGGCAAGTCGATTACTCCTCATTTAAAGAATGCAGCGTCAGCCTCCCGACATGATTCTCAAGAAACAGCAAGGCTAGATGAAGATAGTGAACGTAGCTCTGTAGTTGATTACCGCATTTCCCCTACACTAGCATCGCATGTGCTTGCTCTAACTTGGCAGTGTGATATGTGGTTGCATGTCGCATATGGTGTCTAGATTGTAATTTTTCCAATCTGGTTAAATTGCATGTGCTATTCTGCTTAGCTTATACATTATACATGTTAATGTAACATGCCTTCCTGTATTTAGTACATAGTACATCTATCTATTAAGCATGTCCTCACATAGAACTATTGTTTTTTTGTATCCCGCATAAATCAATATGACGAGACACCTTCAGTATATGCAGTGTGATATTAGTTGCATCTTTGATATGATTTATAGCATGCGCTGCTTCTAATTTGTTGAAATGCCATTTATGATGGGACACTTTTAACTTGGCAGAGTCATATTGGTTGCATCTTTCACGTGGTGTCTAGCTTGCATTGCTTCTTATTTGGTGAAATGGTTTCTGCTTAGTTTACACAAACAGTTGTGAATATGCCATGCCGTCCTGTTTTTCGTATTATTCCATCCTGGAATCATGTGTTTGCCTTACATCGAAGTAGTGATTGTCAGTAACATGCATGAATGAGTTCTGAAGAGTGAATTTTATTGCTTTTTCTTGTCGGTTTTACTTGACAATTCAAAATCAATAAAGCGGAAGGAAGTTAGCAAGGTAGCGGATGAAGGTGCTCCTTCCAAATGGAGGGCCTCTACAGATTCTACTCCTCCATCCCCCCAAGATTATTTCCAAGACAACACATCCATAGACACTCAACGTAGCTGTGTTGGTGATGAGCATGTCTCCCCTAGTGCACCATCACAGGTGCTCCCTCTAACTTGGCACTGTTATATGTGGTTGCATGTTATGTATGATGTCTAGCTTGTATTGCTTCTAATTTTGTTGAATTTCATCTGCTTACTTTACACATTATACTTATGACTAAGACACGTGTTCCTGTTTCTAGAACATACAATATATGTCTATCACACCATGTTCTTACATCGAAGTTCATTTGTTCTGAAGAACTAAATTGATATTCGTTTTTCTTGTCGGCTTGACTTAACATGGCACAAAGCAAGAGGAAGCAAGACAGAACGACGGGGAAACGGAAGCAGAACAATCCTGCAGATTTTGTAGGTACTTATGGTGCAATAGAAGGTCAAAGTCCAGCGGAAAATTGTACCGACAGGGTATCCCGTGCTACACGAGCTGTAGAACAAGCCAAATAGAAACAAATAGCTGCCACCAAACAAGCAGAGACAACCCTATTTGTTGCAACACCTTCCACAGTACCACCAGCTGCACGATTTACTCGTTGGTCAACTCAGCTAGCAGCACGTTCCCAAGCTCCCTTGTCACCTGACACTACTTCCGAAGCACTCTTGACACAAGATGAGTTGGCAAGATCAGATGAACTTAGTGAGCTTCAATAGCAAGAAGGTAGTTGCTGGAGTCAAGTTACAGTTGCATGCTTCTTTATATGTAGTCTCACAGTCTGATGTACACTAACACTTCCTATGTTTGTTGTTGGACTAGCACCTAGGCGCAATAGGAAACAAACATCCGGGATAATGCTCGATAGGTTAACTAAATCTACAGGAGGAAGAATGGAGATCCGTTTTGAGGCAGGTTTAAAAAGGCCACGTGATGCTACAAAGTCAGCCAAGTTAGTATCAGGGGCAGCGGTTGCTGTTAGGTGTCATGTACGTATCCTCCCAACATGGATTCAGTACAGGAATGACAAAGATGAAACCCAGTTCAACACCTTCCTCGACCATTTATCTATAAGTATGGTTATGTATGGAAACTAGTAATATTGTCTTGCTCTGTCCAATACTTTCTAGGTTGCTGATAATGAGACTCCCATAATTTTCAACAGATGAGGTTCAAGTTGGATAGCCAAGATGATGCAACCAGACAAGCTTGCACCCATGTTTTCAAGTCTGCTCTGCGACAGTATCAGTATAACTTGAGGAAAAGTCACTTTGAAGGCAAGGCTACCAGTGAACTTGCCCAAACATCTCTAGTGGAAAATATATCTGATGAAGACTGGAGAGGCCTTGTTAAACACTGGTCTGATCCGAAGTATCAGGTACATTATATATATGTGATCACATCACATGTTGAAGTCCTATTTACGCATGTTCCATCCAAATCTATCTTCTTGTAGGTGAACTGTTCAAAGAACAAGGCCAACCGTACGAAAGTGAAATTCCAACAGACGACAGGATCTCGTAGCTATATTGCACACTGCAAGGCTCTTGTAATTAGCTGTTGTTTCACTCTTTTTGTTGTACCATATTATCAGATCTATATTGACTTGTCCCAAATGCATAGGAAAGCCCGCAAGGACCAAAAAGTACCTGAACCAAATGATGTGGAAATCTTCAAGGACTGTCACACCAGCAAGAATGGCATGACTACACCAGTCAAAGCCGCTGTTGTAAGTCCTTAATCCTCATGCCTTTTAACTACTACTAACTCTGACTTGTGTCTTGAACTGCATGGTTTGCAGCCAATGTCTATTACTCTTTTCAATTTTATACACAATTGTCTTAGAGTATCATTGCACCTTACAAGGTTTAAAAGAGAGGAGTGATGTTCCTTTGATCTTGACATGTAATCTAGTTCCGTGCTGGACTTGCCCACACAACATTACAATTGCATGTTTGTCTGTTCTCAGTTGTTTTGTGATATGAATGATGTCATACTATGCTTACCGTATTATAAACTTCGTCTCTTTATCCTTATCCATCAATACAATGTGAAGAAATAGACAATACGTTAGTGATGGTACATGGTCATATGTTTGGAACCTGGTTTTATTATGTACTTTGCAATAAAATACAACTATTATTTTACATGGGTCACCAGAATAAGTTCTGTATATAGACCAAAAGCTATTTTGTTTGGTTTTGCTGCCTCCTTAATATCTTCTGTTCTGGTACTACTAATGTAAAACCTCAACTTTTCAGTGAGCTATGGAAAAAATGGTGGAACCGCCACCTTCTGAAGGTGGCGAGGCAACTATAACCGCAATGTCAGCTCTTGCTGCAGTGGGTCAGTACATGTCCACTAACAGTGCCAAAAGCACGTTCCTGCGCAATACTGGCTTGGTTGTTAAGGCAATCTCGTCCAAACTGCCTCATGATCAAGATATGCAAGCTCAAAACAATGTTGTATCTGCGCTCCAGACACAAGTCCATTCCCTAACAGAGACCCTTTGTGAAACAAGGAGAGACATTGTTCGATGTTGTCAAGATATGCATGGTTTTGAAACCAGACTATCAGACATTTGCTATATTGTTCAGGAGCCTAGGAGAACTGAAGGCGAAGGTTATGGTGCTCCATCGGACAATACAGCATGAAAATGTAACAGTCAGGTCAAATGAACTGAGCTTCTGAACTTCTGGTGGTGCATTTATCTGCTAGACTGTTAACTTTTATGCCAACCTTCCTTTTGTTTTATAGTTGTAATTTGTTTTGGTGCGATACAAAATTTGTTCTTAACGTGCAGCCACCGACTGAAGAAAACAGCAAGCCATTTTTGTATAGTGTAGGGTGTTCCCTATATTTGCACTGGTGGCGAACTTTGATGCCCACCGGCTGTAGTCAACATGGGCCTCCTACGGGCCGTAGAAACAATGGGCCTTCTAAGGGCCATAGAAACAATGGGCCTTCTTTCTTTCAAAAAAACAATGGGCCTTCTACGTGGCATAGAAACAATGGGCCTTATACGGGTTGTAGAGACAATGGGCCTTCTATGGGTCGTATCATCAATGGGCCTTCTACGGGCCGTATGATCGGTTGGCCAAACATGGGTCAATAACAGACCACATTATGGTCGTAAATGGGCTAGAGTTGAAATCGTCCGTTCATGGGCCGACCATAACGGGTCGTCGTTAATCGGTCGTATTTTGATGAGGCTATGAAAACGGCCCAACGTACTAATGGGCCACAAACGGGCCGACTGTAACCATGGGCTTAATTTGGCCCATAAGCAGAAAATGACATTAACGGGCCGTAAGTAAACGAATGTGGAAATGAGCCCAAGAATAACTGGGCCCCGAGAAGGCCGAAAGATAACATGGGCTGGAAACGGCCCAACGGAATAATGGGCCGTTAATGGGTATAAAGTGATACACTGTTCATTACGGGCCAGTTTCACCACGTGCCGTTAATGGGTATAAAGTGATACACTATTCATTACGGGCCAGTTTTACCACGGGTCGTTAATGGGTCGAGAGTAATAAGGGCCTCATATGGGCCGAAAGACGTCATGGGCCATACATGGGTCAGAAGTTAAAACGGGCTAGATTTATATTGGACGGCCCAGATGACTCTACTGGGCCTAATTCGGGTAGGCCGTAAACGGGTCCTGGGTTAGCGGGCTGTAAATGGGCTATATGCGAACAGGTCGTTAACAGGCTTGTCGTGGGCCGGCCTGCCACCTTTTGACCAAGTCAAACGGGCCGGCCTTTTCACAGGAATGGGCCACTGTTGGGGCCTGCCACGTGTCGGCGTATCATAGGCGCTTTGGGTCCAATGAGTGGCTGACATCTGTTCCAACGGCGAGCCGACACGTGTTTCCTCCAGCCAATGATGATTTTACATGTGGAAAATCCCCATTGGTCGGGGTTGTTAACGGGTTATCGGATCCAAAACCGAACCCGATAGCTTAACGGCGTTCCGTTACGATGGATGCCACGTGTCGGTCACCCTTGACGAAAGCACTTCTGTGACGCGCGATTTATCGTCATGGAAGTGGACACTTCCGTGATGATAATTTTGGTAATGTCATGGAACACTTCTACGACAGCACAGGTATGACTATCTTGATTCTGTCATAAAATCGTCATGGATGTACATGCATGACAGAAAACGTGACCTACTATGACAAACACGTATCATCACGGAAGTGTATTTTTTTTGTAGTGATGGGGCATCCCCAAGCTTAGGCTTTTTTACTCCTTATTCCTTCATCCATCGTGATCTCACCCAAAACTTGAAAACTTCAATCACACCAAACCTCATGAGATCCATTAGTATAACAAAAGTAATCCTTACTTTAAGTATTGTAGCAAACCCATTCATTTTTTTGTTGCATTATATCTACTGTATTCTAACTTTTCAATGGCTTAAACCCTTCAATAAAAAGCATAGATTCATCAGAATAAGCACATAACACAACAAAAACAGAATCTGTCTAAAATAGAGTAGTCTATAAAGATGTGAATTTTAGTCATACCTCTGTAACTCTAAAAATTCTGAAAAATTAGGACAACATGGGAAATTTGTTTATTGATAACGTGTAAAAAGTTCAAGAGTTTATCACGCTCTAGTAACCGTCAAGAATTTTGGCACTGGACGCAAAAGTTTCTGATTTTCAACGCAATAAAATCAACTATCAACCAAGTCATCCCAAAGGATTTGCTTGGCATAAATACTAATTTAAACCACAAAAACACATCTAAACAGAGGCATCTTTGTATATTTATTGGAAAACAGCAAGAAAACCAAAAGGCAAAAAGATACCAGTTGGGTTGCCTCCCAAAAAGCGCTATTGTTTTACGCCCCTAGCTAGGCATAACACATAGATCTCAAGTATTGTCATCTTTGGTTTCCAATTCCTCAATCACACAATTCTTTAAAGATTTGGCATGCACGCTTTCAATAACGATACTTCTAGGAATAACATTGAAAATTTCATTCTTGCTAGTAGGGCCTTTTATCACTTCAACAAAATTTGGATGAATACTAATCATTTTAAGATCCTCTTTGTTGCTACTAGAAGTGGCACCCTTGTTCTTAGTGACTTGAGTAGTCTTTAATTTTTTTACAGTTTTTTTAAAAAATTAATGGAAGAAAAAGCAGGCTTAAGTTACTAAAAATTTCTTCCAACTTATCAATCAGAGAAGGACTTTTTTCAATTCTTTCATTCCTTACAGTTTCCTTCCCCCTTAATAATTTAAAACCATCACCCGCTTTTGATCCAAATTTATTAGCAAGATTATGCATCTTTTCATCCAAGTATTCAATTTGTTCTATAGTAATCATATTCTTTTCAAAACAATCTAATCTTTGCATAACATGCTCAAGAGTCAAATTTGTGTCATTAACAATGATAGGTGGTGAACCCACTAGATTTCCCATTGCATTAAAAGCATCCAAAGACGGACACATCAAGAAATTCCCACCGGTAATCGTATCAAGGACGAATCTATACCAAGTGGTGATGCCCACATAAAAACTGCGAAGAAGAACGTCGGTAGATTGCTTACAAACGGATCTATTATGAGCATTGCAAATCCTATACCTAGCATCTTTTAGATTCTCCCCTCCCCCTTTTTAAATTTAAGAACCTCTTTCTCGAGGGTACACGCAACAAAGGGAGAACTAGACATAACAAACAAGAAAGCAAGATTGCAAACAAAACAGATCTGACGAGAAAAGGGCGAAAGAAAACGAAGGCGAATAAAACGGCAATTTTTGTGAAGTGGGGGGGATGAAAATGAGAGGCAAATGGCAAATAATGTAATTTGCAAGGAGATGAGATTTGTGATTAGGAACCTGATAGATGTTGATGATGCCTTCCCGGCAACGGCGCCAGAAATTCCTTTGATATGCGCTTGAGATGCGTTGGTGTTTCCCCAAAGAGGAAGGGATGATGCAGCACAACGATGATAAGTATTTCTCCCAGTTATGAAACCAAGGTTATCGAACTAGTAGGAGGACCGTGCAACACTATGTAACGGTACCTGCACACAAAGAACAAATACTTACAACCCAACGTGTAAAAGGGCTTGTCAATCCCTTTCGGGTAACGGTGCCAGAAATTAACGTGTTGATAGGATAAAATTGTAGTAGATTGATAAATGCAAGTAACGGTAAATAAAACTCAACGAGTTATTTTTTTTTTAAATATAGATATGAAAATAAAAGCAAATAAAATAGATCTCAAAAGCAAATAGTAGATCGGAAAGCAAATACGATAGAAAATAGACTCGGGGGTCGTAGATTTCACTAGTGCCTTCTCTCAAGAAATAGCACACAATGGGTAAACAAATTATTTTTGGGAAATTGATAGAAAATCGAATACTTATGACGATGTCTAGGTAATGATCATTATATAGGCATCATGTCCAAGATTGGTAGAGTGACTCCTGCCTGCATCTACTACTATTTATCCACACATCGACCACTATCCAGCATGCAACTAGTGTATTATAAGTGCATCTACTGCCACCCCTGATTGGTTTTGGAGTATTGACGACAAACGTTGTTGAGGGACTAATGTGTTTGTGTGAATTGCGGGATAACACAGGTAGAAGTCCCTCATTGATTCGGCTTACCTATCAGAGATGACCCCTAAAAATGTATGAAGACATTGAAGATTATGGTGGTTCATGAAGACATTCATGTCGAAGACAATGACATGTGAATACATTCATTTGAAGACAATGGAGCACGAAGACATAGTTGTTTCGTTGTTTCATTTTCTTCTTTCTTGAGTCATAGGAACCACTGAACTGTCAAGTGGGGTCCAAGTGAGCAAAGTCAGAAAACGAATGTGATGCTCAACCCATTTCCTATGTCTTCGCGTGAAGACAATGAGAGAAAAACTTGTCCTGAGTTGGACAAGTCAGCTTTACTTGTAGCCCAAGTCAAGCCGCCGCGTGTGTTTGAAATCCGACCGTTGGACACGTGTCGGTACCCCAATGACCAAGGGTCATTTCAGACAAATCGTGTCGGGTTGCCTCCTGACTATAAATAGCCCACCCCCTCCACCATAAATAGGTGGCTGCTCAGAGTTAAGACACGACTTTTGTCGTTTGATAGCAACCCACCTCCGAAGCCTTTGAGAGAGAATCCTTGGGAGGACAAAACCTAAAACACCCAAAGCCCAAAGAGTGTTTGGCATCACTGAAGTCTTTCTGTCTGCGTGATCTGAAGACTTATTACACTTGAAGAATGCGTATCTTCCAGTCGGTTAGGCGTCACGTTCTGAGCATCCAAGACCCATTGTGGATTGTCGGTGAACATAGTTTGTGAAGGTTTGGAAGTCTACCTTGAAGACTTACCAGAGTCATTGGGCGAGGACTAGGTGTCCTTAGTGTTGGAAATATGCCCTAGAGGCAATAATAAAAGAGTTATTATTATATTTCCTTGTTCATGATAATCGTTTATTATCCATGCTATAACTGTATTGACTGGAAACTCAAATACACGTGTGGATGAATAGACAGACTTTGTGTCCCTAGTGAGCCTCTACAGGACTAGCTCGTTGATCAAAGATGACCGCGGTTTCCAGGTCATAGACATGAGTTGTCATTTGATAACGGGATCACATCATTAGGAGAATGATGTGATGGACGAGACCCAAACGTTAAACATAGCTTTTGATCGTGTCAGTTATCGCTATAGTTTTCTGCATGTCAAGTATAAGTTCCTATGACCATGAGATCATGTAACTCACTGACACCGTAGGAGTGCTTTGTGTGTGCCAAACGTCACAACGTAACTGGGTGACTATAAAGGTACTCTACAGGTATCTCCGAGGGTGTCTGTTGAGTTGACATGGATCGAGACTGGGATTTGTCACTCCGTGTGACGGAGAGGTATCTCCAGGCCCACTCGGTAATACGTCATCTCAATGAGCTCAAAGTGACTAAGTGGTTGGTCACGGGATTATGTATTACGGTAACGAGTAAAGAGACTTGCCGGTAACGAGATTGAACTAGGTATAGAGATACCGACGATCGAATCTCGGGCAAGTAACATACCGACGAGACAAAGGGAACTGTATACGGGATTGCCTGAATCCTTGACATCGTGGTTCATCCGATGAGATCATCGAGAAACATGTGGGAACTAATATGGGTATCCAGATCCCGCTATTGGTTATTGACCTGGGAGTGTCTCGGTCATGTCTACATGGTTTCCGAACCCGCAGGGTCTACACACTTAAGGTTCGGTGACGCTAGGGTTGTTAGTGAGAACAGTGCATGGTTACCGAAGGTTGTTCGGAGTCCCGGATGAGATCCCGGACGTGACGAGGGTCTCCGGAATGGTCCGGGGACGAAGATTGATATATAGGATGAAAGGTTTCGGAGTCCGGAAGTGTTCCGGGGAGTATCGGGAAATCGGCGGATTACCGAAAAGGGTTTCGGGGGTCCCGGAAGTGGTTCTGGGCCTAATGGGCCACAAAGGGGGGACACCACAGCCCTCATAGGGCTGTGCGCCCCCCCCTGGGCCCTCTCCTATGGTGCATGGGGGGCTGGACCCTCCTAGGGCAGCCGCACCCCCCCTGGCTTGGGGGGCAAGGCACCTAGGGGGGGAAACCCTAGGGCCTGGCCCTTGGCCGCCGCCCCTCCCTGCCCTGGCCGCCGGCCCCCCTAGGGGAAACCCTAGGGCGCCCCTCCCCTCTCCACCCCCCTATATATAGTGAGGCAAAGGGAGGGCAGCCAACACACGTTTGTGCCTCGGTGCTGCCCTCCCTCTCCCATAACATCTTCTTCTCCCGCGGTGCTTAGGCGAAGCCCTGCTGGAATCCTCCACCTCCATCACCACCACGCCGTCGTGCTGCCGGTCTCTCCATCAACCTCTCCTCCACCCCTTGCTGGATCAAGAAGGAGGAGACGTCCCCGAGCCGTACGTGTGAAGAACGCGGAGGCACCGTTGCTTCGGTGCTTGGATCTTCAGCGATCTGAATCGCGGCGAGTACGACTCCATCAACCGCGTTCTTAACGCTTCCGCTTAGCGATCTACAAGGGTACGTGGATCCAACTCTCCTCTCGTAGATGCATCTCCTAGATTGATCTTGGTGAACGTAGGAAAAATTTTTGTTTCCCATGCAACGTTCTCCAACAGTGGTATCAGAGCTAGGTTCTTGCGTAGATGCTTTCACGAGTAGAACACAAAAGGGTTTGTGGGCGTTGATGTTTAAATTGCTGCCCTCCTTAGTCTTTCTTGATTCAGCGGTATTATGGGATGAAGCGGCCCGGACCAACTTTACATGTCCACGTACATGAGACCGGTTCCATCGACAGACATGTGACTTTTGTTGCATAAGATGGCTGGCGGGTGTCTGTCTCTCCTATCTTAGTTGAATCGGAATAGAACAAGGCGGTCCTTGTAGAAGGTTAAATAGCAACTTGAATATCACCGTTGTGGCGTTGCGTAGGTAAGAAGCGTTCTTGCTAGATACCCATAGCAGCCACGTAAAACATGCAACAACAAATTAGAGGACGTCTAACTTGTTTTTGCAGGGTATGTATGTGATATGATATGGCCAATGACATGATGAAATATATTTGATGTATGAGATGATCATGTTGTAATAGTTAATATCGACTTGCATGTCGATGCATACGGCAACCGGCAGGAGCCATAGGGTTGTCTTTAATTTTTGTATGACCTGCGTGTCAATCATTAAGCGCTTTGTAATGCTTTACTTTATCGCTAAACGGTAGCAATAGTAGTAAGAGCATGGTGGGCGCGCGACAACCCCGATGGCGACACGATGATGGAGATCATGATGATGGAGATCATGGTGTGGCGCTGGTGACGATGGAGATCATGCCGGTGCTTTGGAGATGGAGATCAAAAGCACGAGTTGATGGCCATATCATGTCACTTATGATTTGCATGTGATGTTAATCCTTTTATGCATCTTATTTTGCTTAGGACGACGGTAGCATTATAAGATGATCCTTCACTAAAATTTCAAGATAAAATTGTGTTCCCCCCGAGTGTGCGCCGTTGCGAAGGTTCGTCGTTTCGAAGCACCACGTGATGATCGGGTGTGATAGACTCTACGTTCGCATACAACGGGTGCAAGCCAGTTTTGCACATGCAGAACACTCGGGTTAGACTTGACGAGCCTAGCATGTACAGACATGGCCTCGGAACACGGAAGACCGAAAGGTCGAGCATGAGTCATATAGTAGATATGATCAACATGTAGATGTTCACCATTGACACCACCTCATCTGACGTGATGATCGGACTTGGGTTGGTGAATTTGGATCATGTCACGCTCGAATGACCGGAGGGATGTCAATTTGAGTGGGAGTTATAAATAATTTGATTAGGTAGTAACTCACTTATCATGAACAATAGTCTAAAATGTCTTTGCAAATCTTTTGTTGTAGATGGCTCGCGCAGTAGCTCCCCTGAATTTTAATGCGTTCCTAGAGAAAGCTAAACTGAAAGATGATGGGAGCAACTTTGTGGACTGGCTCCGCAATCTGAGGATCATCCTCACAGCTGCCCAAAAGGTTTATGTCCTAAATGCACCGCTAGGTGACCCCCCCGCTCCTACAGCCCCTGCAGACGTTTTGAACGTCTGGCAGACGCGTTCGGATGACTATTCGATAGTGCAGTGTGCCATGTTGTACGGCTTGGAAGGAGGACTCCAAAGGCGTTTTGAACGTCATGGTGCATATGAGATGTACCAGGAGTTGAAGTTCATCTTTGAAAAGAATGCTAAGATCGAGAGGTATGAGACCACCGATAAATTCTTTGCTTGTAAGATGGAGGAGAATTCGTCTGTCAGTGAGCACTTACTGAAGATGTCTGGGTACTATACCCGCATAGCTGATCTGGGACTTGTGTTCCCGGATGAGGCTATCATTGACAGAATTCTCCAGTCACTCCCTCCAAGCTACAAGAGCTTCGTGCAGCAGTATAACATGCAAGGTATGAACAAAACCATCGCCGAGCTGTTCTCGATGCTGAAAGTCGCTGAGGCAGACATCCAGAAGGAGTATCAAGTGTTGATGGTCAATAAAACCACCAGTTTCAAGAAGAATGGCAAGGGCAAGAAGGGTAACTCTAAGAAGGGTGGCAAAGCAGTTGCTAATCCAGTGAAGAAACCCAAGGCTGGGCCCAAGCCTGAGACTGAGTGTTTCTATTGCAAGGGGAACGGCCACTGGAAGCGGAACTGCCCCAAGTATCTGGCGGACAAGAAGGGGGCCAACAACAACAAAGGTATATGTGATATACATGTTATTGATGTGTACCTTACCAACTCTCGTTGTAGTGCCTGGGTATTTGATACCGGTTCGGTTGCTCACATTTGCAACTCTAAACAGGAACTGCGGAATAAACGGAGGCTGGCGAAGGACGAAGTGACGATGCGCGTGGGAAATGGTTCCAAGGTTGATGTGATCGCCGTCGGCACGCTCGCTCTTCGATTACCATCGGGATTAGTTATGAACCTGAATAATTGTTATTTAGTGCCTGCGTTAAGCATGAACATTATATCTGGATCTTGTTTATTGCGAGACGGTTACTCATTTAAATCAGAGAATAATGGTTGTTCTATTTATATGAGTAATATCTTTTATGGTCATGCACCCGAAGTTAGGGGTTTATTTTTATTGAATCTCGATAGTGATGATACACATGTTCATAACATTGATGCCAAAAGATGTAGAGTTGATAATGATAATACCACTTTCTTTTGGCACTGCCGTCTGGGTCATATCGGCGTGAAACGCATGAGGAAGCTCCATGCTGATGGACTTTTGGAGTCTCTTGATTTTGAATCACTTGACACGTGCGAGCCGTGCCTCATGGGCAAGATGACAAGGACCCCATTTTCAGGGACAATGGAACGGGCAAGTGACTTATTGGAAATCATACATACTGATGTGTGCGGTCCGATGAGTGTAACGGCGCGCGGTGGATATCGTTATTTTCTCACCTTCACTGACGACTTAAGTAGATATGGGTATATTTACTTGATGAAGCATAAGTCTGAAACTTTTGAAAAGTTCAAGCAATTTCAGAGTGAAGTTGAAAATCATCGTAACAAGAAGATCAAGTTCCTACGATCTGATCGAGGGGGAGAATATCTGAGTTATGAGTTTGGTGATCACTTAAGAAAATGTGGAATTGTTTCACAGTTGACGCCACCTGGAACACCACAGCGTAATGGTGTGTCCGAACGTCGTAATCGAACCCTATTAGATATGGTACGTTCTATGATGTCTCTTGCCGATTTGCCACTATCGTTTTGGGGATATGCGTTAGAGACAGCTGCATTCACTTTAAATAGGGCTCCATCTAAGTCCGTTGAGACAACACCGTATGAACTGTGGTTTGGTAAGAAACCTAAGTTGTCTTTTCTCAAGGTTTGGGGTTGCGATGCTTATGTCAAAAGGCTTCGGCCAGAAAAGCTCGAACCCAAAGCGGACAAATGTGTCTTCATAGGATACCCAAAAGAAACAGTTGGGTACACCTTCTATCTCAGATCCGAGGGCAAAGTGTTTGTCACTAAGAACGGGTCCTTTCTCGAGAAAGAGTTTCTCTCGAAAGAATTGAGTGGGAGGAAGGTAGAACTTGATGAGGTTGTTGAACCTCTGCTTCAACCAGAGAGTAGCGCAGCGCAGAAAGATGTTTTTGTGGAGCCTGCAGAGGTTGAAGAGGAAGCCAATGATGATGATCAAGGAGCTTCTGATCAAGTTACTACCGAACCTCGTAGGTCGACAAGGGTACGCACTGCACCTGAGTGGTATGGTAACCCTGTCTTGGAGGTCATGTTGTTAGACAACGGTGAACCTACGAGCTATGGAGAAGCGATGGTGGGCCCGGATTCCGACAAATGGTTAGAGGCCATGAAATCCGAGATGGGATCCATGTATGAAAACAAAGTATGGACTTTGGAAGTATTACCTGAAGGGCGGAAGGCCATTCAGAATAAATGGATTTTTAAGAGGAAGACGGACGCTGACGGTAATGTCACCGTGTATAAAGCTCGACTTGTGGCAAAGGGTTTTTCACAAGTTCAAGGAATTGACTACGATGAGACTTTCTCACCCGTAGCGATGCTTAAATCCGTCCGAATCATGTTAGCGATAGCTGCATATTTCGATTATGAAATTTGGCAGATGTATGTCAAAACAGCGTTCCTTAACGGTTTTCTTAAGGAAGAGTTGTATATGATGCAACCGGAAGGTTTTGTCGATCCAGAGAATGCTGACAAAGTATGCAAGCTCCAGCGTTCCATTTATGGGCTGGTGCAAGCATCTCGGAGTTGGAATCTTTGCTTTGATGAGGTGATCAAAGCGTTTGGGTTTGTACAAGTTTATAATGAAGCTTGTATTTACAAGAAAGTGAGTGGGAGCTCTATAGCGTTTCAAATATTATATGTGGATGACATATTGCTGATTGGAAACAATATAGAATTTTTGGATAGCGTGAAGGGGTATTTGAACAAGAGTTTTTCAATGAAGGATCTCGGTGAAGCTGCTTTCATATTGGGCATCAAGATCTATAGAGATAGATCAAGACGCTTGATAGGACTTTCACAAAGTACATACCTTGATAAAGCTTTGAAGAAGTTCAAAATGGATCAATCCAAGAAGGGGTTCTTGCCGGTATTGCAAGGTACAAAGTTGAGTAAGACTCAATGCCCAGTGACTGCGGAAGATAGAGAAAAGATGAGTGTCGTCCCCTATGCTTCAGCCATAGGCTCTATCATGTATGCAATGCTGTGCACAAGACCAGATGTCAGCCTTGCCATAAGTATGGCCGGAAGGTTTCAAAGTAATCCTGGTATGGATCACTGGACAGCGGTCAAGAATATCCTAAAGTACCTGAAAAGGACTAAGGAAATGTTTCTCGTTTATGGAGGTGATCAAGAGCTCGTCGTAAAGGGTTACGTCGATGCAAGCTTTGACACTGATCCGGATGACTCTAAGTCACAAACCGGATACGTATATATTCTCAACGGGGGAGCGGTAAGCTGGTGCAGTTCCAAGCAGAGCGTGGTAGCTGATTCTACATGTGAAGCGGAGTACATAGCTGCCTCGGAGGCGGCTAAAGAAGGTGTCTGGATGAAGGAGTTCATGACAAATCTTGGAGTTGTGCCTAGTGCACTGAACCCAATGACTCTGTTCTGTGACAACACTGGTGCCATTGCTCTAGCCAAGGAACCAAGGTTTCACAAGAGGACCAGACACATAAAGCGACGCTTCAATTCCATCCGCGATTCGGTCAAGGAGGAGGACATAAGTATTTGCAAAGTACACACGGATTTGAATGTTGCAGATCCGTTGACTAAGCCTCTTCCACGGGCTAAGCATGATCAACACCAAGACTCTATGGGTGTTAGATTCATTACCTTGTAATGCTAGATTATTGACTCTAGTGCAAGTGGGAGACTGTTGGAAATATGCCCTAGAGGCAATAATAAAAGAGTTATTATTATATTTCCTTGTTCATGATAATCGTTTATTATCCATGCTATAACTGTATTGATTGGAAACTCAAATACAGGTGTGGATGAATAGACAGACTTTGTGTCCCTAGTGAGCCTCTACAGGACTAGCTCGTTGATCAAAGATGACCGCGGTTTCCAGGTCATAGACATGAGTTGTCATTTGATAACGGGATCACATCATTAGGAGAATGATGTGATGGACGAGACCCAAACGTTAAACATAGCTTTTGATCGTGTCAGTTATCGCTATAGTTTTCTGCATGTCAAGTATAAGTTCCTATGACCATGAGATCATGTAACTCACTGACACCGTAGGAGTGCTTTGTGTGTGCCAAACGTCACAACGTAACTGGGTGACTATAAAGGTACTCTACAGGTATCTCCGAGGGTGTCTGTTGAGTTGACATGGATCGAGACTGGGATTTGTCACTCCGTGTGACGGAGAGGTATCTCCAGGCCCACTCGGTAATACGTCATCTCAATGAGCTCAAAGTGACTAAGTGGTTGGTCACGGGATTATGTATTACGGTAACGAGTAAAGAGACTTGCCGGTAACGAGATTGAACTAGGTATAGAGATACCGACGATCGAATCTCGGGCAAGTAACATACCGACGAGACAAAGGGAACTGTATACGGGATTGCCTGAATCCTTGACATCGTGGTTCATCCGATGAGATCATCGAGAAACATGTGGGAACTAATATGGGTATCCAGATCCCGCTATTGGTTATTGACCTGGGAGTGTCTCGGTCATGTCTACATGGTTTCCGAACCCGCAGGGTCTACACACTTAAGGTTCGGTGACGCTAGGGTTGTTAGTGAGAACAGTGCATGGTTACCGAAGGTTGTTCGGAGTCCCGGATGAGATCCCGGATGTGACGAGGGTCTCCGGAATGGTCCGGGGACGAAGATTGATATATAGGATGAAAGGTTTCGGAGTCCGGAAGTGTTCCGGGGAGTATCGGGAAATCGGCGGATTACCGAAAAGGGTTTCGGGGGTCCCGGAAGTGGTTCTGGGCCTAATGGGCCACAAAGGGGGGACACCACAGCCCTCATAGGGCTGTGCGCCCCCCCCCCTGGGCCCTCTCCTATGGCGCATGGGGGGCTGGACCCTCCTAGGGCAGCCGCACCCCCCCTGGCTTGGGGGGCAAGGCACCTAGGGGGGGAAACCCTAGGGCCTGGCCCTTGGCCGCCGCCCCTCCCTGCCCTGGCCGCCGGCCCCCCTAGGGGAAACCCTAGGGCGCCCCTCCCCTCTCCACCCCCCTATATATAGTGAGGCAAAGGGAGGGCAGCCAACACACGTTTGTGCCTCGGTGCTGCCCTCCCTCTCCCATAACATCTTCTTCTCCCGCGGTGCTTAGGCGAAGCCCTGCTGGAATCCTCCACCTCCATCACCACCACGCCGTCGTGCTGCCGGTCTCTCCATCAACCTCTCCTCCACCCCTTGCTGGATCAAGAAGGAGGAGACGTCCCCGAGCCGTACGTGTGAAGAACGCGGAGGCACCGTTGCTTCGGTGCTTGGATCTTCAGCGATCTGAATCGCGGCGAGTACGACTCCATCAACCGCGTTCTTAACGCTTCCGCTTAGCGATCTACAAGGGTACGTGGATCCAACTCTCCTCTCGTAGATGCATCTCCTAGATTGATCTTGGTGAACGTAGGAAAAATTTTTGTTTCCCATGCAACGTTCTCCAACACTTAGCTCAAGGGGAATAAGGTGAAGACGCGGTCTTCCGAGTTCAATCTCATCCTCCCTAACCAGATGTACAGTTGGCATAGCAACTGGAACTGGTCTACCAAATCCTTGTCTTCGTTAAGCAACTGGTTCTATCACTTCACCCTTACTCATTGTTTAGCTTCGTGATGTCATTGCTTGCTTGCCTTGTTTGATTTCATTGCGTGAAGACATACTCATGTTCTCATATTTAGCTTCATACTGTCTTCCTATTCTGATCCTCTCTACCTAGCTGCTATTTGTCCTCGTGCTTACTCAGTACTCTAGTGTAGTTTATCTTCCACTGCATACTGTGTAGGTAGTAATTGATTGTCTGTCTTCAAAGACACTGCCTGTCTTGAAGACTTTCATAAAAATCGCCTATTCATCCCCCTCTAGTCGATAACAAGCACTTTCAATTGGTATCAGAGCTAGGTACTCCCTTGTTTTGTGTGATTCGGCTTAACCACCTGGAGTTTTAGCTATGTCGACTACATGGATAATCAAAGTCTCTACTGCGTGCCCCGTCTTTGATGGCACTGATTACCCCTACTTGAAGAATAAGATGGGCATGCATCTTGAAGCTATTGACACCGACCTCTGGTATGTCGTCAAGACTGGTGTTCCCAAAGCTGGTGAAGGCGTCACCCCTGTTGATGTCAAGAAGTTTGCACAATTGGACTCAAGCGCCAAGAACATCATATGTGGTTATCTGACCAAAGGACAGTGCGGCCGTGTGAGTGCTCTGGAATCAGCAAAGCTAGTCTGGGATTGGCTATCCAAGGTCAACGAAGGTGTATCAACTCAAAGACACTCAAGAATCGATGTGTTTCGCAATCTCTTTAACCGATTCAAGAGAAATGACAATGAGAATGTCCAGATCACTTTTGACCGCCTTAGTGATATAACCAATGAGCTTCGTGCTCTCGGCGCCACTGAGATCACTAAGCATGAAATAGTGAAGAAGCTATTGAGATCACTTGACATTTCATTCGACACTTTGGCCCTGATGATCCAAGAACGTCCTGACTTCAAAGATCTCGATCCGTCTGACATACTTGAGAGGCTCAATACACATGAGTTCCAGCTATCTGAGAAAAGAGATATATATGGCCCTAACTATGGTCGATCCCATGCTTTGAAGGCAAAAGTTGTTTCCTCATCTGAAGAAGAATGTGACTGAAGTTCTGATAATCCTGAATATATTGGCAAAGAGCTAGCAATGCTTGTGAGAAAGTTCCAGAAGTTCTCCAAGAACAATCACTTCGGAAAGTACTCAAGATCCAACTCCAAGAATGATGAGGCTGTCTCTCGTGACTACAAGAAGAGAACATGCTACGAATGCAAGAAGCCAGGCCACTATATATCTAAATGTCCTCAATGGGACAAGGAAGCTAAGAAAAAGAAGAAGAGCAAGGAATATGATTCTGACGACAAGAGAAGAGGAAGAAATCCTCAAAGTCTTCTTCAAAGCCTTCTTCAAGGTCCTCATCCAACAAGAAGATCTCATCTGGCAAGACACATGCATTCATTGGCAAGGAGATGGATTCAGAGGAGGAGTATGCATCTGAGGAGGCGGAAGTGGAGTCTGAGGAGGCGTACGATTCAGGCGTGGCAAGCCTGGCTCTAGCTTCAGCATTCGTTGCCAAGTCAATCTTCAACACTGAAGACAATGATCACGACGCAAACGCTGAAGAGAATGAGGATGACGACTCTGCTCCAACCTATTGCTTCATGGCACAAGGTGCCAAGGTAAACTCTCGCGATGCTTACTTTTAGACCTCAACGGAAGATGACTCTGAATGTGGATCCAAACCCAGCTATAAGACACTTGCTAAAATTGCAACTGAACAACAAACAGCCATGGAAAAGATTCAAAAATTGCTAGACAAAAGCGATGATCTATTGGACGAGGAAATGAATCGAACTCAATCCTTAATTGAAGACATAAAAAATCTTCACGTTAAGTACACAGAGCTTGAAAGTCGTCATAAAAACCTCTCAGCTGATCATGACAAGCTTTCCTATGATTATCTTCAAAGGAAGCATGATCTTGAGAAATTGCGAGCGTCTCATGATGATCTTCAAAAGAAAAATGATTCATTACTTGCTCAACAGATCAGTTCCACTCAGGAAGAATTTATTCCATCTTGCTTAAAATGTCTTGAGTGTGACAATGCTACCTCTACTGCTGAATTCTCAGAGGCTTTTGAGTCTATTATGTCCTCAACTGCTGATGTGGTAACTAAACCCTCTTCTGAGGAAACCACTACTATTGCTGATGAGAATGCTAAGTTGAAGACACTTCTTGAAACAGGCATGTACAAAAGCCTCAAAGGGCATCAAACACTATGTGATGTCCTCAAGAAATAGATTCTGAACCGAAACCCTAGGAAAGAGGGTGTTGGTTTCGAAAGGAACATGAATGTTGATGGCTCGTATTGGACTCATGAGCAGTACCCCAAAACCACATGGGTTGCTGCTAAGGAAACCCAGTTGATCCATCCACCTTATCTGGCTTCACTTGTGCTAACCCTATTGTCATTGACGAGTCGTTTCACTCAAACTATAAAATGTTCAAGAATCGGAACGGTGAAGTGTTTGCCAGGTTTATTGGAACTAACTGCAGGAATGGGTCGCCTATGAAGAAGATCTCGGTTCTGAAAAGTATTCTTGAAAAGCTTCCTGTGAATACCATCATGACACCACCCGGGAAGAGGACAAACCCCAGACCAAAGGCTTCATACAGACAGATGACTTCATATGGTCAACCTAACGCCAATGTTTTGCAGGGAAACTATAATCAAACTCATGAATATGAGCATGTTTCTTCAAACATCTATGCTCACAAAACAAAGAATTTTTATGCATATTATTATGAGTACTGTTCACCTCCTGCAAAACTATTTGCTAGGGCTCCAAAGCCAAAATTCTCTGATGCTACACTTAGACTCATTGCTTCGAAGCCACCCCTTGAGATGTGGGTGGTTAAGAAGAATTAACTTCTCTTGCAGGGAAGGGTCTCCAGCCGAAAACCATTGAATTCTGAAGACAATGTTGGGGACCAAAAACATCTTGTGGGATGCAAGATAAAATGCCAAAATGGTCTTACCATTTATTTTGTCCATGGATTTCTTGATGAACATCCATCTTACCATCTAAGAATCTTAACTTTGATAGTATGCTTGTTCGTCAAATGTTTATGCTTCACTATGCTCTTGGTGAAGCATGTCCAACTAACTGCACTCTACGGCACGACTCCGAAAGCCACTGAATGGATCATGGATAGTGGATGCACTAACCACATGACTGGTGATCGAAGTCTTCTCATGGACTCTACTCTTCGTCCTTCTACCAAAAGCCAGATCACATTCGCCGACACTGCACCACAGCTTGTCGTATGTCTTCTAGCAAAAGCCTCATAGTGCTGGCTTTGGCATCGAAGGCTAGGACATGCGAGCATGAGGAACTTGCACACTCTCGTGAAGAAGAACCACATCATTGGCATCGAGGGTGTAAAGTTCAAGAAGGATCATCTATGTGGTGCTTGCGAAGCTGGGAAGATGACTAGGGCGAAACATCCCCCGAAGACAATCATGACGACGTCACGACCCTTCGAGCTGCTACACATGGACTTATTCGGCCCTACTCACTACTATACACTTACCACTACTGCTTGCTTATATGGCTTCGTGGTTGTTGATGATTATTCTATATATACTTGGGTACACATAATACTCTACAAGACTGAAGTGCAGGATATCTTCAGATGATTTGCTAATCGCGCCATGACCAACTATAGCATCAAGATCAAGCACATCAGGAGTGATAATGGCAGGAAATTCAAGAACACTGGCCTCGACACTTATCTTGACACTCTGGGCATCACTCATGAGCTCTTTGCTCCATACACACCTCAGCAGAATGGCGTCGTAGAGCGCAAGAACATGACACTTATTGAGATGGCTCGAACGATACTTCATGAATACAAGACTCCAAGAAAGTTCTGGTCTGAAGCTATTGGTACCGCATGTCATATCATCAATAGAGTTTATCTTCACAAGTTCTTCAAGAAGACATCTTATGAACTACTCACTGGTAAGAAGCCAAACGTAAGCTACTTCAAAGTCTTTGGTGCCAGGTGTTGGATCAAGGATCCACATCACACTTCCAAATTTGCACCGAAAGCACATGAAGGTTTTATGCTTGGTTACGGCTCGCACACCTACAGAGTCTTCAACCTCTTTCACTATAAAGTGGTTGAAACTATAGATGTGCGGTTCGATGAGACTAATGGCTCGCAAAGTGAGCACCTGCCAAATGTGCTAGATGAAGCTTCTCCAAGTGAATCTATCAAGATAATGGGTACTGGAGAAATCATACCCACCAAGGATCAGGCTGAAGAGGAAATGCTTATTCAAACTCCTCCACATCGCGAAGACAATGCTGATCCTGAAGACAATACTGAAGATGAAGATAATAATCAGCAAGAGCAAAATATTCGCCTTGCTCATCCTCGGGTCGCTAATGAAGTTCAGATTGAGAAGATCATTGATAGCATCAAAGCACCTGGTCCGCTTACTCGATCAAGATCTACACAACAAGCAAACTTCTGTGGGCATTTTGAATTCGTCTCAATATCTAAACCCAAGAAAGTTGATGAAGCCTTCATGGAACCTGAATGGATTCAAGCCATGCAAGAAGAGCTACAACAATTTGAGCTCAACAACGTCTGGGAGCTAGTCAAACGTCCTGATCCATGCAAGCATAGTATCATCGGCACCAAATGGATCTATTGCAACAAACAAGATGAGCATGGTCAAGTCATCATAAACAAAGCTCGTCTTGTTGCTCAAGGCTACACACAAGTTGAGGGAATTGACTTTGATGAGACATTTGCTCATGTGGCTAGGCTTGAAGCTATTCGCATACTACTAGCCTATGCTAACCACAACAATATCCTTCTGTATCAAATGGATGTGAAAAGTGACTTCCTCAACGGCAAAATTGAAGAATAAGTATATGTTGCTCAACCACCTGGTTTTGAAGATCCCAAGCATCCTGATATGGTCTACAAACTCAACAAAGCACTGTATGGCCTCAAGCAAGCTCCTTGCGCTTGGTATGACACTCTCAAAGTCTTCCTGAAGAGCAAAGGCTTTAAACCTGGTTCACTAGATCCTACCCTCTTCACGAAGACATATGATGGCGAACTATTTGTATGCCAAATCTATGTGGATGACATTATCTTCTCGGCTGCACTGACAAAAGATACAATGATGAGTTTGGGCATATGATGCACGAGAAATATCAGATGTCCATGATGGGAGCGCTGAAATTTTTCCTTGGTCTTCAAACCAGTCAACAGAGAAATGGCATCTTCATATCTCAAGAAAAATACCTCAAACATTGCCTGAAGAAGTTTGGAATGCAAGACTACAAAGGATACACGACGCCAATGCCAGCCAAATGTCACATGTGCTCCGACGACAATGGTAGAGAGTTCGATCAAAAGGTATATCGCTCCATGATTGGTTATTTACTATACCTATGTGCATCTAGGCCAGATATAATGCTTAGCGTTTGCATGTGTGCCCAATTCCAAGCGGCACTAAAGGAGTCGCATCACCTTGCGGTGAAGCTAATAATTTAATATTTGGCTCACACCCCAACACTAGGATTATGGTTTCCAAAGGGCTCAGTGTTTGATCTGGTTGGATGCTAGATCAGATGTTGATTATGCTGGTGACAAGGTTGGTTGCAAGTCCACATTAGGCACATGTCATTTTCTTGGACGATCTCTTGTCTGTTGGTCTTCAAAGAAGCAGAACTGTGTATCACTCTCCACTGCTCAAGTTGAATATATTGCTGGTGGATCTTGCTGCGCTCAGCTTCTCTGGATGAAGCAAACTATCAAGGACTATGGCATCAACATGAAGAAGGTGCCTCTCTACTACGATAATGAAAGCGCCATCAAGATCGCTCACAATCCTGTTCAGCACTCGAAGACAAAGCACATTCAGATCCGTCACCACTTTCTCAGAGATCATATGATGAAGGAAGACATTGATATCATTCACGTCAACACCGAAGAGCAATTGACAGATATCTTCACAAAGCCCTTGGATGATAAAAGATTTTGCAGGTTGCGGTGTGATCTAAATATCTTAGAATCCTCGAATGTCCTGTGAATGGACACACGTCATAACGCTTATGCATATTGATGACTTAGGTGTGAAACACACAATGTAATGTATGTCTTCAATTCATGAAGACATACCCTCTAAGTGTGAATACATTAATGCGGAATTTGACTTCGGAGCGCCACGATAATTGTGCGACGTGTCTGGGTCTAATACTTCCTATACGGTGGGTAACGCCACCACCAAAACTCTTACGAAGTTTTCCAATTGGCGTCACACATGCATTATCTTCACATTTGGATTGTCTTCAACCTTGAATTTGTCTTCAAATGCTTCTGTTGATCTGATCTTATTGCATGGATGTGTCCTGGACAAAAAAAACAAATGTTTCAGTATATATTGATCCTGTAGTGAGCTGAAATGTTTGTTTTTTTTCGCTGAGGATACATAAATGCATATTTTCACAATCACACGGTTGGATCATCTTATTATATTAGAGTGAGGCTCCCCTATTTATTTCATATTTTCTAATAACTTTTAAACTGTTAAATGTTTAGCAAGCCTTTATATATATATATATATATATATATATATATATATATATATATATATATATATATATATATATATTTGTGTTCTGTCCTCTACAGTATTCACGTATAGGTATGTCTTCAAGCTGCTACTTTATGTGCTAAGTGAATGTGATCGGACCCCTACCCCATCTATGCTCATCTCACCTCGTCTCTCCAAATCTTCATATGCATTCTATTTGACACGTGTCAATTGTCTTCACTGTGTCCTTGTCAGTTGAATATATTGAGACCATCATTTAAAACAATTTTAATATTCATATTCTCTTAGCCGGAATCCGGAGAAGCCGGAATGACAACCCGTCTTACCAGGTGTACGTGGGGTCGTGGCTCAGTTTCCAATCTGTTGCATGCATGCCATGTGTCGTTCAGATGCGTACCACCAGGGGCAGCTGAGTAAATTCATAGTGTCGTCCCTCTTGTTATAAATACTTATTCCCCACGGTCATTAAATCCTCTCCTCTCGCTGTCTCGCTTAAACCCTAGCGCCGTCCCTAGCTTCCGTCGCCGCCGGAGACGAAGCGCTTAGCTGCCGCGACTTCTCCAACATCGTCGTCACACCGGTCGTGGACATCCTTCCCCCCGCCGCCACCATAGGTGTCTTCCACCACCAAGTTAGGGCGCGGAAGATTGAACCGCTAGGCCTCCATCTCACCTTGTCTTGTAGTTCTTGAGCAGTAACTAAACTTTCACTTTTCACCGTTAATTCGATCCATCCAATCTCCTAAATTTTATGTTAGTTATTTTACCACTTTCAAATCTGGATCTCTCTTTTACTCGCATCTCATAACATGCAAACACTTTCACTTATGCTTCACAATCAGTTAGATTCATCACTTGGACTTATTCATGGATTCGTACAAATCTGGAACCAACTTATCTCAATAAGTGAATGTCTTCGCACTATGAGGTCAATGTCTTCGCACTGATTTATCTTCAAAATCTTCTGAGAATGCATATGACCTCTTCCCTTCCCTCGCATCTCTAATTCTTTCACATGTACATGTCCGTGGGCAAGTCACTCGGTTCTCACAGTCTAAATTCATTTGCAGACTTCTTACAGTGTCATCTTGAATCTCCTGAAGCTAATTCATGTCTGACTAGTAGAGTGAAGCTTGTCACCTACGTGAGCCAATCATCTTTATGAACCCAATGGTAAGTGAAAAACCAATAAGAAAATGTGGCAGACAGAGACGCACGAATACAACAAAGGATCTTCCTCTAGATCTTTTCGAGCTGTACAAGTCTGATCCCGACGAAACATACATGCAGCGCAAATCCCGTGTTCAATGGATTCGCAGGTAATGGGCTGAGCAATGGTTTCAATACAAATTTGTTACCCCAGAGTACGCTACGAAGTATGCGGTGAGACCTCCTTGGGCTGATATTGTGTACAAGAAGCTTCACCCAAGGAACAAGGTTGAAGCCATTCAACAAGGATTCTACCCCTGTATGGTCAGGGGCCAATGCTAGCCAATGCTGACCCATCCAGTCTCAGATGGTGTCGCGAGGATGATCTCCTTGAAGAGAATTACAAGTTTGCCAAGAACTCTGTTGCTCAAAATAAGAAGGACTTCGGGATTGACTTCAACCCAGGTCCAACCAAACCTCATACTGACGGAAGTCGTGAAGCTGAACCAAATCTCATAGGTCCCTTCAATAATTTTGAATGACTTCTCACACATATTGTTGAGCAAAGGGCCAACATTGAATATGCTGCCCAAGATGAGCCACAGTCTGAAGACTCAGAACCTCCGAAGCCTGTGAAGAAGGCAAAGACTTCAAAACCTAAGGGGGAGAAAATCTCCAAAGAAGCTTCTGCACAAAAAGCTTCCAAGATGAAGCCTCTGAAAATTGCACCACCTGAATCCAGTGTGCAGTCTGAAGACTTTCTCGCACCTTCCCAAGAACAATTGATATCATTGGACGAGCTCCTCCTCCTTCTAGCATCCTGCGTGATTATGGAGATATTATTGATCTTTCAAGTGATGAAGATCTTGATGATGATGCTCTGGAGCTCCTGATCAAGAACAAGCAAGAAGAGGTGATATCTTCAAGGATCTGCCGCTTTGACGCGGACATTCTGAACAACTTTATTGATGAGTGGTTTGATGATCCATCTATCTCCCTTGATGATCTTCAGCTGCCTATTGACATCAGTGTCACGTTTCAAGGCTTCATTAGCGAAGAGCTCACTCTTGCTCAGGAAGTAATGGAGCAAAAGCACAAGATTGATCATGAGAAGTATCTATTCAAGAAGCATGTTGCCAAGCTAAGTGCTGCGGAAATTCAAAGCTTCAAGAACATGACATATTTGAAGGCTGAATTTCAGAAACGTCATGATGAAGCTAAATGCTCTCGTGAGCGTATGAAGCTCTATGCCAAAAAGTGCGTTCAGGCTCACAATGACGCCCTGAAGAGGAAATCTCTTGGTCGTCCTGGCATAGACCCCAAGCTTGCAGCAAAGAAGAAGAAGAAGCCAGCTGCACCAGTTGCTTCTCAGCAAGAAGTGCCCCACATAGTCTTCCCAAAGGGCTTCGCTGCTTCAAAGCCAATTGCTCCATATGTTGCTTCCGAAAGGAAGAAGACTAAGCAAGGTGAGGCATAGGCCAAGAAGAGAAAGAATCATGAAGCCTCTAACGCTGCTCCCTCTCCAAAGAAGCGCAAGACCAAGTCTCAAAGGCTTCTCGAAAGGCTCAAGCGTCTACAACTCCAATTGCTTCTGCAAAGCCATTGCTTGTGAAGCCTATTTTTGTTGCCTTGCCTGCCTCCTCCAATCATGAGCGCCGCCTAGTAGTACATGAGCCTGCTACCACAGAGGCTCATGAGTCTGAAGATACTCTAGTTGCCGATACCATCGCAGCTGAAGACATTGGTCGTGAAGACAATGTAGTTGATGATGAATTCCTTCCAATTTCCCCCAAATCATGTTCAAGCAGGTATCATCGCCTGCTCCCTCGAGCAGTGAGCAGACAAGTATTGGCGGTCCCATGACGCCAATCAGACATGATGATTTCTGGGAAGAGCAACACCCCAACACACCTCTGCATGAAGTCGTTCCTCGCACTCCGCCAGCTCAAGTCACTACTCATGTGATTGAGACTTTGCAAGACACCCCTGAAGACATGAAGAAGACCACTCCCTCACCACAGGCGTCGCCCTCCTTTCGAAGGCTTCACAGAGGCCCTAGGCCCACGGTCTCCATGTCAAGCATTTCTGAAGAGGATGTGCAAGCCACAAGCTCGGTAGCACGTCAAGTGTTCCCTAAAGCCATCCCCTCAGAAAATGCTCATGAATCTGAAGCCAACGAGGCTAAAGATATTCCGGCTGCATCAGCAGATGAAAAAGAATAAGTTGTTATTCCCCCTACCACTGAACTTGCTGTGAATCAATATGTGATTGTACCTGACCCACCAGCTCATGAAGCCAGTGAAGTTGTTCTGCCATCCACCTCAGATGTTGCTGCTGCTCCTCATGTACCTCACACTATGGAACAGGCATTCTATCGTGGTGAGCTCATCACTATCAAGTGGCCCATCATGACGCCTCCCGTTGCTCCTGGTCCCCAATATGATTACTATGTGGAGCAAAGGCCTCAGACGCAGAAACCCCAGCCCAGACTGCCATGGCTTCCCAGTACTGTTACATCTCAGAGTTCATTCAGTGTCCTCCGCTTCAGAGAGCATAACACATTCTTTGACAAGGCCAAGAATCCTTACAAGAAACCCAAGATCTCCTCTAACAGGTTCTGGAGTCACCAACAACGAAGCTATTATTCATGCATTCTGTACAACAAGAACAGGATCATCCCCCACAAGCACATGTGTTGTGATGCCATTGCTGGACTCCCCTGCCTTGAAGATGCTCTTGACTGTTTTCGTGAAGTTGGCTTGCTTCCCTTTGTCATCGACAAGGTGCACTGGAACGAAGAACTCTTGCTGGAATTCTATGCCACTCTTCATATCTACGGCTACAACAGGGATCCGAAGACATGGGTCCTTGAGTGGATGTCAGGTGATGTACACCATGAAGCCAAAGCTCAAGACATTATCGAGCTAACTTCCCTGCCCACTCCTGGTGATCTCTATGAGCCAAGTTGTCAGCGCTATGAAAAAGAATTACATAGCATATTTCACAAGCCAGAGCCTAACATGAGTCAAATGTTAAGCATGATGAAGCCATTGCCTGTTGATGTTGCGTACCCTAAGGAATTCTTCGTTAATGACCTCGAGTATTTACCTCGCACCATCTATCACATATTGAGGCATACTATGTGGCCAATCAAAGGGAATTCTCCTTACGCTAAGCTTGAAGGCACCATGAAGACTTTGGTATTCTACATCATCAATGGCATCAGGTTCAATACTCAAGACTTCTTCATCTGTCAGCTGGCAGCTTCTGGAATTGATCTGTTTGGCCTCAAGTTCTATGCACCATGGGTCATGCGGTTGATTAAGCTTCACTTCACCATCAATTATCAAGCTTCAACGTGCAACCATGTTGTCTTTCTGCCCGAAGTGGATATGTCCCATGAAGCCATATATCCCGAGCCTGCCAAGGAACCTGTTCGCGAAGACAATGCTCACTTCCAAAGCTTCACTCAACCACTCGAAGGCGTCCATGTACCAAACCCCCCTACTGCTGCTGGTCCTCTTGTCGGTCAGCTTCGGCTTCCGCATCCTGCTCCCACTGATGCTACAGCCAGCACAGTAGCTCAAAGGCCTTAGAAGCGTGCGCGTGTATTGAATGACAGAGAACTTCTTATTTCTCTTCATCAGAAGCAGGATAGGCATCATGATTGGATGAAGCGTCAGATGCAAAGTCTTCTCGTGGATGTCAATCGCATCCGCAATCTCTCCACCAAGAACTCATTTGTTGCTCATGAAGCATGTCGCCGTGCCGGGAAGAGCCTCACACTGCTATGCTCTGAAGATGAATTTCAAGCAGATGGCTTCACTGAACGCTTCAAATTTGACTCCGGGCCTCCACAGTCAGCAACTTGGCGGTCAACTCCCTCCATTGAAGATTCTGAATATTCATCCTCGACTCCAACTATTGTTGCGAGAGTCATTGATGAGGAGGACGACGCCACTTCACCTGCTATGGCTTCACTGCATCACGATTCTTCATGATTCTTCATCAGCCCATACCGCCCAACTCCAACGTCGACCCGACTGCCCCCAACATCTTCACCAACACATTTGGGGAACGCTTAGACACCCTATGCCTTCACACGTTTTTGGTCATCTAATAAAAAAAAGGGGAGAAGCATATGGGTTGATAGTCTTCAAGCGGGTTCATATGGGTCGGGTGTTATATTTTGTTAAGTCTTGCAACTCTCGTTTGTGAACTGTTGGTTTTTGAGTTGTAACACTTAAGTCCAGATGGGACGTCTGCTACACTTTCTGCTGTTCTTATTGCGTGGTTGAATTTCTATCTTATGCGCATAAAATCAGTCAGCAGACACCCTGGTTTGCATGCATATGGCAAGGCGCTGCATGCTCTTGCTCTCACTTTTTGCTTAGCGGAGTGGGGTTGCATGCACGTAATTAGTTAAACTAGGATGTGTTTGGATATGTTGCTTAAATTAAATACGTTAGGAAATTAGCACAGTCCTAAAAATAACAATGGACAACCCATGTACATTGCAAGTTTGTAACTATACAAGACAATATTTATTTTAGTCCAAAACATCTTTACATTTTAAACTGGCCGTGCACATCACAGCCTGGGCAACGTTACACACTTCTTTACAAGTCATCAAATATCATAGATACAAGCCGACAATGAAAATATATGAAAGAAGACTATACAGCTAGACTAACCTGTAATTCTGCTTTACGAGTTCATCACTCGTTCGAGGTCAGCTTATTCTTTTTCCTTGTGCAGGTATGACTGGGTAGTACCAAACATGCCTGGTTGCACTTACAGTGCTGCAGATGGCATCGCTGTCAGTTTTCCGCATACTCGAGTATCGCGCCTGTATGATTGAAGCCACATGATACATGCACAGCTCTTGCATTCTTGCCAAGTTCTACCATCATCGGCTCGCAATAGTCGACATCGTTTCCATGCCCCTGCAAAGCAGGCACTGGTCAGCAGAATCAGGTGAAACGAGTAGTTTTGCCATCATGATATGTAGAATCACTGTTATGATACGACATGATTTCATGGAAATTGTGCAAAGCAGGTACAAAGATGCCAAACGTCAGCATCAAGTACTCCCTCCGTTTTTGTTTTTATTTACTCCGCATATTAGCTTTGGTCAAAGTCAAGCTTTGCAAACTTTGACAAAGTTTATAGACAAAAATATTAACATATACAATAACAAATCAATACCATTAGATTCGTTGTTGAATGTACTTCCACACCATATAGATTTTTTGTGGTAAACATTTATATTCTTTTCTATATATTTGGTCAAACTTTACAAAGTTTGACTTCAGTCAACTCTAATATGCGGAGTAAATAAAAAACGGAAGGAGTACTAATAAATTGTTGTAGTGGCAGCAAGCAACTCACTAATTGCCCGCCAGAAGAATGGCCCTCTTCGAAGAAGGTACCGTTGGCACCTCCCCAGCCCCACGTGTAGATATCTTCACCTGGTCGTTTTGAGATGTTCTGAGTATCACAAGCAATGTGGCAACAAAAGACGACCCACAAAATCTTATTTGAAGATAGCATGGCAACTTTTCTCAGGTACTACCTCCTTTCCTAAATATATGACGCCTTGACAGTTTAATTTAAACTGCCAAAACGTCTTATATTTAGAAACAGAGGGTGTATATCATAAGAAGAGAAGAACACCTTTAGACTGGGTGCAACTGGTTTCAAGTCCTCACGGGTGTGGATTTGGGTTCTTATTATAAAATAAAATAAATCATTGTAGGGACATCCCCAGCCTTCCTTTCCAAAAAAGAAATACATATGTTGTTCAATCAAATGGACATAGAAAATGGGCTGGAAAGTCAGGCAGAAGTCATCAAACAATAATAGCCCTTTACTATTGTGAGTTTGTGTCTCTCTGAATTATGTGTACAGCTAGTTAAGTCAAGCCATGTGTGTGTACCTGCATTTTATATTACTGTGACATGATATCCTCAACTCAATACCCAGTGCAAGTATAGTCTAGTAGAACTATCGTTCTATTTTGTTGTTGCTATACATACTTGAGAGATACAATTGTTTAACCAAGGGAATTTCATGAAAACAAGTTGTGTAATTAGACCTAATGATGGACACCCCTCGTCAAGATATAAGTATTTGCTTCATAACATAATTTGCTAGTACTAGTTACGTAGAACCCAGCATACAAAAGAAATGATGGAACAATTTGATACCTGAAATTACAGCTGTGTGCTTCCAACCACAGGATACCTGCAGAAGGTAGACGGTGAAGGTTCGCCAGAAATCAAGAAACGTATTTTCCTTTTTGCGAGGGGAGAAATGAATTGGCTTTTCTTTGCAAGGAAAGAAACGAGCAGCCTTTTTTGCAAGAGAAAAAACATTGCAGTATAAATAAAAAATTGAACCAATGACTAGACATACAGTATACCAACCTTAGATACAGGAAGCTTAAATAATGAACTTCTTACAACTTCTGGGAAGCGAACCATGCCTGTGCCCCTGGGAAGCGATACTATGTAAGTCAGCAATCCCAGAGTTTGATACAAATGAAAACTTCTAGAAGCAGTAGTAGATGGAAGTACCCAAGACCAAGGCAGCCATTTTCATTTGAACCCCAAGAATACAAATCTCCACGATCTGCAAAATATCACAGGTATCCATGTCACCATTTTCAGATCCTTAGAACAGTTGAATAAAACTAATAGTCGTCACTGATAAATTGTAAAAATATAACAACATCCAAGCCATGTCCCTTGCCAAGAGATAGAAATATTTGCTTAGCAATTCAGCAATTATGCTAGTAAAATAAGCATCAAGGATTAAGCTACAAAATTGAAGAGAATTAAAAGGGCAGACCTCCACAATGACAATCTATTACAAATTTCATGTAAAATATGCTTCCCCTATGAAGTACCCCCTCTGTCCCAAAATAAGTGACGCAACTTTGTACTAACTTTGTACTAAAGCTAGTACAAAGTTGAGTCACTTATTTTGGGACGGCGGGAGTAAATAGAGATTTAACAATGTGCAAGCCCACAGTTTGTTCAATTTGAATTGCTTCAGTTGATCATTCAAGAAAATAGAGGGACAGTTTGTGGAGACAAAATGGACATACAAGGATGTAAAACTCAAGCTGCATATAATCCTTTAAAGTGCATAAGGTGCTATTGACGAAAACCCATATATTCCAAGTTTATACTGTACATGTTATGGTTGTGGGTTCACAAGGGAACAGGACATAGGGCATATCCGTTAGGGCATTGGATAGGTTATGTTAGAGATAGAAAGGTTAAGAAAAGACTAGTTAAATTAGAACAGTCCAATTTAACTATCCTGAGTGTCTTGTATGAATTGAGGTCTGATTTGTGGATCAAAGTTAGTCGCTTTATTTAAGCACTAGCAAGTAACTAACAAACTTAATGAAACAATAAGACAATAGCCTATCAATCTGTTATCTCCCTCATTTCCAACCTATGGTCTACTCCTCAATCCCTTAGGCCTCCTTTGGTTTGTAGGAATTGTGTTGGAATCCCATAGGATAGGATTTGTATAAGAAAAATTCCTTCAGAGCCCTTTGGTTTGTAGGAATAGAATTATATTCCTATGGAGGAATTCTTCCTATCCTCCACATTTCATAGGAAAATAAACATTAGCCTAGACTCAATGGAAAAAAATCCTATGATGTGAACCAAAGGGCATCTTCTTTTCTATTCCTATTCATAGGATTTCAGATACATGTCATCTCATTTTGTATGACTTTCTTATTCCTATGACTTTCCTATCCTATGAATATACCCCATGCCGTCCGGCCATCTTCATGGCAGTAGTTACCCAGTTTGTTCGAGTACACCACCGCATCTAGGACAAACCATGGCCTGATCAGATATGCTGTCCGTTTTCACGGCTGTGCCAGGTGCAATATAGGGATGAAGATATTTTGCCTGAATCCTAGTCCCCCGAAAAGGGTTATGTATATCAGTATCAGTGTATAACTATTCCTAAAATTCGTTTTCTTTATTTGGAGACCGAATCTGAAGGACAGGCCTCGCGCACTGGTGAAGTACTCCCCACTTGGGCCATTGCACTCTGCAGGGGTAAGGCTTGCCTCGTATCATCCTTCCCTAGACCCCACCTGGTGTTGGAGCTTCTAGAACTGGGTCTGTCTTTTATTTGGAGACCGAATCTATTCCACAAGAAATATATGCAAATGCATATGACCAAAGTTTTTATCTAATTACTTATTTTATTCTGAAAACAGCTGATGCAATCTACCAAATTACTGCAAGCAACAGAAATCAGTGCTCCACTTTTGATTTCTGCACGCACAACTGATACCTGTTACAGCGCAAGTATGATAACCTCCACAAGCAACTTCTTCTGAAAATTGTATCTCTTCAACAACACTTGGTCTAGGTGCATCATTTGATCTTCCAAGTACCTGTAATTTTGGTTAAATACAGGGAAAATCCCAGGAAGCTAGATTCATGGCCAAGAAAAAATCTCAGTAAAAACAGTAAAAAAAATGTCCCAAGAGGCCTGATTGGATACCACCTTCTCAGTCTTCTGCCCAAACGTGAACACAGTACCTTTTTCTGCATTTTTTATGCAAAGAGCACGTAAGATGGAGAAATCATGATCAGCAGTTGACTAGTGTACTACATTAAACAATTTTTCCGTGAGCTTACCATCAATGCAAGCTGAGTGCAGCATTCCCGCAGCTATCCTTTTAATCTATCCAATGCAACGACATGAACAATGAGAAAGGGATCATTATTTGATCAGGGCACAGTGAAACTTAAAGCAAAATACCTTGATACCATCAAGGTTTTTGATCAACCTTGGAGTATATTCACTGCACAGATGAAGATCAGATTATCAATAATCTTTCCATACAAATATAGCTTTAGCATAGTGCAAACAAATCAAAATGTTTTACAGTGAAATATCCAACATAATACCCACACAGAGCTTTTCTCAAGCTCATACCACATCATCTCAGAGGAACTTCGGCAATTAAATTTGTGACATGTGAATTTATTATGAAATGAACATTATCATTTAAGTACATAAGTGCCAGCTTCTGATAGAGAATTTTGCATTCATAAGGTTAAGGTGTTAGTATGTCAATATTTTCCAAATAAATGATAACGTGAGCTATCCCAGAAGATAGAGTGGAGTGTCCACAATAAGTGCTCTGCAAAAACTTGTGATCTTACTTTGAGGTCATAGCGAATCCCAGGAAGCTAGATTTATGGCCATGTCCAAGTCTACCAGCACCAGCAGCTCCCCAACTCAAGGCTTCACCATCCTCTTAAGAAGAAAATAACAGGGAATTTCAGACGCTCAAAAGCAGTAATATTCAAGTTATTACTATAACACAAATACATAGCACATTCACCTGTAACAACAATTGAGTGCTCTGATCCCAAAGCAGTCATTTTCACTCTAACATCAGCCAAGTAGTCAACCTTTCTTGGGGTAGAGACTACTTTTCCTGCACCTAAATCAAGTAGGAAGGGCTCTTTAATTCAGAATTTTAAGCAACATGGCAAATGTTCAGCTTAATAGCAAGATTATTGGTGAAAGAAACAATGGACTATCATACCCAGTAAATCATAACAGAAGCATGAGGATGCTACAGGTGATGATGGAAAGACATGTAGGACAAACTGGAGCTTAAGTGCTCAAGTAATATGTACAAGTCAATCTTAGGCATAGATGTTTCAGATATATTTTTTTCTTTTGAGGGAAATTGATGTTCCAGATTTTAGTTGGATCAAATGAACCCACACCCATCAGTGTAAAACAGGACACTGTTGATAACGCTAAATTGTTAAACCAGTGCAAACATTCAATTATCACATATTGCAAGTGGGGGTACAACCATGGATGGTGCTAAGAGTGTAAAGAAAGAAGATAATATTGTTACTTTTGCCAAGGCCAAGCTGGCCACTTGAATTTTTGCCCCAAACGAAGAGCTCACCATCCGCTGTTGAAAAGAGATAGCACAAAAGCTTATTAATATGAATTGATTTCACAACAATTCTGATGTACATCATAAATAATAAATAAATTTGATAAAAAATGAATACTTCCTCCAGTTCTCGGAAAGACACTGGCACAGTGGCCAAACTAGACCTTTGGTCACTACTCCCTCCGTTCCAAAATATTTGTCTTTCTAGACATTTTAAATGGATACAACATACGGATGTATGTAGACATATCTTAGAGTGTAGATTCACTAATTTTGCTTCGTACGTAGTCACTTGTTGAAATCTTTAGAAAGACAAATATTGTGGAACAGAGGGAGTATTTTCTATTGTAATGTATTTACAATACCCAGCCTCTTACAGAAATGTAGGGAAAGGCTGCGTACTATAGACCCAAAGTGGTCGGACCCTTCCCCGGACCCTGCGCAAGCGGGAGCTACATGCACTGGGCTGCCCCTTTAATGTATTTACAAGACCCAACAAAAAGTTATATACTATCAGTAATTTTCAAGACATATTGTTGTATATGATTTTTAAGTATCTTGTCTAAATAATTTAAAAGACATTGATAATCAAAGTTTGAAAGTTACCAAATGGCAGCTTCTAGGGAACAGGATGGAGTAGAAGATAACGAGCTCATAACATTTACAGTTTGTATAGTAGTCTGAAGTATCAGTGAAATGTTCAGATAATAACTATTAACTTGTGAAGAAACATGTTGTGTGGTGCACGGCAGTACTCAACCATCAATACTAAATAATAATCTTATATAATTCTACACAACTTATGAAGGTACTACGAGCAATAAGATGTTTCAACGGCATGGATGGACAGTTTAGGTCCAGGTAAAGTGCACAATTCCAGATATCTATCCTTTCTTATGAAAATGAAGCCCAATTAGTGCATAATTCCATTGCATATTTATAGTTGCTTGTCTCATTTGTTTATATATGGATATATAGTACTGAGCCACAGAGGGTCCACTAATATTTACAATGAGCTTCTACTGCAATGTAATGTTGAAGACCTAGAGTATATTGTGTACGCCTACGCCACACAGAAACAAGGAGCTAAAAATTACTTGATCACTAGCATAATGCCCGTGCGTTGCTACAAAGCCATAAAGAAGATGAGGAGTTAGCCCACCGGCTTAGGAATCACCTAAAGACGTTGGTGTCTGGCGGCCGTTGTGAGGTTCACAATTAAGAAAGCAAAAATGCCATGAGGGGTCACGCGACGGGCGTTGGAGAATCTTAAGTGACCATAGTAGGTCCTTCAAAGATTTAAAGTGAGACAACATTTTGAATTTTGAAACACATGATGTGCATTAGTAAGTTGACTGCACAAGGTCGTCGATTAGGTAAGAGGACGAGGTCTATCAACCGGGTTGGAATTATTATTTGTTTGCTGTCCTATGCTATGATATAGAACTAGAAAATTTGGTTGGGAAGGAAAACTAAAACCAAGAGCATGATTTTCAGGTGGAGTCCCACATGAAAGTAGTCTGTAGCATATTTATTTATTTGTGCTGGGTCCCACATGTGAGTTAAAAGTACATTCCTATATTTACGTCTTTTGAAGGTTGCTAGTCCACATATGGGCAGGAGTGCATTTGTTTATTTGTGAAGGTTGTTGATCCCATATGTGAACTCATCACCAACTCCAACCTTTATAAGTAGGATAAGATACTTGGCCATTCTTAGTAAAGGTTGATCAATCAGCCACATACTCCATACATCTGGGTTTATAAGGCCTACTATCGCTGTCTTAAAAAAATCAGCAGCTATACTACCAAATCAATATCCCTAGATATGTCATGAACTATGTTTTCATAATGTATTCATTGAATATTGTATTATTTTTTTGTATAAACTTGGTCAAACTTTAACAAGTTCAACTTATGAAAAGATTAACAGGCCTTACAAACCCAGATGGAGGGCTTTAGGCACATAACATAATTTAAAAGAAAACTTTATTAATGGACAGCTCGCTCAATCTTATTTATTTATCAGAAATGTTAAAAATATGACGTCAGATTTTTAAGCATGGCAAATCTGATGTCCAGGAAGGCAAATTAAAAATCTGAGTCAATTTTGTAGAGAAATCCTTATTTATTAGGACACCAGAACTGGGTGCTCTAGGAGCTCCATCGGGCATCCATGCCCCTGGACATCAGATTTTCCATACTAACAATAATATAACAGGTGGTCTTGCTGTTTCCAGTGTCCCCTTCTCAATATATACATTAACCTTCTTCTGGTAAAGCAAACCTAGGCACATAACGCACCTTACTTTTTTCGCTCACCTGTTACTGCACAAGAATGATGGTTGCCAGCTGAAATTTCTACAACTTTCTCATGAAATCCAGAGACTTCAACAGGGTCCTACATGTAACAGAAGAACTTATTTGCCATTGGAAGTACACGGATGTGTGGACTAATGATCTACAAGGGTAAATAATAAACAGTCAAGAGAACAAAAAAAAATTGTAACATACATAAATTGTATGTCAATAGATGCCGTAAATTCATGGATTGGAGATCAAATCTGCTTCATTTCTTAAGTGGGAGGAAACTAATATCTGGTGTAAAAAATCATACTGCCATTGAAATGTATATATAGCCATTCACTTTCATGCATATCTGTATCTCCGGTACACATAAAAATATTCCATACAGCAGACTTGGTTTCGCAAAGAGAACAGAACAAACGCTTATTTAATTTGTCTCAGCTAGTATTTCAGCTAGTATTTCTGAAGCGTCTGGCTTTGAACTACTGTGCCTAAGCGTCTCAGCTAGTATGATGGACAAGGAAAAGCAGTACCAGAGTATGAGGCATCGAGGAGCCTATCCCGAGCTGTCCAAAGTCATTCAGCCCCGTAGCAAACACGCGCCCACCCTCTGAAGAAAACGGCAGGTCAGAATCTCTCGGAATCCTTTACATTGCGATGTCAGGAAAGAGGAAGCAGGCAGGGTGAGGGGAGCGTACCGGTGAGGAAGAGGGTGTGGGCGCCGCCGCAGGCGAGCGACGTAGGCGGGTCGGCGGGGCGCGCGAGGAAGAAGGGGCACGCCGTGGGGTTCCACCGCGACTCCAGCGCCCCCAGCCCCAGCCGCCCGTGGTCCCCGTTCCCCCACAGCGCCGCCACCCGACGCCGCGCCGGATTACCCGAATCGACCCCCGCCGCCGCCGTGTCGGACGAGAACCATCGCGGCCGTGGCCACCGCCTCGCCCGCCACATCGCCGTTCCGCGTTGGAGCCCTGGAGTGGTCGCGTCGCTCGCGGTGTCGGGTGGTCCACGTCGGCGACCTGATTATCTCCTCCAGCATAGTTTACAGGAAAGAACTGTCGGTCGGTTCAGGTTTTTACTGGTGGGATATTTCGGTTCATCAGTTCATTTACGAAAAAAACGAATATTTAAGATAACTTTAAAAAAATTGACCTCACATCAAATAAATCCACACAATATTATGATGTTAATCATAAAATAAATCATGCCTTTACCTGAAGGTTACGTGTTCTATTCCTTATTGACGTTAGTCTTTCTGATGATGATATTTTTTTTCCTTTTCTTATAAAGATCCGTATACCTTTAAAAAAATATGCAAAGCGTTGGTTCATGATTTTGTCAGACCGTCGGCCCAGTTTTAAAAACTATGCCTTCAAGTTTACACAGACCACGGACAAGATTTGATGGATATTTAGAGCGTGTTTGGAATCCCTCCGCTTCGTGATTCCACTTCGGAGCGGAGCTGCATGTAGTTGTAATATGAGGAGTTGCTAACCCGGCGCTTCGCGCGCTCCGCTCCGTCCTGGTCGAGCGGAATGTTGCCGAACGGGGCCTTATATACACAATCACGTCACTATGGGCAGTTAAATAGCGGGCCATCATACTAAAATATTTATTTTGTGTTCGTTTGTATGCCTTTAAACCCGAAACGCATAAGATGTGTTCTAACATTCACCTCGGTTGTAGCAAGAGCAAATCGATAGCCGTGAGTGAATTTAAAGTCATTGTTGCCATCATCAATTGAGCCTTTGATGGCGCGGCGCTTATCGATGTGATTACGTTTCTTCTGGTGGTTTCCCTTTCTTATGATACACCAAATGTTGTTTTCTTCATCCGTTGTTGATGAGTAGTTGTCGACATAACCTATGTTGATGCCGAGATATTTGATCATGCAGTAGCCACGGTCAATGTGGTCGTCGTATGTCAATGTGGTCGGGCATAGCTGGACGTGTAAAAAATGTGTGATGATGAAGTTGTAGTCGTGGACAATGCATCTTACGGATGTGAGAGTGTGCCGTCGACGATAAACAATGTTGAGGACATCGCTTATCGTTATCAGCTCGGTCACCTGGGGATTAGAGATTAATCGGAAATCGGCCGATTAATCGATTTTATCGGTCGACTATTAATCGGTCATTTTCTTCAAATCCCAGATTTCCAACACTAAAATATGCTATATTCAACACCAAAACAATATTGGACAGAAGTGTTACCTTGAATCCTAGCCTTTGAATCCTGATATAATGACAAACAAAATAGAAAAACATTACGTATTGCGTAATAAGGTCCACAAAACACGAATAAACATAGTTCTTGCAAATATAGTGCTACGAAAAAGGCCCGATTTATCGGTAGATTCCCAATAAATCGCTTGTCATAGTGATAAATTGGCCCTAACGATAAATGATGAAGATAAGGCATAATCTTATCGTTCACCTCAAAAGTAGCGATAAATCGAATGATAAATCGCCGAATCGGAAGATTTCTTGAACATTGGCGATAATACCACCAATTTTGCCAGAATCGGTGAAAACTCGTGTAACACACATCAATTTTGCCAGGACCGTGCGCCGCGTATTAAAGCTCACGTCGTGTGGATGCAATCATGTCATCGTAGATATAGGGCGTGTTTGGTTGCCCGGGTGGCTTTCGGCTGCATTGCATGGAGCATTCTGGGTGAGCAGGGCCAGGTTGAGGTGATGCAAAGTTCCATCGAGATGGATGTTTGTTGAACTTGCATCACATGGCTGCACGAGGTGCAGTTTTGTCTGGATGCTGCTGAAATTGATGCGGAAGAAGGAGCACGCAGCAGCGCGGGGCGACGGGATCCGGCTCTCGGTGGCTCCGGGCGTTGGGATCCTTGCTCCCGGCGGCACGGGAGGCAGGGCGTGCGGCAGCGGCGCTTGGTTGAGGACGGCGGCGACCCTTGTTGAGAAGCTGCGTTTGCGGGTCCTCATGGTGGCGGCGCCCTTCCTCGGCGGTTGGACTTCGACGAAGCTGTAGTGGCGTCCATGGCCGGCGGTTGAGCGCAGAAGGGGGTTGGGCGTGGCGTGGAATCAGAGGAGAGCCTGCGGATTTGTGTGGAGGCGCTCGCCATCGTGGAGGCGCGTGGAGGTCGGCGGCCGGCAGCGGGGTGAGCTCGAGCTGCAGGGAGGCCCGGTCGATGGGGTCATGGGGAGGCAGGGAGGAGTGGCGGCGGCGCTTGGGAGGAGACGGAAGGGCGACGACAAAAAAGAGCGAGCGAGCGAGCCTGCATCCGAGATACGCTCGAATCATGCGTATCCCTCAGCTTGGCTGAGAGGCCCCTTTTTGCACCCATCGGGCCAGGCTGAAGGCCCATGCAGCTTACCAAACGACCCAAATTTTGCATGGTGGGTGCGAGCCACATACAACGCAGGGATCCAAACACGCCCTACAGTAGTCGATGTCGTTGCGTCATTGATTACACATCTTATAGTTTTTTTATGAAAAGGGGGTTTCCCCCACTCCATTTTATTGATAAAACAGAGCACAACTACTAGAACAGTTCAAAGCATTCAAGCCTACTTAGAGCAGCAGACTGGCAAAATGTACTATAACACAGTAGTTATGAAATAGAAGGGGGCACGCAGGACCAATAACGACACATCTGAACTGGTAGAAGAAAAACTAGGATCTATTATATTAATTCCTCGCACACAACACTCAACCAGAGTGAGCCCTGAGATAGAAGCCACTAGTGCGCCAGCCGAGGCCTTCACTTCCAAGCAATGAGTAGCGGCTCGCCTCTTCGACGGTCCAGCAGCAGGGGACAGTGAAGACTGATTGGTCACCCACACACATGATCTTCCATTAGTACAAAAGTGAGCCGGCTTTCCCTAGGATAACTCGAGTGCTTATCCACGGCACACCCTCAAAACACATTTTGTTACACATGGTCCAAATGCTCCAAATGGCAGCAACACAAGAAATATTAACAATATTCTTTTTATTGTTCAGGCCCCAAAAGACACACATCTACGTCATACTATGTGGCCAAGAAAAGATTAAAGTATCATCAAAGTCTTTCCAAATTTCTTTAGCAACAATACACTCAAAAAATAGATGATGGACATATTCATTTCACCATAGAACAAGCAAGTCCCATCATTAACTTGTTGCCTCTTGCCCAGATTATCTCTAGTGAGAATTTTATTGTGGTAAGCCAGCCATATAAACACTAAGTATCTACATGGAACGAATTTTTTTCAAAAAATCCAGATGGGGGTAGACCCCCCCCCCCCAAAAAAAAAAATTAATCATGTTATAAAAGGATTTTACATAATACAATCCATTAGATTCAAGAGTCCACACAAGCATGTCACCGTTATCGTTAGGGATATTTTGAGATGGTAGCAATGTAAGATCCTGCCACTTCCTAAGGAAGTTTTCATTAATACATCAACTGAAAGTAAGTTTCAGCGTCTCACCGTCCCAAACTTGGGCAACAATACTATTTTTTTGTTGACAAATGTCAAAAATGTCCCAGAATTGGGTTTTTAAAGTGGATTCCTCAATCCAAATATCATGCCAAAAACTGATACGGTTCCATTCCCCAATATCCATTTACAGAAAGGGTGGGCCCCAGCAAGAGCCCAGGTGACACTTCTCCAAAAGGGGGAGCCCACCTGTGGTCTAGCCCAGAGAACATTAGGGCTGGCAGTGTTATACTTGCAATTAACCAATGTTAATCAGGGCTTCTCCTCCCCTTGGAAGTACCGTTTGGACCAGCAATATTAAATTCCCTCATATTTAAAACACCCAGCCCCCCCCCAAGTTTTTTTCTGGGAGACAAAATCCCAGTCTATTAGGTGGTATTTGTGAACATCTCCCATGTTACCCCGGAAAAGGTGAGACATTTGGAAAGTGGTAGCTTTAGTTGCCCATTTAGGGAAGTTAATCACCGACATCGGGTATATAGGAATACTAGCAATGCAAGTTTGCAAAAGAATGAGTTTGGCCACATAACTGAGTAATCTGCCCCTCCACCTACAAATCATTTAAATGGTTTTATCAATGATGGGTTGAAGATCTTCCCTTTTAAGTTTCAGATAGTGAGGGGGAACCCCTAAATATTTCAAACGGAAGTCCCCAACTTTACAACCAAAAATAGGGGAGAGGGTTTTAGTCACATTTTCTTCCAAATTAATACCAACAAGTTCACACTTATCATACTTAATCATCATGCCCGACATTCTTTCAAAACAAGCAAGCAACCACTTAAGGTTTTTTAGCATAGCTAGGGCCCGGATACATAAAAAGGATCATATGGTCAGCAAATTGCAAACTGGTCAAGTTATTCGGAATGATCCGAGGGATGATCCCAACAATGATATTCCCCTTAACTGCCTTAGCTAGCATACAAGAAAAACGTCTGCTACTAAGTTAAACACATGGGGGAGGAGGGATCCCCCTGTTTAAGACCTTTCCCTCCCACAAAGTATGGCCCCACTATGTGATTAATTTTCTGCAAAGGAACTTTGCCGTAGTACAGAAAAAATCATGCTAATCCATCTAGATCCAGAGCCATGAGAGGTTAACATTTCTAGGAGGAAATCCCAATTTACCCGATCGTAAGCTTTCTCGTAATCTATTTTGAGGATAACCCCATGTTTTCTCAGACTTGTGGACCTCGTGAATTGCCTCATGAGATATCACCACGCTTTCAAGGATGAACCGCCCCCTAACAAACACAGTTTGACAGGGGGATAGCAGTCGATGGCCAATAGGAGACACTATTGGTCATGGCTTTGCTAAATAATTTCACCGAATAATTACTCAAATAGATTGGCCTAAATTTTCTAATGTGTCTAGCATCATTTTGTTTAGGAATTAAGGTAACAATGGAATAATTGAACCGCTGGATATCCAAAGTACCATTTACAAAATCTCTAAGAAGAGCCATAAAGTCACCCTTGATTACCTCCGAAATGGTAAAAATGAGAGGCCATCAGGGCCAGGAGCCCCACAAACATAGAATCTCATAATGGCAGCTTTAATTTCCTCCTCGGAGAAAGGTTTCTCTATTAGAGCATTTCTTCATCAGTCACTTTTTCCTTGGCTGACCAAAATTGGTCATCCAGATAGATATTAGGTTTAGGATCAAATCCAAAAAGATCCTTATAGTAATTTGTTGTTGCTTCCAGCATTTCTTTGGTGGAGTGGACAGGACCATCAGATCCTTCTAGGACAGAGAGTTGGTTCTTTCTCCGACATTGGTTTGGCAACGCATGAAAAAAGATGTATTTTTATCCCCTTCTAAGATTTTTCTATTCCTAGATCTCCGCCACATGGCAGTTTCTTCCTTCCTCCAAATATCAGCTAATTCCTCTCTAATTTATTTCATTCCGAGGATGTTCTGAGCAGAAATTCTATTTTGTTCAGAGAAGACATCCAAAATGTCAAATTCTTGCAGTGGGGCTTTCTTCTTCTTTTTCATAGCAGCCTCTAAATTGATACTCTACCTCTTCACCTTTTGTCTAAATAATTTGACCTGAAACTGCCATGTGTCAATGGCAGAGGTGAAAGGTGATGGCGTGGACCAAATTTTCTCAACAAGAGTTGCAAAGTCAAGTTGTTCCTACCACCATTTTTTAAACCTAAAAGGTTTATCTACTTTGTTGCTCCCATACCCCGTATTTATGAGTAAAAGGGCATGGTCACTTCCCACCCTGGGTAAAACACAAAGTGTAGCAAGCGGAAAATGACAGTCCCAATCTATAGAAGAGGAAACTCTGTCTATTGTGGCAAAAACAGGAGTATCTTGCTTATTGTTCGAGGTATAAACCATGTTTGCAATCTTAGATTCCATAAGGCCCCCATTTGTTGATCCAATCATTAAAAAGAAAAGTCCAAGAATTGTTAACAAGCCCAGAAGATTTATCCTTAGTCTCTATAACAAGGTTAAAATCACCCTAAAAAGAACTGGGCAGGAAAGCCCACCCATCACTTCATGTAGTTATGCTATAAAATTAACTTAATCCACATCATAAGTTGTACCATAGATCACCACAAGATGCCAGCAAAAGCTATCTGATTTGTCCTTAAGGGTGACAATTAAATAGTAGTTCTTACAAATAACTCTAAAAGTATAAAAACACAACTATTAGTACCTTAAAATACCTCTAGCAGTCCCTATAGCAGGTAAGAAATGCCAAGTATAAGGAATGGAACCAGCTATAGTGTTAAGGAAGAATCATCTATTTTTTCTTCTTTTTTTCTTGGAAACCAACAAAATCTGGCTTGAACTTGTTAATAATGTCAGACATGCACTCTCATTTTCCTTTTTGCCTCACACCTCTAATATCCAAAATATTCCTATCATGGGGTCTTAAATGGGCGGGACGGGCTATAAATCTCATGTTTATGCACAACTCCAACACTATCACAGAGACCAATAGTGCCCCTAGCATGTCAGAGGTAGGACTATTATTCATTGGAGTACAAGCTCCGTCTAGATCGCAAAAGGGATCATCAAGATCATCAGGTAATAAAATTTCAAGGTTTTGAGAAGCAAACACTAAACAGTTTGTAGTTTTGGTCCTAATAATATCACTATTCTTATCTTTCTCAAAGCTACCAATTTTTAAATTAACAACATAAGCATAAGCCTCCAAAGTGGAGCAAGATTCAGGAGTCAAATACTTACTTTTGAATGTAGCAAGTACTTCGAGATTGTTCCTCATTTTGTAAGTTGTAGCCTCTTCTCAATAATGTTCTGCGTCTTCTGCATCCTGGTGCTTGGCCTTTGGGAGATCACAGGTCCCCACTGTGTGGTGTTGCCTTCCTTAGTTGCTGGGGGAGCTTTGTCGTTTTTCATTATTGAGAGCTAGAATCTTCAGGCCCTAAGCCACAAGTTATGCAAAGGTGTCTATTCCAGTATCTGTATCACCCACTGTACCGTTAGTTTCAGAACCTGGACTGTTAAGGCCTTTCAACACATCAGAATAGTAGGCTTTTTGTGTAGAGACAAGAGAAAATTTTCCTTCTAGATTTTTGCCATTACACACACTAGCACTAGGAGCCGCCTCTTCACAAGCTTCATCATCATACTTTACCAGAAGTTTCACAACCTCTGTAATGGGATAGGGTCTGAGGCAACCGCCAGGCAGTCACTTTTCAGCAGCCCTTCTTCTTCCACTACTTTCTTTCCTGGGGAACAAAAGACAACCAGTAGATAGGTAGGATGAAAAGACATGGCTCCTTCCATGGATGCACTCTTGGTGGAACCAGTAGATTTAGAAGTGATGGACGTATTGGCAATATCTAGTTCATCGAACTCATCCTCTCCATCCTCTAGCAGGTCCTTTTCGGTGTCCTTCCCTTCCAGCTTTTTGTTGTCCTCATCAACAGTTATATCCGTAGGTCTGTCATCATCATTAGGATCAGTAGACCCTACTTGCTCAAAACCTTCCACAATAAAAGATAAGATGTATAAATTTGTCCTCATTTCCATGATCCTTTCAAATGAGATTTTGGCTTGGTTCCTGCAAGCAATCTTTTTTCTGACTTTATCATTAAAACTTTTCATCATGACATTGCACTCCACATCCACCAAATGCCAAAACAGAAGGCAATCTGGGAAAAAACCTTCCATGTGCACCATTTGAGGGAGAGCCCCTCAATTCCAACTAGGGCTGGAATTCGAGCCAGCTTAGCTTGAGTCGCTAGATCTTGTTTCATTAACAAGCTAGCTGGACTCGACTCATTACTATAACAAGCATAAATCCAAGATTGCTCAACTGAGATAGCTCACGAGCTAGCTCATTTAGCTTGTTAAGCTCGTTATAGGTATTAACATATAACCTTATAAATATGATAAAAATATTAATTTTAAATGTAACATGTACATATTAAGCATGTATGATGTTCACAAACAATTGCAAGTAGCTTAACTTACAACTGTCATTACCATGAACATGTCAGCAAGTCAGTAACATGTACATGACCATAATTCCACATACAATAGTACATGAGTGACCGCAACAATTAGAAAGTTAGTAACATGTACATGACCCGAGAGGTGGGTTTGCACGGCGCGGCTACCGTCGCAAACTCGCGATTCAAAAATAGATGAGGCAGGAGGAGAATCGACAGACTAGTCTCTCACCATTTCAATAGGGATGGAAGGAGAGGAATCATGGAGTGCATCTCCTAGGCGGTTGGGCCTAGTGTTATGCCGATGGGCCATGTGTTGTGCCTATGCGACTAGCCTAGGATGCAAAGTGGTGCGGGGTGGCTTATTTTCATACCGAGCTTAACGAGTACTAACTCGACTCGTTTAACTTGGTCTATAAATGATCTTAAAATAAAGCTTGGCTCGACTCATTATTCTTCGAGTTCTAGTCGAGTCACGAGCTACTCGTTTAGCTCGCGAGCTTCGAGTTTTTTCTTCTTTAATCAACTCATTAAAAGGATCAATTGCACTAGTGCACTGCTCAACAGACACAGAAACTCTAGTGATCGGTGGATTGAATGCTGGAAATTCAATCAACTCTTCCACTTTTTTCTGGGGAGGAAATCTGACTAGAAAATATTTCTCAAAGATAACCCTAATCTGCCATGACCATTGCTTATTATTAGAGAAGATTCCAGATAAGTTTTTGTGTAACTCTGCTTGTATGGCACCCCCTTTCACGACTTGGACCACACCACCATTTTTTTAAGTTGAGCCAATTAGCTTTATCTACCCATGGGAGCATCTATGTGATAGAAACCTAAACCCAGAGCAGAGCTACCAAAGAAAGTGGCCACATGGTGAGGTTGATCCCATGCAGCGCAATTATTGACATTGTGACCCTCCAAACCATAGATGAAACAATTCTTGGCCTCGGTGTAATTCCCTACATAGTGTCTAGTGCCTCCACAGGTAAAACACATCATGTCTTTGTACCTCTCATGGAGGACCAGAATCTGAGGAGCAGGTGGCGGAGGTGCAGTTGTAGGTGGAGGTTGTTGGCGTGGCGGAGTAGACTTGGAGGGGCCTGTCGCCGCCCCGGCCGCGTTGGAGGAGATCGCAGGGGGCGCCCCCACCCTGCTTTGCTGGCACGCACCGACGTTCTTGCGCGGGACCGGTAATTGCTGCTTGCTTATAACCCACAAGTATAGGGGATCACAACAGTTTTCGAGGATAGAGTATTTAACCCAAATTTATTGATTTGCCACAAGGGGAGCCAAAGAATATTATCAAGTATTAGCAGTTGAGTTGTCAATTCAACAACACCTGAAAGACTTAATATCTGCAGCAAAGTATTTAGTAGCAAAGTAGTATGGAAGTAACGGTAACGATGGCAAAAGTAACAGTAGCAGTTCTGTAGTAATTGTAACAGTGGCAGCGGAAAAGTAACTAAGAAAGGATAAATATGTGAAAAGCTTGTAGGCATTGGATCAGTGATGGATAATTATGTCGGATGTGATTCCTCATGCAACAGTTATAACATACGGTGACACAGAACTAGCTCTAGTTCATCAATGTAATGTAGGCATGTATTCCGAATATAGTCATACGTGCTTATGGAAAAGAACTTGCATGCCATCTTTTGTCCTACCCTCCCGTGGCAGCGGGGTCCTATTGTAAACTAAGGGATATTAAGGTCTCCTTTTAATAGAGTATCGGACCAAAGCATTAACACTTAGTGAATACATGAACTCCTCAAACTACGGTCATCACTGGGAGTGATCCCGATTATTGTCACTTCGGGGTTGCCGGATTATAACACATAGTAGGTGACTATTGACTTGCAATATAGGATCAAGAACTCACATATATCCATGAAAACATAATAGGTTCAGATCTGAAATCGTGGCACTCGGGCCCTAGTGACAAGCATTAAGCATGGCAAAGTCATAGCAACATCAATCTTAGAACATAATGGATACTAGGGATCAAACGCTAACAAAACTAACTCGATTACATGGTAAATCTCATCCAACCCATCACCGTCCAGCAAGCCTATGATGGAATTACTCACGCACAGCGGTGAGCATCATGGAATTGGTGATGGAGGAAGGTTGATGATGACGATGGTGATAGATTCCCCTCTCCGAAGCCTCGAACGGACTCCAAATCAGCCCTCCCGAGAGAGATTAGGGCTTGGCGGCAGCTCTGTATCATAAAACGCGATGAATCCTTCTCTCTGATTTTTTTCTCCCCGAAAGTGAAAATATGGAGTTGGAGTCGAGGTCGGAGGAGCCTCAGGGGGCCCATGAGATAGGGGGCGCGCCTAGGGGGGCAGGCGCGCCCCCCACCCTCGTGGACAGGGTGTGGGCCCCCTGGTCTTGATTCTTTCGCTAGTATTTTTTATAAATTCGAAAAATATTCTCAGTGGATTTTCAGGTCATTTCGAGAACTTTTATTTCTGCACAAAAATAACACCATGGCAATTCTGCTGAAAACCGCGTCAGTCCGGGTTAGTTCCATTCAAATCATGCAAGTTAGAGTCCAAAACATGGGCAAAATTATTTGGAAAAGTAGATACGTTGGAGACGTATCAACTCCCCCAAGCTTAAACCTTTACTTGTCCTGAAGCAATTCAGTTGACAAACTGAAAGTGATAAAGAAAAACTTTTACAAACTCTGTTTGCTCTTGTTGTTGCAAATATGTAAAGCCATCATTCAAGTTTTCAGAAAATATTATGAACTAACCACATTCACAATAACTTTTAGGTCTCGTGTTTACTCATATCAATGGCATAATCAACTAGCAAGCAATAATAATAAATCTTGGATGACAACACTTTCTCAAAACAATCATAATGTAATATAACAAGATGGTATCTTGCCAGCCCTTTCTGAGACCGCAAAACATAAGTGCAGAGCACTTCTGAAGATCAAGGACTGACTAGACATTGTAATTCATGGTAAAAGAGATCCAATCACAGTCGTACTCAATGTAAATTAATAGCAATGCATGAAAATGACAGCGGTGCTCTCCAACTGGTGCTTTTTAATAAGAGGATGATGACTCAACATAAAAGTAAATAGATAGGCCCTTCGCAGAGGGAAGCAGGGATTTGCAGAGGTGCCAGAGCTCGAGTTTTGAAATAGAGATAAATAATATTTTGAGCGGCATACTTTCATTGTCAACCTAACAACCAAGAGTTCTCGATATCTTCCATGCTACACACATTATAGGTGGTTCCGAAACTGAATGGTAAAGTTTATACTCCCCCACCACTAACAAACACACTCCATGGCTGGCCCGAAACAACGGGTATCGTCCATACCAACAACAACCCTGGGGGAGTTTTGTTTAATTATTTTGATTTGTCTTGAGCATGGGACTAGGCATCCCGGTTACTGGCCATTTTCTTGTGAATGATGAGCGGAGTCCACTCATCATGAGAATAACCCACCTAGCGTGGAAGATATAGACATCCCTAGTTGATAGATGAGTTATTTGAGCATACAAAACAGAATTTCATTTGAAGGTTTAGAGTTTGGCACATACAAATTTACTTGGAACGGCAGGTAAATACCACATATAGGAAGGTATGGTGGACTCATATGGAATAACTTTGGGGTTTATGGAAGTGGATGCACAAGCAGTATTCCCTCTTAGTACAAGTGAAGGCTAGAAAGAGACTGGGAAGCGACCAGCTAGAGAGCGACAACAGTCATGAACATGCATTAAGATTAATCAACAATGAGTGCAAGCATGAGTAGGATATAAATCACCATGAACATAAATATCGTGGAGGCTATGTTGATTTTGTTTCAACTACATGCGTGAATATGTGCCAAGTCAAGCCACTCGAATCGTTCAAAGGAGGATGCCACCCTATCACACCATATCACAACCATTTTAATAGCATGTTGGCATGCAAGGTAAACCATTATAAACTCCTAGCTAATTAAGCATGGCATGAGCAACTATAATCTCTAATTGTCTTTGCAAGCATGTTTCATTCATAATAGGCTGAATCAGGAACGATGAACTAATCATATTTACAAAAACAAGATAGTTCGAGTTCATACCAGCTTCTCTCATCTCAATCAGTCCATCATATATCGTCATTATTGCCTGTCACTCGCACAACCGAATGGTGTGGATAATAATAATAGTGCACGTGCATTGGACTAAGCTGGAATTTGCAAGGATTTAATACAAGGGAGAAGACAAGGTAATATGGCTCTTGGTTAAATCAACAATAATGCATATGAGAGCTACTCAACATTTTCATCGTGGTCTTCTCCTCTTGACCCCCAAAGAAAAGAAATAAAACTATTTACACGGGAAAGCTCCCAGCAAGCAAAAGAAGAACGAGAAATCCTTTTGGGTTTTCTTTTAATTACTACTACTACTACAGGCATGGAAATTAAGCTAGCTAAAAGCTACAACTAATTTTTTGTTTTTTCTTAAGGTTTTTATGACACACAAGAAAAAGGCTTAGAAAAGAAAATAAACTAGCATGGATAGTACAATGAAAAAGTATGAGCACCGGCAACTGGGATGAGTGTGTGAACATGAATGTAATGTCGGTGAGAAATACGTACTCCCCAAGCTTAGGCTTTTGGCCTAAGTTGGTCTATGGCCACTGCTGGCCTGACGGATATCCAAAATCGTAGTTGGGGTTGTACTGCGATGCAGCGACTATTGCGTGGTGAGCTGCAGCTTGGAGACGAGCCGCCTCCGTAGTCTCCTCATACTCATTCGCCTCCTCCCTGGTTATAACATATCTCCTTTTTGCCTGAAAGTCAAAGAAAGTAGGAGCAGGGAGACAAATATGGACAGTGTGACGTCTGTCAAAGATTAGTTGGTACTGGAGGAATTGTTCATTCCTCTCAACAAACTGATGGCGAACCATAGCATTATAATCTAGATAAGCAGGAGGCAACTTCATATCATCTTCATTTATGGGTACACGAAGATAATTAGCCACACGAGTTGCATAAATTCCATCAAACAAATCTCCTCTTAAATCGTTGAGATGTAACCTTCGTGCAACAATAGCCCCCAAGTTATATTGTTTATCACCTAATACCGCACTCTTGAGGACACAAAGATCTGGAACGCACATGTGGCAAGCCTCATCTTTACCGTTAATGCATCTACCAACGATGAGAGCAAAATAATGTATGGAAGGGAAATGAAGGCTCCCTATGGTAGCTTGTGTGATTTTTCTAGATTCCCCCACAGTGATACTAGCAAGAAATTCTTTATATTCAGATTTGCGAGGTTCACTAATATTACCCCACTTCGGGAGCTTATAGGGATGGTAGTTTTGCCCATGGGTATGGGTACCCGCGGGTACCCTACCCGAATACAATGGGCATGGGCAAGACTTGAAGAGGTTTTGTACCCATAGGTAATGGGTATCCATACCCGCAAAATATATGGGTAGGGCATGGGTATGAAATTGCGCCCGTGGGTAACCCAATGGATACCCACAAAAAACTAATAAATGGAAATAAGTCTTATGACATGTGGTGTCAACATCCAACTTCCATGGCCCAACCCCAGATTATGTATTCCCTAAACCGACCATAGCTTATATGCTCACACACACATTTTTGCCACCCCCCCTACATCATTCTTCGTCCATCTCTCAATCCAGCGATCCCTGATTCCCACAGCCGCCTCCCACTACGTCGAGCTTCCACCAGCCGTTGCTCTTACTCACTTGATTCCTCCAAGAGGCCACCCACCGGAGGAGGCAGCGTCGGTGCTATACTACTCACTTATCATCACTTGAATTTTAGACTCATTTCTCTACTTTTTAGAAAATTAAATACCATGGATTGTACCCATTGGATATCCATTGGCTATAGGATACCCGATGGGTGTGGTCATGGGTATCGATTTATACCCATGGGTATTTTGGTGGGTGGGTATAGAAGGTTTCTATGGGTATGGGTGTGGGCAGAAGGAGGTTGTACCCACCCATACCCTACCCATTGCCATCCCTAGGAGCTTACAAGCATCATTAAAATCTTCTAAGTCCATGGTATATGATTTATCATAAAGATCAAATAAAACAGTGTGAGAATTGCGTGAAGATGTAAATTTAAATCTTCTCACAAAGGAATTAATTAGGTAGTGGTACTGGGGGCACTTATCTGACACAGAGTCCTCAAGATCAGCATTACGCACATACATGTCAAATTCATCCTTGATGCCTGCCCAGACCATAAACTCCTCCGACGGCCATTCACAAGGCCGCACTTGAGCTTCCCTTGGTGGTTCATCGTCCGGCTCACGTATCGCGAGCCTTGGTACTTGCTTCCTTGAGGAACCACCATGGTAGATTTTCCTATGCATTTTTCTCTAAAAAAAATCTGAAATTTTAGTGACTCAAAATAAAAGTGAACCAAACTCAACAAGATTGATAGCAACTACTTGCACAAGTGCCTAGAGACTATATCATGCATTGAAACTACTTTTGACCACATAAATTTGACATGCAAGCTCAAGAACAGGGTTACCTAAGCAGCAAAAAATTACAATAAATAAAGCACTAGAGCAAAAACTAATTGGACCATTGGAGAAGCCACATACCGAAGAGCAATCTCCCCAAACAATTTTGTGAATGGAGCTTTGAGTAAGGAGATCGAAAATGACAGCAAGATGAGCTAGAACACGGGTTTGAGCTATGGGATGATTTTTTTGGAGGAATATGAAGTGTGTGGGTGCTGGAATAAGTGGAGGGGGGCCACATGGGGCCCACGAGGCAGGGGGCGCGCCCAGGGGGCAGGCGTGCCCTGGACCCTTGTGGCCATGTGGTGTGGCCCCCTGATGTGTTCTCAGTTCCAAATATTCTTAAATATTCCACAAAAAATCATATTTCATTTTCGGGACATTTGGAGAACTTTTATTTTCGGGGTATTTTTATTGCAAGGATTATTCAGAAAACAGACAGAAAATACTATTTTTGCTTTATTTAATCTAAATAACAAAAAGTAAAAGGAGGGTACAGAGAGTTGTGCTTTCTAACTTCATCCATCTCATGCTCATCAAAAGGAATCCACTAACAAGGTTGATGAAGTCTTGTTGACAAACTCTTTCCGAATAACATGAAGCCGGAGAATTTTCAAATAACACTAGGTTACCTCAACGGGGATATGTATGTCCCCAACAATAAGAATATCATATTTCTTCTTGATAGTAGGAAGAGGGAATTTAAAACCTCCAATAGTGATCGTTGAAATTTTTCCAATAGAATTGATACTGTGGACTTGAGGTTGTTTCCTCAGAAAGTGTACCGTATGCTCATTACCATTAACATGAAAAGTGGTATTGCCTTTGTTGCAATCAATAACAGCCCCTATAGTATTCAAAAAGGGTCTACCAAGAATAATCGACATACTATCGTCCTCGGGAATATCAAGAATAACAAAGTCCGTCAAAATAGTAATGTTGGCAACCACAACAGGCACATCCTCACAAATACCGACAGGTATAAAATTTGATTTATCGGTCATTTGCAAAGCAACTTATTCAAATCAAGTCTACGATATAAAGAGAGAGGCATAACACTGACACCGGCTCCAAGATCACATAAAGCGGTTTTAACATAGTTTATTTTAATGGAGCATGGTATAGTTGGTACTCCTGGATCCCCTAGTTTCTTTGGTATTCCACCTTTAAAAGTATAATTAGCAAGCATGGTGGAAATTTTAACTTCCGGTATTTTTTTATTTGTCACAATATCTTTCATATACTTAGCATAAGGATTTGTTTTAAGCATATCAGTCAAATGCATACGCAAAAAGATAGGTCTAATCATTCCAGCAAAGCGCTCAAAATCCTCATCATCCTTTTTCCTGGATGGTTTAGGAGGAAAAGGCATGGGTTTCTGAACCCATGGTTCTCTTTCTTTACAGTGCTTCCTAGCAATGAAGTCTCTTATCATATCGTTGATTCTTTGATTGTGGGTTATCAAGATCAACAACATGTTCAATCTCTACATCATCGTTATTGGTAGGTTGAGCATCATCATAAACATCATTATTAACATTATCACTAGGTTCATGTTCATTACCAGATTGTGTTTCAGCATCAGAAATAGAAATATCATTGGGATTCTCATGTGTGTTAACAATAGGTTCACTAGAGGCATGCAAAGTCCTATCATTTTTTTCTTCTTCTTAGAAGGACTAGGTGCATCAACATTAGTTCTCTGAGAATCTGGCTCCGGTTTCTTAGGGTGGCCTTCAGGATACAAAGGTTCCTGAGTCATTCTACCCGCTGTAGTCATAACTCTAACATCATTATCATTTTTCTTACTATTTAATTCATTGAGCAAATCATTTTGTGCTTTAAGTACTTGTTCTACCTGAGTGGTAACCATAGAAGCATGTTTACTAATGAGTTCAGGTACACCTTTAACTATAGACATATAATCACTCAAGTGTTCAACCATATATAAGCATTATGTTTCAATTGTCTACCAACATAAGCATTGAAGTTTTCTTGTTTAACAATAAAATTGTCAAACTCATCTAAGCATTGGCTAGCAGACTTATTACGAGGAATGTCACCTTCATCAAATCTATAGAGAGAATTTACCTTTACTACCTGTGTCGGGTTATCAAGACCATGTATTTCTTCAATAGGTGGTAAATTCTTAACATCTTCAGCTTTAATACCTTTTTCTTTCATGGATTTCTTTGCCTCTTGCATATCTTCAGGACTGAGAAATAGAATACCCCTTTTCTTCAGAGTTGGCTTGGGAGTTGGTTCAGGAAGTGTCCAATTATTTTCATTGCTCAACATATTATTTAATAGCAATTCAGCTTGATTAATAGTTCTTTCCCTGAAAACACAACCAACACAACTATCCAGGTGGTCTCTGGAAGCATCGGTTAGTCCATCATAAAAGATATCAAGTATTTCATTTTTCTTAAGAGGATGATCACGCAACGCATTAAGTAATCGGAGAAGCCTCCCCCAAGCTTGTGGGAGACTCTCTTCTTCAATTTGCACAAAATTATATATTTCCCTTAAGGCAGCTTGTTTCTTATGAGCGGGGAAATATTTAGCAGAGAAGTAATAAATCATATCCCGGGGACTACGCACACAACCAGGATCAAGAGAATTAAACCATGTTTTAGCATCACCCTTTAAGGAGAACGGAAATAGCTTAAGGATATAATAATAACGTTTTTTTCCTTATTGGTGAATAGGGTGGATATATCATTTAATTTAGTAAGATGTGCCACAACGGTTTTATATTCATAGCCATGGAAAGGATCAGATTCAACCAAAGTAATTAACTCAGGATCAACAGAGAAATCATAATCCTTATCAAAAATACAGATAGGTGAAGTAGCAAAAGCAGGGTCATATTTCATTCTAGCATTCAAAGACTTTTCTTTCAGCTTAGCTAACAATTTCTTAAGATCATATATATCTTTGCAAGCTAAAATATCTCTAGCAGTTTCTTCATCCATAACATAACCCTCAGGCACAATAGGCAATTCATATCTAGGGCAAGAATCTTCATCATCACTTTCATCAATATTATCAGTTTAAATAATTTCATTCTCTCTAGCCCTAGCAAGTTGTTCATCAAGAAATTCACCTAGTGGCACAGTATTATCAAACATAGAAGTAGTTTCATCATAAGTATCATGCATAGCAGAAGTGGCATCATCAAGAACATGCAACATATCAGATTCAATAGCAGGTGTAGGTGTCGCAAATTTACTCTTAACAGAAGGTGAATCAAGTGCAGAGCTAGATGGCAGTTCCTTACCTCCACTCGTAGTTGAGGGAAAGATCTTGGTTTTTTCATCTCTCAAGTTCTTCGTAGTGATCAACCAATATAAATCCCAAGTGACTCAAAGAATATAGCTATGCTCTCGGGCAAGGGCGCCAGAAAATAGTCTTGATAACCCACAAGGATAGGGGGTCGCCACAGTTTTCGAGGGTAGAGTATTCAACCCAAATTTATTGATTCGACACAAGGGGAGCCAAAGAATATTCTCAAGTATTAGCAGTTGAGTTGTCAATTCAACCACACCTGAAAGACTTAATATCTGCAACAAAATATTTAGTAGCAAAGTAGTATGGAAGTAACGGTAACGATGGCAAAAGTAACATTAGCAGTTTTGTAGTAATTGTAACAATGGCAGCGGAAAAGTAACTAAGAAATGATCAATATGTGAAAAGCTCGTAGACATTGGATCAGTGATGGATAATTATGTTGGATGCGATTCCTCATGCAACAGTTATAACATAGGGTGACACAGAACTAGCTCCAGTTCATCAATGTAATGTAGGCATGTATTCCGAATATAGTCATACGTGCTTATGGAAAAGAACTTGCATGCCATCTTTTGTCCTACCCTCCCGTGGCAGCGGGGTCCTATTGGAAACTAAGGGATATTAAGACCTCCTTTTAATATAATACCGAACCAAAGCATTAACACTTAGTGAATACATGAACTCCTCAAATTACGGTCATCACCGGGAGTGGTCCTGATTATTGTCACTTCGGGGTTGCCGGATCATAACACATAGTAGGTGACTATTGACTTGCAAGATAGGATCAAGAACTCACATATATTCATGAAAACATAATAGGTTCTGATCTGAAATCATGGCACTCGGGCCCTAGTGACAAGCATTAAGCATGGCAAAGTCATAGCAACATCAATCTTAGAACATAATGGATACTAGGGACCAAAGCCTAACAAAACTAACTCGATTACATGGTAAATCTCATCCAACCCATCACCGTCCAGCAAGCCTACGATGGAATTACTCACGCACGGCGGTGAGCATCATGGAATTGGTGATGAAGGAAGGTTGATGATGACGATGGCGATGGATTCCCCTCTCCTGAGCCTCGAACGGACTCCAGATCAGCCCTCCCGAGAGAGATTAGGGCTTGGTGGCAGCTCCGTATCGTAAAACACAATGAATCCTTCTCTCTGATCTATTTTTCTCCCCGAAAGTGAATATATGGAGTTGGAGTCGAGGTCGGTAGGGCCTCAGGGGGCCCACGAGACAGGGGGCGCGCCCAGGGGGGCAGGCGCGCCCCCACCCTAGTGGACAGGGTGTGGCCCCCCTGATCTTGATTCTTTTGCCGATATTTTTTATAAATTCAAAAATATTCTCCGTGGATTTTCAGGTCATTCTGAGAACTTTTATTTCTGCACAAAATTAACACCATGGCAATTATGCTGAAAACAACGTCAGTCCGGGTTAGTTCCATTCAGATCATGCAAGTTAGATTCCAAAACAAGGGCAAAAGTGTTTGAAAAAGTAGATACGTTGGAGACGTATCACTTGCTCGGCCTTGTTGTGGAGCTTTGTCTGCCATAACAACCTCATCAAAGGAACGAGATCCGGGCGAACTCGTTCTCGGACAATTTTGAAGGGAATAGGAGCAGGATCAAACAGACGAAGCCTGGTGACTGGAAAAAAAATCCGAGAAAGAAAAGCATCCGGATCGAGCAAGGTCTTTCTGGAGCTAGGTGAGGGTGGAGGAGGTGGTTTTGTGGGGTGAGGGTAGTGGCAGGGTGAAGGAACAACCCACAGCTGCCCGAAAACCCTAGTCACTAGCTCATATTTGTTAGGGTGTCTGGAAGGCGTATTTGACGAAACCGATTTTGTCACCGCGAACTTGATGAGCGGAAGAGGCCCACAGAGCCAACTCCTGGGCTTTTGGTGGATCTAGCAACACAGCCCATCAGACCAACTGGGATGATCTTCGAGGGGTGGAATGGGGAATTGTTTGCCAGCGGCGAGAAACCCATTGAACCAGAGCACAATCCGAGACTCGAATGAACGCTGAAACTCGCTATCAATGAGAACAAGGCCCATGGGATAACCCATCACAATCAACATCATCCCAACTCAAACGAGCAGGTCGAGTTTTGGATCAAAATGGGAGGGGAACTTCACCTCGGCTAAAACTTGCAGTCAATGAGGAAGAAGGCCCCTGGGATAACCCAACACAATCAACATCATCTTGACTTGAATGAGCAGGTCGATTTCTGGATCAAAATGGGAGGGGAACTTCACCTCAGTCACCTAGCCAAGGAGGCGGAAGGTCAACACGGTGAAGAAGGGAGCCGATGTGGGGAGGTTTTGCCAGTCCCCTACGCACATCGGCGGGGTCAGAGATCAATTCGGGGCGGAAGGTTGCTCCCGTGGTGGAAGCGCACCTGGAGGAGGAAACACCAACGTGCTCACTCGAGGACGGCGGACGTTGAGCTGGATGGGGTTCGCCTCCTTGAACTCGCGCCATTTTGAGGCTATGGCCGGGTCCGATGACTTGGCCTCCATCATGGCCCAGAATATGAACTCCATGGCACATGGCAGCCATCCTCGCCTAAGAACCGCGCCCTCTCCTCAAACAAGGAGGTCTGGATGACATGCACGCTGATCAGACCCCACTGGGATGGCTCTGGGAACTCTGTGAGGACTACCCGACGCATCGTGCGGTGAACCTCTGCCAAGGATCGATCGAGCGGGGCAACTCCGTTTGTGGTGCAATCGCTGACACGATCCGAACCCTCCATGGCAACACCACTCATGGACGGGATCCCCCTGACTTCCTGAAGTAGCGGGGAGGAGGCGAGGGGAGCGGAGAAGCAGGATAAAGCAGTGAGAGAAGGTGGAGAGGGGTGGATGATGGTTGAACCAAGCTCCCGAGGTCGAACTAATGGCGAGGGCGCGAGGCACAATGGCGTGGTAGGTGGGGGTTCAGATTACTGTCGCTCACCCTACGCAGCCATCTTTCGCAATACCGTTTTTGCAAAACCATGGTATTCCAAGACGTCGGTATTTCAATACATGGGCAATAAATACTTCAGTTTCTAAAAATCATAGTTTTTCTTTGTTTTGGTAAAATTGCTGAGGCGTTTGGCGAGCGGCAATTTTTTCTCAGTTTTATTTGGGTTGGATCGATTATTACGCTTGTTGCATGCATATTCAGCTACACTCACGGATTAGCTTGTACTAATAGCCACCATATGCATTCAGCCTTGCATGAGTATAATTCTCCTACTAGATGCTAGGATCTGTAGTAGAGTCATCTCTTATAATTAATCAATGATGGAGGTAGTTAAGACTTGCACTGAAGGTCAACAGCTCGTGCATTCATGTGTTTTTAGCCGGCGTCTAAGGCTAGTCATAGTGGAAGTAACTTAGGTAGTAACATAGCGTACTTCAAGATTTTTTTGCTTATGTGGCAAGTAGTTAATGAGAAGTAGTAACATAATATGTTACTGTAACATAGCGCTTTCCAAGACAACATGAGTCTACAAGCTATTAAATGAGGCCACATATGACACTACTACTATGTTACTTTGCACTATGAAGGTAGTAACTTAGACTAGTGTCATATGCATGACACTAGTATATGTTACTCTCCAATATGACCAGCCTAAGTAGTCATTTGTATGTGTACGTTGCCTTTACCCGGACATATCGGTCGTCTAGCTATCAATTTATGTGCCATAGGTGTTGATGGCCAGAAGATGGACACAAAGAAACCAAGCAACTAGTGTTTCTCGGTTTTAGAAAAAGAGGATGCCGCCTCTTTTTTATATACTACAAAAATAGCACAATTTTAGAGATACCCCAATTTGTGTAGACGTGCATGCTCTACCCACTGCAACCAAAAGACCGATCTGATGAAAAAGACTAGGCAATGCATTTATACGTCAACACTCCCCCTCACGTGTGGCTCCCCCAGGCCTAAATGTGGATCGAAAGTGGGCTAGAACTTAGTTGCGCCAGCCGGGTCTTGAACTCAAAACCCGTCCACCCCCTTCGTCTTCGTCCAGCACCAACCCGTCGCTAGCGTTGTCGTCATCTTCCCGTCCACTTTGTCTACTCCGACCACCGTTGGTGCCATCGGCCCTTCGCCGATTGACGCCACAACTATTGTCGAGTCTCCTTCTCTGCTGACCCCTCCGACTCCTCGACATGGCGTATAGCTCGTGCAGGTCTCTCGCCTACGCATGTCCGGTGCTGGCAACACTGGTGCGTGCCTTCGTCCACGACGTGTACCCAGGCCTGGTAAGTCTAGTGTGGCGCTTCATCAACTTCGTCTTCGACCGTCTACGCATGCCCGGTGCTGGCAACACCGATGCTTGCCCTTCATCTATGATGTGTCCCCGGGCTTGGAAAACCTGGCGCAACGCGTTGTCAACAACGTGTTCTACCCGACGCACCACTACTTCGACACCACTACGCCCATGACTAACTCGGTGCCTCCTTGTGCCCGTGGCTCCACGGCGACTTCCTCGACACCGGCTACCCCGACTCGGCATTGACCACGACGTTCTTCACACGACTGCCAACTATGGACACACCACCTACGCTCTCGGCTCCCTCGACAAATGGCACAAAGGGCTACCGCTTTGCTTGAGAAACCTTGTCAGTTTTCACTCCAGCCACTCCTTCCGCGATGCATAAACCATTACGACTGGGGGGGGGGTGGTCCGTCAGCTTGCCGTCAGATTCTTCTCCAGTCTCACTGTCTGTGTTGCTACCGTTGTGGCCGTTGGGGGATGTTGAGTATAATGTGTATTTAGGAAACATATGATAGCCCCGCAAAAAAAAGGAAACATATGATAGCATAGGATTTATTCTACCTTGACTTGTATTCCAAGATGACCATGTACTCCTATATATATGCCCATGAGGCTCAAACAATATAACAACTATTCCACCAAAACTTTCTATCCCTTCTAACAGTTTGTTAAACGGCGATATATTTTCATCCAAACGACTCAAAGTATTGAATACAAGGTTTTTCAGAAACCACAGTATTCCTAAAAGACTACAAAAATACTTTGGCTTCCAAATGCACCCTTATACTTCTACAATACAGTTAGAGGACGCTAGTGATTTCCCATCTTATGAACAACGATATTCATACATTTTACAAGAAAGAAAACAACGATACATGTCGTCACCACACAAAAACTCTCCTTTGTGATGAAAAGGAGAAAGCTTGGCTCAACGCACGAGGTGTGGATGAAGATGCAGATCGTGTATGACTGGTTGGGTTATACTCCCTCCGTCCGAAAATACTTGTCATCAAAATGGACAAAAGGGGGTGTATCAAGAACTAAAATACATCTAAATATAACTCCTTTTATTCATTTTGATGACAAGTATTTCCAGACGGAGGGAGTACATCGTGTTGACTCGATGCACGTCATGTCCGACTGATGCGGTGATGCGTCGCTACTCAAGCGAGCGAATGGAAACATGATGGAGTCGTGTACGCGGACGACTGGTTGGAGCTGCAGGGTCGAGCCCCCTCCCCTGGCGAGGCTGTGACTTCTTTCTATGATGAAGCCTGCACATGGACCGGCTGCAACGCGCGTATGGCTTCTCACTAGCGGCTGGGGCGCCACCCGATGACGCCGCTTGAGAGGAAGCTAGAGGGTGCTAGGTGGGAGGCGGCCCTTTCACTTTCCTTTTCATACTGTGTAGTGGTATTCCATCATAGGCATAATATGCAGTGGGGAGCCTGGATAAACCAGGAATTTTAGATCATCAGGAACAAAAGTAAAATATCATTACACACTTGATTGAACGAGTGATACATGCATCTTGGTTCTAAAGATCATTGATAAAAGATTACTAAAATCGTCTCCACAAAAAGAAGTGTGGGGGTGATCATGTATGGAGTGGCTGATCTTCGTCTTGAGGTCAACGCATCCACTGGCCCAGATGTTAGGCCAGTCTTCGTCGTTGTCATCATCGTCGGTAACCATTGTATCCTTTTGAGCCTCACCTCACAATTTCAGTGTGAAATTCAGATACAAAGAGAGGCAGTGGATCGAGAGGATAGGGAGGAAGAGAGCCATACTTGGTCGCAACGAAACCCACACCGGTGATCCTCTTGGATCGAACTGACGCTGCTCTCCTGGCCCTGCTACGAGGAGGCTACAAAATCAACAAGTTCAGTGCTTCTGTGGAACCTACAATAGATATCAGATCAGTATGATCGTGGGCATCCAAATGCAAGAGAGAGAACATAAATTGGTTCATCATGACCCACTTGCTGACCCATTGCTATAAAGCCAAGTGATATGACTTCATTACCTTTGATGAGCACAGTGAGAGATCTAGCTCTGTACTAATAAACTATAAAAGTTTAGTTCTGCAAAAATATGTTGGAAAGATAAACAAAGTCCCAAATCCATCCTCATTATTAAGCATGGATGATTAGGGCTAAGTAACTTTTCAATCAATAGGGCATGATAAAAAAAGTAATGTAATTAGCATGGAAACTCGCTTCAAAATCATCAAGATGCTTTGTAGTATCAATGGAGATGTTTACCACTATTGCATTTGAAACTTTACTGAACCACTTAAGTATTCAACTCCGAGTTGATCCTGGATAAGAAGTTCAGGGAAAAATATATCATCATGAATATTTATTAACTTGACTTCAATAAATCCTTCATTTGTCGTTAATTAATCCAGTTAATGCATACAATACATAGGTAGGTGGACTATTGATTGTTGAAAGATGTATTACACATATCTCAACTCAGTAATATAAATAGTACTATTATTAAATTATCACAACTAAAAATTAGATTAAATCATATGCATGAAAAATATATTGGATTAATTTTGTAGCTTCTATTCTCGAGATAATAGCTCTGCTCTGTTTAGTGTTGACGTTTCTTCATGATACACGAGATGAACATGCAAATAAAGAAACTAAGTTGAGATCTTATTTGGTCTGGCATTCAGGTAAAAGGAGAACACCATACACCAAAAACCATGAACATCAAGGTAAATAGAGGCAACAACAATAAAAAAATCCTGATATTACCTATTGTCCTAACAATTTATCCTCAAGTCAGATCCATAACAGGGAGGAGAGACGAGAGGAAAGTTGTACCCAAGGCGTTCATGTGACCAAGGGCATGCACGAATGGATCAATGAAGAACCCAAGGCTCACACGATGCCTCTGCTGCTCCCGCAACATGCGTCCATTTCAGCATCGTTCTACACAATGTCGAAGTCGAGGAGGAGAGAGGTGGCTGCTTGGCCAGCGAGCCAACCACAACACCCTTCACTAACCCAGCTCAACCTCGTCCTCCTCCACATCCTCGTCAGCGTCACCTTCCCCTCACTAGTGGAATGATTACATCAGGGTGCGAGACTGTGAGTAGAATCACATGCCGAACTGCACTACCCTCATACATATTCGAACTTGGTCTTCAAGCAGTTTCACTTGTAGGTGGCCAGAGATTTGCATCAATGCCATATGTTCAACAATCTCTCCAGCGACTGAAATATTCTTATCTATAGGTTGGAAGCAACAAAGTATATCCAATGAATAGTGCTCAAGCCATACATTAAAATGCAAATACATGATTCAGAAAACCAATTCAGTTTGCAAGAAAATACATTCCTCTAGCAGAGACCTAGAAAACATAATTTTTTTTTTGCAAACGCATACCAACAAAGAAGAACATATCACACTTGAAGATTAACTGAGGCCTCACTACCTTAAACTGAGAAAGAAGACTCATCAAAGTAAAACACTATAGTAATCAGGATGTCCTACAGTTAATAATATATAACAAAAAAGACAACATATAAATGATATGTTCTGTGACTGAATTATATTAATGACAGGCTCATCTAACTTGAAGGTAGAACCAAATTTAATCAATTGAACTAAGAATCAAATTTAACCAATGAGGTAAAGTTGCCTTGATATGCTATATAAAGTATAATCACTGTAAACCAAATCCTTACCACGGACTCATTTGGATTCTTTTTAATAGCTCCAGTATAGTCAGTTGTTGGTTCCTGATATTTTCTCTTGTAGGAGAGTTCATTGCTTGCAATATGCATAGCGATGTACATTCAGATCCAGAAGCAGCAGTATTTGCCGACCAATTTGACATCATAATTATATCATTCACTTATTCCCGAGTAGACCGCGTCACCTCCGCCCCCAGCTCCCGTCTACCTATCTCTCTGGTGGATTACCCAGCAGGAAACACCGAAAAGCTATGTCATCTCAAGCATCAGTATGAACTCATTCAAGCACAAGTATAACATAGGAATGAGCTGAAGGTTAGCACCACACATGCACATGTCTAAACTAAAAATATATATAACACTACTTATGCAAACACCATGACACCACACAACAATTCAACTGACGGCTTAGTATTCTTATGTACCAAACATCTAAAATTTTATTCCCAGATGTCTTGCAGATATGAACTTCAAAGCTGAAATTTCAAAATCCTAGCTTGGTAACATGACTAAGCTTCCTAAATTTCAAGCAATACCAAACAAGATTACTTACAAGTTACGGCACTTCAAAAGAGAGTGCACATTTTGACAGTAGTGTAGCTTGCATTTGACGAGAACCAGGGCATCTTCCTACAAAATGATCAGGTTTAAGCATCGAAATGATAACTATATCACACATGACCAGACCATTAGACAACACATAATGGCGGCCATAGTGTTGAACTTCACACTGGTAAAGCACAAGGATAGCAAGGTTTCCAGCAAAAGCTAACAGACACATAAAACCAAGAAATTTTTATGAGCATTAGAAGTCAGGACATATGGGATTTAGTAAATCAATTACCCCAGATTTTGGAAGGAAAATCAAGGAAAGGAAGGATATGTAGCCCAGGACTTCCAAGTCACCTTGTTCCTTTCAATAGCTGTAGGAAAAAAATCAATCAAAAGATCAAAAAATCCAGAATGTATCAGCCACTGAAGCCATGCAAGCTCTAGGCCGACTTGATCCGTCGATTAATTAGTCGGAAACCCATTGCATGGAGTAGTACTTATCCAATTAGGAGCAGCAACACGAAACACCCACTCAACCATGCACCAAACACCTCGGTTACCGTCTAAAAGAAATATAAAACATGGTAGTATATCATGTCGAAATTTATATGCATCTATGAACCTGTTTCTGATTCTCGAAAACTACACTCGTTGATATTAGAAGAGGCAGAACCATGTGAAAGTTGTTTTTCCTTCTGTTGAAAATTTCAATTTCATATATATACAAGTTCATTTCAGTGTTGAAGTGGGCATGCTATTTACAATGCATGTCCATTTCTGTATGTTGAAAATTTCTAGCACTCAACAAACATAGGACATGAAAAAAAATTGCATGTTGCTGTCAAGAGATTTACGATTGTCGACAATTCATATGATTTGTTAATTACTGAACCTTTGTCACTTTTTGACATGGTAACCACTGGGAGCAGCATATGCATTTTGGAGTATTTGGCTTCAACAACGACATATAAGACTACCCCTCTGTCAGTATACTCTGATGCGTAAAAGAAAGGTATACTTATAGGGTCCGCGATGTCTAACTGTGATAACAAGCCTAGCATATGATCAGGCAATTTAATACTTCAGCACAAAGTTAGGAAGAATGCCCGGTTTCCCCTTCAGTTCATCACACCTTATTGCAGCAGTAGCTTGTTATTAACTGAGCTTGTGAGTGGTCATAAAAATTATAAGTTTTCTTACATCTGTGCCCCTAGTTCCTTAGCTCTACTCATCCATCCCCACGCTCTTAACTTTTGCTCACTTTAACCCACTACCTTGCCCGAAACCCTCAGAAGAGGTCACAACGGACGTCGCCGCTGGGTCAGTGCTTTGACCGTTAACTCTGACGAGTGGGGCCGCGTTGGGGGTGTAGCTATTCGACCGTTAGGCCGTGGTTTCGTTGGGCCATCCCTTGCATTAAACGCCTCCACGCGCCGCTACGACAGAAGCCTGCTATGCATGCACCCAACAAGCCTGCCTGCATGCGTCGATGCCGACCGAGCCTGCATGCGCCGACCGAGCCTACATGCACTGATGCATGCCGCCCCGATGCACTGACCGAGCCGCTTTCGTGCACGCCAGCAGCCATGGATGCAGCGACAGTCGCTACCGCTGGTTCCTCTCTTCTCGCACACTTGTCTCCTCGATTTAGAACCCATTTTGCTACGACAAATAAATTGAACAAATATGTTGTGGCTGCATGCACTAGCTAGGTGGCTACATATTTGCGGCTTGTGTAAGAAAAGAAGGGTTTGTCGTGGCTGCATGCACTCTAAGAAAACAAAGCGAGCTCTCTAAGAAAACGATCAGCATACATGTAGATAGGGCCATCAAGCCCATAGCATGATCACATAGTTGAAACTAGGAGTAACATCATAATAGAATAGATATAAAACTTAATAATAGAACTTGATAAAAGGGCCAACAAGCCCATAGCATCTCTCACATAGTTCAATGGGATTACAACTTAACATAACATAGACTAAAAAAATAGATAGAGGGTTTAGAACCCTAGACGCCGCCTTCTCCACCTCACTCCTCCTCTGGGCGCCCTTCACTGCTCCTCCGGGGCGTTGTCGATGGGGTATGGAAGAGTGTGCATGCGGGACGCCGTGGGGAAGATGTTGGTGTACTCCGTGAACATGTTGTGGGTGGTGAAAGTGATAAACTCGCAGCCACACCAAAACACCCGGCCGAGGAGGTAGAAGGCGTCGAATGCGTTGGTGAAGTGGGAAAGGAGAGCAACCACCACCCCGTTTTGGATGACCTCCTCAACACGGAACATCCTTGGAGATCCCCGCGGGAGGTGGTGGTAGCCGGACGCGAGGAAGAACTCGGTGAAGTTCCTTGCGGTCCTCCACCTTGATATTGCCCACACACATAGTGTGCGCTCAACGTACACACCAGGAGGGTAGAGCCTCTCCGGCACGGTGGGTGGGAAGTGGTAGGTTGGTCCGGTGTACTGCATGGCTGAGGATGTGCTAGAAGAAGGAGAAGTGGTCGAAGAGAAAGAATGGCAGATGGCAGAGAGGACGGGAGATGGATGAGGGATGGCAGAGGCAGAGGGTGGCTTAAATAGCCGTAGTGCTACGTGTTATTTGGCCATGGCAATAATGAGGTCAAATGTGAAGTAACCCGTTTTCAAAACCCACCACAACATCGGGAGTGTACACGCATGGGAAACAGTGGTTTGAAAAAGAAGAAGTAAAAGAAGCTAATTGCACGCGTGGGAATCCGTGGTCATATATATTATATGAACAAAAAGAGACAATTTTTAATAGTTTGTGGCCATTTTGCATGATAAAAATAAATTTTGCCCTTAAAAATTGGTCATTTGCTACGCAATGTCAATGGATTTCAAACGATGCAAAAATACAGAGCGAGCACATTCACAAAAAACAGAGCAAATGATGCAAAAATACAGAGCCAGCACGTTCACAAAAAACAGAGCAAATGATGCAAAAAGAAACGACGCAATTCGACGGCCCAACCAGAGCTTGGTTTCCTTTTGGGCCCAATAACAATGTTTTTTTCACGGAGTCAGTGGTGGGCGAGCAGCCGAGCACAACCAATAGGATCGCCTCTCGCGGATCGCCCCATGATCAACCGATGCAGAGCCGTCCTTGCGATCCAACGGCGCGGAGCCTGCACACAGCCAGCCCACCTAGTTCCTTCTAGAAGGCCAGATCTGAGGGCAGTCGCTTGGCGCGAGGGTATGATCGGACGGAACGGCGTTGGGAGCTAGGTTTAGAGGGGTTTTGAGCCGGTCAACGGGGTTTCAAAGGCTTTGACCGAGCATAACTAATTTAAAAAAAAAAATCGAAAAAATATGAAACCTTCGCCGTTCGTTGTTTTATAAGACAAACTAACGAGGAAAAATTGATCTATGGTCATTTTCATGAAAAAACCCTAGCTGGCACGATCGAGGTCAAATGAGCACCATTAATTTAAAAAAAATAAAAAAAATAAAATACATGCGGGCAATGTTGTCTTATGTGACATGTTACCAACCAAAAATCATAAACTTGGTCTATGGTCATTTTCATGAGAAAAACTTCACACATATGAGCTATCATGTACATGATTTCATAGAGTTCAAGGAGAGGAGGTGGTGTTAACTTCTGTTTTTGAAAAAATTAATAAAATTCAAAAAAAAAATCACTAAAGCTTTATTTTAAAGTGAATAAGAAGGATCTGAAGTTAGTTTTCCATTTTCATATTTCGAAACGTGTTTTTAATAGTTTTTATATTAAAGCATATGTTTTCAAAAGAAAATGTAAAAATATGAAGATTAATTCAAAAAATAGTGAGACTTCGAATCTACACTATGGAAAGTGAATATGTGTTAATAAAAAACATTTGGCTCATTTAGAGTAGGTTCAAAAAAACTTGATTACAAATGGGCTGTTTACCCTAGCGTGGGAGCTCATTTGGAGCACATTTTCTCAAATTCAAATTTATTTGACCTCCTCTAAATCACTTCAAATTTTGCACACATGATCTCCTACACAAACATAGATAGTTTCCCGAGGATTTTTTTGCATTTTCTTGAATTTACACAAACATATATAGATAATTGGTGGGAAAAAGCATGCATTTCATTTGATTAATAAACATGAGACCAATAACATGTGTGATAAGTGAAGAAACACTGAAACAACATGTGTGATAAGTGAAGCAACAATGAAGTGATCAGTGAAACAACACCGAAACAACATATATGATCACTGAAGCAACACTGAAACAACATATGTGATCATTGCAGCACCTAAACTCATAGTTCACAACATCTAAACAGAACTAACCATACACCACAAGCAAATATAAGGACAGACAAATATAGATAGAATAATAAATAGCCACATAGTAAAGATTAAGATTAAGATTCAGTTCACAGCATCAAAGTACCCCAAAGTACCCAAAAGTAACCGGACCCAAAGTACACACCATCACAGCATCACACATCATCACATCACTTCACGCTGGAGTCAGGGCCTTCACGAGCGCATCATGCTGCCCCCTGATCATGTAGTCCTCCCCGCAGATCGCTAAATCCTCTGAATGAGACAGCAGGTGATCGAAGCGGCCATCCTTGGGCTTTGGCTTGGTGGTGCAGTAGGGGCTGATACGTCTCCAACGTATCTATATTTTTGATTGTTCCATGCTATTATTTATGATGTCTTGGATGTTTAATGGGCTTTATCATACACTTTTATATCATTTTTGGGACTAACCTACTAACCCAAAGCCCCAGTCCAGATTGCTGTTTTTTGCCTGTTTCAGGGTTTTGCAGAAAAGGAATATCAAACGGAGTCCAAACTGAATGAAACCTTTGGGAGAGATATTTTTGGAGAAAATCACGCACGGGAGACTTGAGAACCACGGAGTAGGGGCCACGAGGTGCCCACGAGGGTGGGGGCGCGCCCCCCTTCCCAGGGCGCGCCCCCTGCCTCGTGGGTCCCGCGTGAGTGCCCCGGTGTCCTCCTTCCTCCTATATAAGCCCACGTACCCCGAAACCATCAGAAACAGAGAGAAAACCCTAATTCCACCGCCGTAACCTTCTGTTCCCGTGAGATTCCATCTTGGAGCCTGTTCCGGAGCTCCGCAGGAGGGGGGATCCATCACGGAGTGCTTCTACATCATCATCATCGCCCTCACCATGAGTTGTGAGTAGTTTACCATAGACCTTCAGGTCCATAGCTAGTATCTAGATGGCTTCTTCTCTCTGTTTGGATCTCAATACAAAGTTCTCCTCGGTCTTCAGGAGATATATTCGATGTAATCTCTTTTTGCATTGTGTTTGTTGAGATCCGATGAATTGTGGGTTTATGATCAAGATTATCTACGAGAAATATTTGGTTCTTATCTGAACTCTCTATGTGTGCTCATAATATCCTTGCAAGTCTCTTCGAATTATTGGTTTGGTTTGGCCTACTAGATCTATAGTTCTTGCAATGGGAGAAGTGCTTGGCTTTGGGTTCAATCTTGCGGTGTCCTTTCCCAGTGACAATAGGGGCAGCAAGGCACGTATTGTATTGTTGCCATCGAGGATAAAAAGATGGGGTTTATATCATATTGTTTGAGTTTATCCCTCTACATCATGTCATGTTGCTTAAGGTGTTACTCTGTTCTTATGAACTCAAGACACTAGATGCATGCTGGATAGCGGTCGATGTGTGGAGTAATAGTAGTAGATGCAGGCAGGAGTCGGTCTACTTGTCTCGGATGTGATGCCTATATACAATGATCGTGCCTAGATAGTCTCATAATTATTCTCTTTTCTATCAATTGCTCGACAATAATTTGTTTACCCGCCGTAGAATATCGCTATCATGAGAGAAGCCACTAGAGAACACTATGGCCCCCGGGTCTATTCTCAACATATCAATCTACATGTACTTTACTTTTTACGCTTTTACTTTCTGTTCTTATAAACAAAAATACCAAAAATATAAACTATCATCTCTATCAGATCTCACTTCCGTAAGAGACCGTAAAGGGATTGACATCCCCTTATCGCGTTGGCTGCGAAGTTCTTATTTGTTTGTGCAGGTGCGAGGGACTCACGCATTGTCTCCTACTGGATTGATACCTTGGTTCTCAAAAACTGAGGGAAATACTTACGCTACTGTGCTGCATCCCTTTCCTCTTCGAGGGAATACAACGCAAGCTCGAGAAGTAGCAAGAAGAATTTCTGGCGCCGTTGCCGGGGAGGCTTACGCAAAAGTCATATACCAAGTACCTATCACAAACCCTTATCCTTCGCATTACATTTTTGCCTCTCGTTTTCCTCTCCCCCACTTCACCCTTGCGGTTTTATTTGCCCTTCTTCTGCCGTATGTTTATCCTTCGCTTGCTTCTTGTTTGCTTGTGTGCTGCTTGCTTGCTTGTCATCATGTCTAGCACACCTATCATTATCAACACTCCCGAGAGTGAGGTCCTTAACTTTAAACAAAGGGAGGAGGAAAACTTAAAAGATGCCTGGTATAGAATTTGCAATGCTAAAAATAGATCCAATAGGAAGCTTTCCACTTTCGTGCTTCTTCGCTATTTTTATGTTGGCATAACTCCGTGGAATAGATTTATTTTAGATACCATTACCGGAGGAAATTTCTTGGGTAGCCATACCTTTGATTCTTATAATGCTATGACTGAATTATTTGGCTCACCACCTCTTATGGTTAATGGGACCGTTTTAACTTTGGAGCATGTTATGCAAAGGTTAGAAATCATTGAAAACAAAGTTGCTACGGTAGAACTGGTAGAGAACTTGGATAAAAAAATCCATAATGAAATTAATCAATATGGATCCAAGGTAGGAGTTGTTCTAAAAAATCTTAAGGAAAAGGAGCCCATAGTTAAAGAAAAGCTAGATCAGGATTCCACTAGAATCAATAAGCTTGAGGATATTATTACTAATGTGGGCTCTGCTCTTTCTGCTATAAAAACTACTCCAAATACCTCTACCACTAAATTATCTAAGTTCATGTATGTCCCAAAAGACAAGGGTGAAACATCTAGTAAAGGAATTGCGGATCTCAAGTCCATAAGTGTTCACCCTAATTTTCTTAGTTTTGCAAGAGACCCTTTTGACACTTTAGAATTTCTTGATTTCTTGCCCAAGAGTTTGATTATTAATAGGTACAAAGAAGTGCCTAAGAATCATAAGTGCTTAATTAAAGAATTGCCGTCCAAGGATGGCAATACCTAGATTTATCCTTGTATCGTGCCTAGCTAGGGGCGTAAAACAATAGCGCTTGTTGGGAGGCAACCCAATTTTATATTTTTTGTTTTTGCTGCTGTTAGGGAATAAATATTGCATCTAGCTTCTGTTTAGATGTGGTTTCATGTTTTGTTTAGTGTTTGTGCCAAGCAAAACCTTTGGGAAGACTTGTGTGAAGTTTATGTGATCTTGCTGTGAAAAACAGAATCGTTAGCGCTCGCTAGAATGGTCATCAGATTTTACTGGAGCGTGCTATTTAGTTGATTATTTTTGCAGATAATTAATAGACAAATTCCTCACGTTTACGAATTTAGTTTGAATTTTTTGGAGTTACAGAAGTATGCGAAACCTGCAGATTACTACAGACTGTTCTGTTTTTGACAGATTCTGTTTTTCATGTGTTGTTTGCTTATTTCGATGCATCTATAAGTAATATTGGGAGGTATGAACCATAGAGAAGTTGGAATACAGTAGGTTTAACACCAATATAAACAAAGAATGAATTCATTGCAGTACCTTTGAGTAGTGATTTGTTTTCTTATACTAACGGAGCTCGAGATTTTTTGTCTAAGTTTTGTGTTGTGAAGTTTTCAAGTTTTGAGTATTGCTTTGATGGACTATGGAACAAAGAGTAGGAAGGGATTAAGCTTGGGGATGCCCAAGGCACCCCAAGTAAAATTCAATACAATCAAAAGCCTAAGCTTGGGGATGCCCCGGGAAGGCATCCCCTCTTTCGTCTTCATCCATCGGTAACTATACTTGGAGCTATATTTTTATTCACCACATGATATGTGTTTTGCTTGGAGCGTCTTGTATAATTTGAGTCTTTGCTTGTTAGTTTGCCACAATTATCCTTTCTGGACACACCTATTTGAGAGAGTTAAATATGGCCTAGTAATTGTTAGAACACTCTATGTGCTTCACTTATATCTTTTCAGTTGAATAGTTTTTGCTCTAGTGCTTCACTTATATCTTTTAGAGCACGATGGTGATAATATTTTGAAGAAATTGTTGAACTCTCATGCTTCACTTATATCCTTTTGAGATTCCATTAAAACAGCATGGTAATGTGTTTAGGCTATAAAACTAGTCTTCACATGATAGACATCCAATGTCAATGTAGTAAAAACTTTCACACTAAGTGGATTGAATATGATGAGATGTTGTATGCTTGATAATTGTTTTGAGATATGAGGATAGTGATATTAGATTCATGCTAGTGGAGTTATTATGAAATTGAGAAATACTTGTGTTAAGGTTAGTGATTCCCGTAGCATGCACGTATGGTGAACTGCTATGTGACGAAGTTAGAGCATGAGGTATTTGTAAAGTGTAAACCTTTGTGTGGAGGTCGGGGGCGCGCGATGGTTAACTCCTACCAATCCCCCCCTAGGAGCATGCGTTGATTGCTTTGTTTTGATGACTCGTAGATTTTTGCAATAAGCATATGAGTTCTTATGACTACTGTTGAGTCCATGGATTATACGCACTCTCACCCTTCCACCATTGCTAGCCTCTCTTGTACCGCGCAACTCTTGCCGGTACCATACACCTACTATATATCCTTCCTCAAAACAGCCACCATACCTACCCATCATGGCATTTCCATAGCCATTCCGAGATATATTGCCATGCAACTTTTCACTGTTCCGTTCATATGACACGCATCATATTGTCATATTGCCATGCATGATCATGTAGTTGACATCGTATTTGTGGCAAGGCCACCATGCATAACTTTTCATACATGTCACTCTTGTTTCATTGCACATCCCGGTACACCGCCGGAGGCATTCATATAGAGTCATACTTTGTTGTAGTATTGAGTTGTAATATCGAGTTGTAATGAAAGTGTGATGATCATCATTATTAGAGCATTGTCCCATGGGAGGAAAGGCTAAATCAATAAAGCCCCTCCGAAAAAAAGAAAGGCCAAAGAAAAAAGAAAGGCCCAAAAAAAAGAAAAAAAAAGAAAAAGGGACAATTGCTACTATCTTTTTTCCACACTTGTGCTTCAAAGTAGCACCGTGTTCTTCATTGTAGAGAGTCTCATGCTTAGTCACTTTATATGCTAGTGGGAATTTTTGTTATAGAACTTGGCTTGTATATTCCAACAATGGGCTTCCTCAAATGCCTTAGGTCTTCGTGAGCAAGCAAGTTGGATGCACACCCACTAGTTTCTTTTGTTGACCTTTCATACATATTTAGCTCTAGTGCATCCATTGCATGGAAATCCCTACTCACTCACATTGATATCTATTGATGGGCATCTCCATAGCCCGTTGATACGCCTAGTTGATGTGAGACTATCTTCCTCCTTTTTGTCTTCTCCACAACCACCTCTCTATTCCAACCATAGTGCTATGTCCATGGCTCACGCTCATGTATTGCGTGAAAGTTGAAAGGTTTGAAAGAATAGAGTATGAAAACAAGTGCTTGGCTGAAATCGGGGTTGTGCATGATATGAATATTTTGTGTGATGAAGAGGGAGCATAGCCAGACTATATGATTTCGTGGGGATAACTTTCTTTAGCCATAGTATTTTGAGAAGACATGATTGCTTTGTTAGTGTGCTTGAAGTATTATTATTTCTTATGTCAATATAGACTTTTATCTTGAATCTTTCAGATCTGAACATTCATGCCACAATTAAGAGAATTACATTGAAAAACTATATTGGTTAGCATTCCACATAAAAAATTCTGTTTTAATCATTTACCTACTCGAGGACGAGCAGGAATTAAGCTTGGGGATGCTTGATATGTCTCCAACGTATCTATAATTTTTGATTGTTCCATGCTATTATTTATGAAGTCTTGGATGTTTAATGGGCTTTATCATACACTTTTATATCATTTTTGGGACTAACCTACTAACCCAAAGGCCTAGTCCAGATTGTTGTTTTTTGCCTGTTTCAGGGTTTTGCAGAAAAGGAATATCAAACGGAATCCAAACGGAATGAAACCTTCGGGAGAGATATTTTTGGAGAAAATCACGCACGGGAGATTTGAGAACCACGGAGTAGGGGTCACGAGGTGCCCACGAGTGTGGGGGGGGGGGCACGCCCCCCTTCCCAGGGCGCGCCCCTGCCTCGTGAGTCCCCCAGTGTCCTCCTTCCTCCTATATAAGCCTACGTACCCCGAAACCATCAGAAACAGAGAGAAAACCCTAATTCCACCGTTGTAACCTTCTATTCCCGTGAGATCCCATCTTGGAGCCTGTTCCGGAGCTCCGCCGGAGGGGGGATCCATCACAGAATGCTTCTACATCATCATCATCGCCCTCACCATGAGTTGTGAGTAGTTTACCACAGACCTTCGGGTCCATAGCTAGTATCTAGATGGCTTCTTCTCTCTCTTTGGATCTCAATACAAAGTTCTCCTCGGTCTCCGAGGAGATCTATTCGATGTAATCTCTTTTTGCGATGTGTTTGTCGAGATCCGATGAATTGTGGGTTTATGATCAAGATTATCTACGAGAAATATTTGGTTCTTCTCTGAACTCTTTATGTGTGCTCATAGTATCCTTGCAAGTCTCTTTGAATTATTGGTTTGGTTTGGCCTACTAGATCTATAGTTCTTGCAATGGGAGAAGTGCTTGGCTTTGGGTTCAATCTTGCGGTGTCCTTTCCCAGTGACAGTAGGGGCAGCAAGGCACATATTGTATTGTTGCCATCGAGGATAAAAAGATGGGGTTTATACCATATTGCTTGAGTTTATCCCTCTACATCATGTCACCTTGCTTAAGGCGTTACTCTGTTCTTATGAACTCAATACACTAGATGCATGCTGGATAGCGGTCGATGTGTGGAGTAATAGTAGTAGATGCAGGCAGGAGTCAGTCTACTTGTCTCGTACATGATGCCAATATACAATGATCATGCCTAGATAGTCTCATAATTATTCTCTTTTCTATCAATTGCTCGACAGTAATTTGTTTACCCGCCGTAGAATATCGATATCATGAGAGAAGCCACTAGAGAACACTATGCCCCCCGGGTCTATTCTCAACATATCAATCTACATCTACTTTACTTTTTCCGCTTTTACTTTCTGTTCTGATAAACAAAAATACCAAAAATATAAACTATCATCTCTATCAGATCTCACTTCCGTAAGTGACCGTAAAGGGATTGACAACCCCTTATCGCGTTGGCTGTAAAGTTCTTATTTGTTTGTGCAGGTGCGAGGGACTCGCGCGTGGTCTCCTACTGGATTGATACCTTGGTTCTCAAAAACTGAGGGAAATACTTACGCTACTGTGCTGCATCTCCCTTTCCTCTTCGAGGGAATACAACGCAAGCTCGAGAAGTAGCAGGGGCAACGCCACTTCTTGAACCTGCGGTTGTAGAAGGAAGCAACTCCCTTGGCCTTGATCTTCTCCACCTCCTTGGCTGTGAGGATGCGACGTTGCCCTTGTACACTTCTTCTCCAGAATCATACTACACACATTAATGAGTTATGCTAATACATTATAGATTCATGGATACACTATGTCAAAGGAACTAAATGAACAATCTAAATTTCAAGTAGGCTTACCTCATATTATTCTTCATCACTTTCCTCTGGATCATATGGGTTGTACTGGGCCAGCTTCCTCTTTCTACCCCCAACCATCATCCTCCTGAACATACAATTACATCCATCACTAGTAAATACAGAAGCCAATTGAAAATTTAGATATGACATTCAAATAATAGATCCCTTGATCATTGGTCATGCACACACATTGAAGAACAGAGCTAATATAACTACATATTGTGGACAAATTTATATACTAATGAATCAAATAACTTCTCAATCAATGGATTCCATTCTGGCATATGACATTCAAAACCCCAATGTGAGTAGCATTCAAAAAAAATCTAATAGCGACCCAATCTCCCAATCTAATAAGTATACATGTATGTAGCATTAAAAACCCCAATCCCTGAGCATTAAAAACAAATGTAATAAGCATACATCTGTGTAGCATTGAAGCACATGTAATAAACATATCTATCTTTTTGCAATGAGTTTATCCAACAAACCCTAGTACAAAAACCCCCATCACCCGGCCTATCCATCAAACCAACTACTCTAACCATCTGAACTACCGTATGAATCCACAATCTAACCAATGCAACTAACTCTACAAGCTAATATCCTAAAGCAAAGCAAGTGCAAATACCTCCTGCTCCTCGCCGGGCTACGCATGGGGGGTATTGGGATGGACTGCGCCGCTTGTCGCCATCACCTTCTGGAGCGCTAAGTGATGACCCACAAGTGTAGGGGATCTATCGTAGTCCTTTCGATAAGTAAGAGTGTCGAACCCAACGAGGAACAGAAGGAAATGATAGACGGTTTTCAGTAAGGTATTTTCTGCAAGCACTGAAATTATCGGTAACAAATAGTTTTGTGATAAGGTAATTGGTAGCAAGTGACAAATAGTAAAAGTAAATAAGGTGCAGCAAGATGGCCCAATCCTTTTTGTAGCAAAGGACAAGCCTGGACAAACTCTTATATGAAGGAAAGCGCTCCCGAGGACACATGAGAATTATCGTCAAGCTAGTTTTCATCACGTTCATATGATTCATGTTCGTTACTATGATAATTTGGTATGTGGGTGGACCGGTGCTTGGGTGCTGCCCTTACTTGGACAAGCATCTCACTTATGATTAACCTCTATTGCAAGCATCCGCAACTACAAAAGAAGTATTAAGGTAAATCTAACCATAGCATGAAACATATGGATCCAAATCAGCCCCTTACGAAGCAACGCATAAACTAGAGTTTAAGCTTCTATCACTCTAGCAACCCATCATCTACTTATTACTTCCCAATGCCTTCCTCTAGGCCGAAACAATGGTGAAGTGTCAAGTAGTCGACGTTCACATGACACCACTAGAGGAGAGACAACATACATCTCATCAAAATACCGAACAAATACCAAATTCACATGACTACTTATAGCAAGACTTCTCCCATGTCCTCAGTAACAAAAGTAACTACTCACAAGACATAATATTGTTCATGATCAGAGGGGTATTAATATGCATAATGGATCTGAACATATGATCTTCCACCAAGTAAACCAACTAGCATCAACTACAAGGAGTAATCAACACTACTAGGAACCTACAGGTACCAATTTGAGCTTTGGATACAAAGATTGGATACAAGAGATGAACTAGGGTTTGAGAGGAGATGGTGCTGGTGAAGATGTTGATGAAGATAACTCTCCCCAAGATGGGAGAGTTGTTGGTGATGATGGCGGTGACGATTTCCCCCTCCCGGAGGGAAGTATCCTCGGCAGAACAGCTCTGCTGGAGCCCTAGATTGGTTTCCGCCAAGGTTCCGCCTCGAGACGGCGGCATCTGGTCCCGTAAGCCTCCTTCTAATTTTTTCTAGGTCAAAACACCTCATATAGGAGAAGATGGGCATCAGCGGGTCACCGGCTGGCCCATGAGGCAAGGGGGCGTGCCCAGGAGGAGGGGGCGCGCCCCCACCCTCGTGGACAGGTGGTGGCCCCCTTGGCAGTTCTCTTTCACCAGATATTTTTATATTTTCTGAAACTGTGTTTCATGGAGTTTCGAAGCTTTTTGAGTTGTGCATAATAGGTCTCCAATTTTTGCTCCTTTTCCAGCCCAGAATTCCAGCTGCCGGCATTCTCCCTCTTCATGTAAACCTTGTAAAATAAGAGAGAAAAGGCATAAGTATTATGACATAACGTGTAATAATAGCCCATAGTACAATAAATATCAACATAAAAGCATGATGCAAAATGGACGTATCAACTCCCCCAAGCTTAGACCTCGCTTGTCCTCAAGCGAAAGCCGATATCGAAAAATATGTCTACATGTTTAGAGATAGAGGTGTCGATAAAAATAAAATACGGACATGAGGGCATCATGATCATTCTTATAACATCAACACACACATATTGTCATATGATTCTTATGCTAAAGTAACAATTCATTCACAATGTCAAGTATGAATCAGAAACTTCATTAAAAACCAACAAACTATGATCTCAGTCATTGAAGGAATTGCAATTTATCATAACATCGGAAAGAGTCATTATAAGAGCTTTTCAGCAAGTCCACACACTCAACTATCATCTAGTCTTTCACAATTGCTCACACTCACGCAATACTTATGGGTATGGAGTTCTAATCGGACACAGAGAAAGATAGGGGCTTATGGTATTGCCTCCCAACCTTTTACCTCAAGGGTAATGTCAACAGTAATAGACCATGATAACTTACATCCAAGTGGGTATATATGTCAGGATCTTTCCAACAGAATGTGCTTGCCAAAGGATAAAATGTAAAAAGGAAAGGTGATTTTCACCTTGACTCTTATAAGGCAAGAATAATAGATAGGCCCTTCACAGAGGGAAGCAGAGGTTGTCATGTGCTTTTTTGGTTGGATGCACAAAGTCTTAGCGCAAAAGAATGTCACTTCATATTGCCACTTGTGATAAGGACCTTTATTATGCAGTCCGTCGCTTTTATTACTTCCATATCACAAGATCGTATAAAGCTTACTTCCTCCACACTAATAAATCATACATATTTTAGAGAGTTTGCAACAATGACAACTTACTTGAAGGATCTTACTCAATCCATAGGTAGGTATGGTGGACTCTTATGGCAAAACTGGGTTTAAGGATGTATGGAAGCACAAGTAGTATCTCTACTTGGTGCAAGGAGTTTTGGCTAGCATGAGGGGGAAAGGCAAGCTCAACATGTTGGATGATCCATGACAATATACTTTATTTTGGATATAGGAAAACATAACCCATTATGTTTTCTTCCTTGTCCAACATCAACTCTTTAGCATGTCATATTTTAATGAGTGCTCACAATCATAAAAGATGTCCAAGATAGTATATTTGTATGTGAAACCTCTCTTTCTTTATTACTTCCTATTAATTGCAACGATGACCAAAACTATGTTTGTCAACTCTCAACAACTTTTATTCATCATACTCTTTATATGTGAAGTCATTACTTCCCATAAGATCAACATGATCTCTTTGATACTTTTTATATTTTCTTTTATTCTCTCATGACCATAGTGAGGAAATCAAGCCCTTGACTCAACACTAATTTTTATTATATAGCTCACGGACTCGGTTACAAAGGTAAAGATCATAAATCAAAAGCTCATATCTAGATCATGCTAACTTTATTCTACTAGATCAAAATACACTACAAAAAACACACTTCCGTGATGATACATGTTTGTCACAGTAGGTCACGTTTTCTGCCATGCATGTACATCCATGACAATTTTATGACAGAATCAAGATAGTCATACTTGTGATGTCGTAGAAGTGTTCCAAGACATTACCAAAATTATCATCACGGAAGTGTCTACTTCCATGACGATAAATCGCGCGTCACAGAAGTGCTTTCGTCAAGGGTGACCGACACGTGGCATCCACCGTAATGGAACACCGTTAAGCTATCGGGTCCGGTTTTGGATCCGATAACCCGTTAACATCCCCGACCAATGGGGATTTTCCACGTGTAAAATCATCATTGGCTGGGGGAAACATGTGTCGGCTCACCGTTGGGACAGATGTCATCCACTCATTGGACAAAAAGCGCCTATGATACGTCGACACGTGGCACGACCCAACAGAGGCCCATTCCTGTGAAAAGGCCACCCCGTTTGACTTGGTTAAAAGATGGCGGACTGGCCCACGACAAGCCTGTTAACGACCTGTTCGCATATAGCCCATTTACAGCCCGCTAACCCAGGGCCCATTTACGGCCTATCCAAATTAGGCCCATTAGCGTCATCTGGGCCGTCCAGTATAATTTCAGCCCGTTTTAACTTCCGGCCCATGTATGGCCCATGACGTCTTTCGGCCTATGATACATCGACACGTGGTACGGCCCAATAGAGGCCCATGTAGGTTAAAAAGGCTGGCTCAGTCAAAGGCCCGTAGTAATTACTCAGGTACTAGTGGGCCAGCCCAATAACTGCCTACTTAATACGGCCCGAAGCCAGATCTAGCTCGTTCATTGTTTGCCGAATATTTGGGCCCATTTACGGCCCGAAGCCACATCTGGCCCGTTAATTGTTCGCCGAATATATGGGCCCAAATACAGCCCAGTGACTTTCAGCCTGTTAGAGGCCCGATGTAGACATGGGCCCATTTCAGCCGGGTGTGACTTTCGGCCTGGGAATGGCCCGTGCTACCCATGGGCCATATATGGTCCGACAGGACATTGGGCCCACTAATGACCCGTGATAAAGGTGGCAACAATTAAGCCCAACGTGACTTTGGGCCTCTTAAAGGCCCATGATATCAGTGGGCCAACTAGAGCCCGAGATTTGTTTCAGCCTGTTAACTGCCCATGATATAACTGGGCCCAAAAAGGCCCAGTCTACATTTCAGCCTGCTGAAGGCCCGTCGACGACTAGTGAAAATTGAGGCCCAATATGCATTTCGGCCTACTAAAGGCCCATGGTTTCATCTGGGCCGTAATAGGCCAGTACAATATTCAGCTTGTTAATGGCCCAACGCTACCTGGGCCAAACTAAAATATAGGCCGGTGTAAGTTGTGGGCCTCACGCAAAGTATGAAGGCCCCAATGATTCGGGCCCAAGAAAGATGCAGGCCGGCCCAATTGTGGCCCGCTAAACACCAGGCCCGTTACAGGCGAATGTTTCGGCCCGGTCGACTACATCTGATTTTTTTCCAGATAGCGAATGATGGTAGTAACTAGTAAGAATTAAGAACAAACCTACACTATACAATAAAGGATTTATGGTATATTACATCCACTGGGCATCGAAGTTCACCACCAGTGATCACGACGCGCAACGAAGAGGCAGATTACAAAAACTGGGCACCATTGTAGGGTAACAAAATAATACTGAACCGAGACCACTTCCAAGACAGTTCAAGAAAGGTTAGCCTTGCGCGGGAACTGCTGCGCAATCTGCTGAGCAAGGATGTGAGACCGGCCTAGCATGTCGGTCATAGCTTCCAGGTGTAGCTATTTAGCAATGAGGTTCTCATTGGTGTTCTCCGCAATCTTTCTTAGAGATAGGACTTCAAGTCGAAGTTGAGTTGCAGAATGCCTTTCTGCTAGAACTTGGGACTGAAGAAGTTGAACTGATTTAGACAATGAATTCTATGAGCTTGTCTGACTGCTAGTCTCAAGTAACTTGAACACTGCATCAAGACAAGACTTTGGGGTTGTCTCGCTATCTTCAAGATGTTTTGCCTTCTTTGCTGCAATATATGTTGGGTTTGTCTCACAGCCTTCAGCAGACTTTTGCATGCCATCAGGCATATCACCCTGAAACAAAGCAGAGAGATGACATGTTTTGCACGTGTATAAACAAAGATGATAACTGTGCTGTCAATTCCATCCAATTTCAAATTAGAAAATAAAGAGTAAGTTCAAAATATCAATAGCATAATTTGGCATTGTTCATAATGCGGGGAGCTTCACCACACTACTGGATTACCATGTCAACATAACAATCATAGATGAAGGGCAAAGAAAATCATTGTATCTATTTTGGTTAATGTGCATGGCATGTTGTTCATATCATCAGCCACATCAGTAAGATAAAACAGGAGATGACAAGGTGCAAACGTGGGCTGCTTCACCACACACGGGATTATAGATCCACAAAAACAAGCAAACATATAGGGAGTATTGAGTAATGTGCATGGTATGAATAAGGAATTTGGTTTTACAAGTAAAACTTAGAACTTACGGTTCTTGCGAACATGCATTTTGGTAGAAACAACAAACTAAACAGCAGTAAACGATAGGGAGTATGTGCAAATTAAACAGTACTTGAGGATAAAGTCTTTAGAAGGACTGACTTACATTAACAGTTAACACCGGCTTTAGAATGCCCTTCTCCATGTCAAGGGAAGGATAACTCAAGAATTTCAGCACATAATCTTCTTCATAAGCATTGCCTGTAATCTACATTTTGTAGAGAGTAATTATAGATATGATAATACTGGAAGGGATAGAGGATAATGAAGATAAGATGCAGATTGATGCTACATAATCAACTACCAATCCCTGGAAGTACAAGCACTACAGGACAAAATGTACTGACAAGAGCAATGAGCTACACTTCTGCACTAGCATTGTTTGTGTATTCTACTTTTTGGTAAGATTAAATATAGATCTGATCTTTTTTAGTAAATGGTGGGCGAGGGAGATAAGATGCAGAATGCTACACAATGAACCAATCCCTCTTCCCATAATACAAGAGTGTTTTGAACACTGGTGTACTGTACAAAATGTTCTTATATTATGGGACGGAGGGAGTAGCTGTTAATGTAAGTATAGTGATAGACGACGTTCAGTCCTTACAAGAGGACTGCAGAGCTAAACCTCTTCAAAAGCATTGGGTTGGTTCTAAATTTATGTAAGAGTCCATACGGATCATATAATGTCCACCAAATGGACGACAACGAGGCTAACATGTGCAGTGATGCTACATAATCAAACATCTATGAAAGTAAGTATGGTCATACAGGTCAAGAGGTACTCACAAGAGCAATGCAGTGTGCAGTATAGTTGCGAGATTCTATGGTCCCTTGAGAATGAATGTTCTTCTGCTAACAGTTTTCGTACAAGTGAGACGTTAAGGCAAATGCAGAAATGTAGTTCAAATTGTGATGCGATATCATAGATAGTACCTCACGCTGCAGCCAAGACCAATGTGTAACAAGATTATTCCAGTCATTGTCTGATAAATGTAGCACCGGAGACTTTACAGAAATTTCATTTAGAGGCCTACCATCGAAGTGCGCTTGCCTCAGGTAGGAATGATACTTCATCAATGAGTGCTTGAAAAGCGCAACCAACCCTTGCTCGTCTTCACAATCCAGTTTGGTCCTCGCCTATTTAAAAGAATGAAATCTTGTGTCTTCTGTCAGCAGAAACATATGCAGCAATGACCATGAATAACATTAGTACATTACTTACGCGTAAGTTGCGGAGGAAGACTGGAAATTGTTCTGTGTCTGCGGTATAATCTTTCCATGAAGGAAAGATGCGCACAAAGTTCCTGACAACAATATAAGCTTTGTCTTCTAAACTGGGAAGAAATGGAACATGGGTCCTATTTGCTGCAATTGGGGCTCTCTCTGGTTCGAAAAGGGATTTGGCAACTGAATTTGGTGTAATCTTTGCTGGAATGGGGGTTTTGCGTCATAGAGCTGGTGCTATGTCAACTGGCGTAATCATAATGTTTGCTGCAGTTGGGGTCTGCTGAGTTGGGGCATCAGAAATGACCAGTGTAGTAGGGCTAGAGTCTGCTAGAGTTGGGGTGTTTTGTGGGTCAGGTGATATTGCAACTACACCTAATGGGCTATTTGATTTATCAGGTGCCACTACCTTTTCCAAATACTTTGCTTGTGCTTGTCCACAATCAGCAATCGCCCTCTTCCTTTTGAACGTCTGATACACAAGAACATCATTTGAATGGATAAATATGGTATGATGACAGATGGAATATGTACTGAAAATGGATAGGCAGGGCGTATTCACATACACGATGTGTAAACTAAGCTAATGGCAGTTCAACAAAGTAGAAGCAATGCAAAGCATCAGTTGCAAGATATGTGCGACAAATATAACCTTGGAAAGTTAAAGCAAGCACCTTGATGGGTGAATAAGATAGGGCATCTTCCTCTGACTCCTCCACTAGGGAGCTACATTGACTTAGGTCTCCCTCTAGCTCAGAATCACTGTTAGGATCATATTCTGAGCATGAATCTATAGGTGGAGAGCGTTTGCATTGCATTGCATCCAGACTTGATTTCAGTCCTTTAATGCCAAGTTTGACAGCCATGGCATTGTTCTGCTTTATTCTTTTCATGCGCGCAAGCCCATAATCATTATGATGCTGTTCAGAATCTGAGATTCATGAAAACATAAAAAGTAGTCAGATTATCTATGGAATGCATTGCGGATTCAACTCGAAGAGTGTCTCCCTATAAACCCCTGCATATGCAAAGTTCACCCCCAACCGTGCTGACCAGACCACACACAGAAATCCAAACCCCTTATGTCTCTATAACAGGCAGACACACATTTCAAAATTGAAGTAGGAACATTAGAATCATATGAAATTCGTATTTGAACAAATAAACTAAGGAATTATGAGTGCCATAATGTTTAGCTTCAAGGGTGGAGTGTTGGTAGCGCGACACAAAGCAAGTAGGCAGATTGTATTCCATGTAAAAGATCGAAGCCTATGTAAAAGCTGGAAATGACACTTTCTTTCTATACAATGCAGTGTTCGTTGCCCACACATGATGGAAGAGATCACATAGAGAAATACTATTCACTCATGTCTACGGTTGCAATATTTAGAAACAGGGTGGTCCACCCTAAAAGAATATTGATAACAAATATGACAAGGCAAGTATAGATGTAGTGAATCAATCATTTACTTGTGAGCTTACTAGGACAAGTATGCAGAATTGTAACTGCAGTAAGAGACCGTCCAAAATCTGAATCAAGAAGTTTGTCTAGCACTTATTGTTTGCAACTAATCGACGTGAATAATTGGATATTATATCGAATGAGTAAGAAAGACAAGTAAAATTGCCAACAAACCTGGCTTGCAGTAGTAATCTGGGTTAATGTCACTACGACCAACAATCTAAAATGACTAGTGTCTGTTCCTAGGGCCGGAATTTTGAAAACCCTGTGAACTTTATAGGTACTAAAGATTACCGAAATACATTTGAACCATTAAGTGTAGGTAGCACTGAGCACACAACAAAACCTAATGACAGTCCTGCCTAATGAGTAATGAATCAATTAGAAAATGGGTGATGAGGAGTGGCTACTGAGTGTTGAGGACTTATCTCAGGATAAATCGGGTTGGCTTAGTGGGTGCTGCACGCCTGAGCCCTGAACGGACTGGGAAGGTAGGCACGGCGGCGCGCCCGGGCAGAGGTGACGCTGTTGGGCGAGCAACTCCTAACCTCCTATTAGTCCGGCGTCTCCTCCTAGAGTCATGTCGTCCGGGGACAGCAAGTCACCGGCTAGTCACGCGGCTGGGGGCGAGTAGAGATCGGAAGCGCGTAGCAGAACAGAGGGGAATCGGGGCCTGGGACGACCCAAAATCCCAGGGTGGGCCGGCCCACCGTGGGCACCCTGTAGAGATACACACCCGAGCGGCGAACATGCATTTTCAAAACTAATTTAGGAACATTTAGCTGACCAATTAAACGAATCTGTTTTAATAATATCAGATTCGTATTTGAAAAACTAAGCTTGTTTAGCTTGATGGGTCGAGCAGTGCTATTATGACATGAAGCACGTATTCTGATCGTATAGTGATCATAAAAGGGGGAAATCGGAGAAATGGTATTTAGCAGCCATTGTTTGCTTTGAACTAAGAACTAAATTCTAAGAGCTGAAAAGAAAGTAGAGTAACCAAGTTAAGATCTATTTTTTGGTTGAGATCAAAAAGTTGAGGAGATATGAAGTACCACCTCTCTTGCGGCGCCGTGTAGGCATCGGGGGTGCGATGGCTATCAGTGGCGTTGAAGCAGATCTGCGACGGTAGACGGGTGCATTGTAATGCCCAGGATGGGACTATACCTCCTACGTGTCGAGGCACGACTTAAAGGTATAAGCCCATTCTGGAATGATCTCAAGTTTGGTATCTTTGCACGACTCATGTAAAAGAGGGATTAAATTGCAAAAGGAGATAGTTGGCTTACACTTGCCACTTCACACAATATATTACATAAGCAAGACATCATTCAAAACATCACAACCAGACTACGGGCGAAGATCCAAAAGAAAGATACCAAAAACATAAAGCCACATGTCTAGATCGAATCCTAGTAGAAACCACTACTGATCGTCGTAACACATCACAAGCATACGGCCATGCTCTTCATCGAGCTCCCAGCGAAGCACTTGAACCAGCTCCTGCGTCAAACTCAGCTGAACCTGCATCTGGTGTTGTAGTATCTGTGAGCCACGAGGACTCAGCAATCCCATAACCATGGGTATCAAGACTAGCAAAGCTTTGTGGGTAGGAAGTGGTAAAATGGCGAGGTTGCAACAGCGGCTAAGCATAATATGGTGGCTAGCTTACGAGTACCAGAATAAGATGAGCATCTACGCAAACGGTCGCAAAAGTAGTGATTGCTAAAGATCCTGAACTACATACGAGTCAAACACAACCCCACCGTGTTCTCTTCTCAAAGTGAAAAGAGACAGTCACGGTTACTCACACAGTTGTGTGTTTTACTTCGGATCCTCTGTCAAGTTTTCTACAACCGGACATTAACAAATTCCAATCTACCACATAACCGTCGGCACGGCTTTCGAAAGATCATAACCTGCAGGGGTGTCCCAACTTAGCCCATCACAAGCTCTCACGATTAGCTGAAGTGATAAATATAATATCATCACTCCTTATCTTAGGGAAATCCGATCAGGCTCGGCATCCTGGTGCACAAGACATTTCAACAATGGTAAAACAAGTCCAGCAAGACCTCCCGGTGTGTCGACACCCTGATAGTAGCCGCGCGTATCTCGTCTCAGGCCACGATCGGATGAGCACAGCGTACAGCGGCCAAACCCCAAGTTTCCAAGGGGGGGGGGGCGCCGCACACGACTCTATTTGGGACCAACACCATCAGCACTGGCCCCCCTGTTATGTAGAATTAAGAACCCAGGGACATGACCCCCTATGCAATTAATTAATTTAATTAAGTTATTATTATGAGCAAATTAAAACCAATGTTGGGCCTTGCTGGAGGAGTTTTATTCAAAGTCGAACTGTCAAGGGGTCCCCATCCACCCATCGTGTAAGGAACGCAAAATCAAGGAACATAATGCCGGTTTATCGGCGCCTAAGGTGGCATGAGTGGAACTAAACACCGAGCAAAAGTCCAAGCCTTCCACCCATGCCCAGTATATAGGTGTGTTAATGATAATTATAGATATTGTGATATTCCAACAACAAGTTCCCTCCTGGAACAATCTTCATCTTCACCTGCAACTAACAACGCTATAAGAGGGGCTGAGCAAGCGGGTAACATAGCCAAACAGTGGTTTTGCTAGGAAGGTGTCAAAGGTTAGAGGTTTCATGGCAACAAGGAGATGCTGACATAAAAGATGGGTAGCGCGACATGTAACGATAGCATCGAGACAACTAAGCATGGCAATGGTAGTAAAGGTATCCAAGGGTATGATCATCTTGCCTGGGATTCCGCAAGGAAGAAGAACGGATCCATGAAGTAGACGGAGCAACATAGTCGAGCGAATCCTCACAACTCCGGAACGGAACCGAAGCTAACAAGAGAAGCAACCGGAAAGAAGCAAACAACACGGTAAACACACAAGCATAAACATGGCATACGATGCACATCCAAGTATGATGCATGTCCGGTTTAATTATGCATGGCATGGCAAAGTGGACAAACAACACTACAAGTTAAGTGGAGCTCAATATGCAACGAGTCGCATATTGACGAAACACCACATGTTATTTATTTAGTTGACTCTCGTTTACTTACAAGACAAGATTAAATGTTTGTTAACATGGCAAGAGGTGAAGCAAAAACAAACTATCTATTTAGGCAATTTAAATGAGGCCGGAAATACCAACAATAATTCCGGGAAAAACCCCATATGCATGTTTAGCAATTTTAAGCAACAACAATTCACACATTTTAATGTTGTTAACATGATGCGGATGACATGATCAAGTTTATGCAATTTTTATAAAAAGATGACATGAAGAAGATATGAAGAATTTGTTACCGTGGTGGAAGGAAAGGGTGCCACGGCAATGATCCGAAAATGATGCAACACAACATCTCGGTTCCGGTAACTCGTTGAGAGACCGAAGCAAAAGAAAGATGGCATGAGCAAGTCGAACGAGAAGAACGGTGGGGTGATCCCGTCACCGGGTTCCCACGAGTCGGCGACGAGGCAATCGAGGAGCACGACAAAAGATGATACGGGCACGGAGCACACAAGGGAAACATCTCATACAACACATGCATTCCACGGGTCATCGTCTCGGGTTATACCTTCGGAACATCCGTTCCGGGGCGGTTCGAGGTCGTAGGGGAAGTAGTGGTACACAGGTCGTAGAGGAAGTAGCCGTTCCGTAGAGGTACTCGTTCGTAGAGGGAAGTAGTCATTCTCGCGATTCGTAGAGGAAGTAGGCGTTCACGGGCATCGTGGAAGTAGTGGTACACGACGACGATACTTGTACAAGAGTCTTCGGCGACGGTAGTGGAAGTAGTTGTTCACGTCGGCGGTAGTTGTACATGTTCCGTAGTTGTACTTGAGGGTCTTCGGCGACGGTAGTCGTTCACGTTTCGTAGCCGTTCGGGTCGTCGTGCGTAGTGGTACTTGGCGTTCGTCATGGAACTTGTCGGTCTCGGGACTTGGCGACGGTAGTGGTACATGCGCGTAGTGGGAACTTGTCGCGTCGGTAGATGTACTCATATTATGTAGATGTTCGGGTCATCGTAGAGGTACTTGGTGCTTGTCCATGCTAGCACTGGAACGGTTCAACGCAGGGGCGGCATCGACGGGATCCGGCCGTCGGAGTGCGGCTGCTCACCGGGAAAGCTGCGGCCGGCGGGGAGCATGGCCGGAGGAAGATTGAGGTCGGGGCTGCAGCTCCTGGCCGGCCCGCGGGCTGCTCCCGCGCTGGAGTGGCGCGGCGAGGAGACAGGCCGCTCCGGCGCCTGGAGGAAGGGGCCGACGCGCTGGGGAGCTCCTCTCCCTGGCGATGCGGCGGGGAGGAGAACGGAGGGAGCCGACGCGAGGAGGAAGCGGGCGCTGCGGCACGGTCCGGGGCGGCTTGAGGTGGCGCTGGACGACGGCTGGAGGAGCATGGCGCGGCGGCCTGGAGGAAGCCGAGGCGCGGCACTGCTGGTCGTCGCTGGCGATGCGGCTGGAGGGCGCCGAGCCACGGAGGAAGGAAGGGCGCGGGCACTGCGGGATGAGCGACGGCGCTGAGGGAGGGAGCGGGGCGCTGGGCTCTCTGGGAGAGAGAGAGCGAGGAGAACGGGAGTTGGGATCGGGGAGAGCGAGGAGTGGCGGCGGAGAGGGAGAGGGAGCGAGCGGAGAGATGGGAGGAGCGGTCGGGAGAGCTGCGGGCTAGGGTTAGGGGAGCGCTGCGGCCTAGCAGGCCGACTGGGGGGAGAGGGAAGGCTGGGCCTTGAGGCCAGAAGGAATTGGGCCGGGGCGGTTGGCTGATGGGCCAGCTGCTGGAGGACCTCAAGCTGGGCTGCTCTCCTTTGCCAATTAAAAAAACAGAGAAGCAAAAATATTTATTTGGAAGAGCCAAATAAATAGGAAATGAAGTAACAACTGACATGTGGCTACTTTGATATATCAAAGCTCCACAACTATAGGATGAATATCTGGAGAGGATGGAGGATTTAAAAGATTTAAAAACTAAGAGGGAATTAAGATGCAAGTTTGTTATGGTGAGTTCCATAATAATGGAATAATTTAATATAGCTCTCTAAATATTGAGAGGCTTTGTATAGGTTATAAAGAGAATTCACCCTGTGAATATCCCTCGATTTAAATGGACCGAAGGTCCACACAATTTATTTAGGTTGAGATGCAAAAGAAATATGGCATGATGGCATGATGACAAGATGCAATGCAAAAATAAATAACACAAGCACAAATAAAACACACGGAAGAACCCGAAACATCTGGAATCTCTGGAATCTTCTGGGACGTCGGTCTTCGGGCGTCACAACTCTCCCACACTAACAGAGGATCTCGACCCGAGATCCTAGAGATGGCACCGGGTAAAAACGAAAAAGAAGAGGTAAAACAAAGTTGCTTCTTTGACAGACGAGTGAAACCATGAACCTTGAGAGGTTAAACAAGTTGAAAGAAGAAAACAACGGCAATGACGAATATGAAAACTCCGTTAGAAAAGAGGAACAAGGAACATTACAAGAACCTTTGTAGATTGAAAGACATGAAACAAGAGCTTACGAACCAAAAGAATATGAAACCGCAACGGTATAGCCAAGGAATAAGAATGACATAATTTGGACAGCACTCCGTCTGAAAATGGAAGGAATTAACAAGAGCTTGAGGAGATGGAATGATACTTGATGAAAACAACAACACACAGCCTCCGGAACATTGAAAGAATGGCACCAGGGGTAAGAAAGATTTCAGACAGCACTCCGGTTGAAAAGAGAGGCAAAACTATATAAGATGACGGAACTAGAATGGAGGTCACGACACTCCTGTTAAATAGCCAAGCAAGGGAAGAACATCATCTCGATAAAACGAGATGATGGTTTGGAGAGAGCAACATCACAATGCCTCCGGAATGAAAGAATAGAATATAGTTCATTGAAAGAAATGAATGGAGAAGAAAATGACAACTTCTCCCACAAATGAATATGTAAAACATCCTTACGAAGAAGGGTTGAACGGAGTTGTTGGAAAAAATCAACAATGAAAACGAATAAGCTTGATGTGGGCTTAAGGAAAACATCTCAAAATTATGAGGTGACAACCAGCCATCTACGAAAACATTTGATTGCATTGAGATCAACAAGGAGACGAAAAACTTATTTCACCGGAATGATAAATGAAGAATTTGGGTCATTTATAAGCACCATAATAACACAATCCTTAGGGAAAGCTTTTAGGTGAAATAGAACCCAAGATTACTCCAACAAATAAATTGAATGGTTGGAAAGATCTCCTGAACAAGGAAAATGATGGTTTTAAATATCTCGTTCCTGACAACTTGTGAATCATGAAACATGAAGGGAAATTGTCAAAAATGGCATACCACCAACTGAAAAGATAAGGTAGAGCGGATTGCAATTGGAAAGCATGATAAAGAATGCTTGAGCTCCAACAAGAATCTTGATGAAGACTTCTAGGATGAATTAAAACATGATGAACCACCATGAGAACTCCGGTAATGAAAAGCATGAGAAGCGAAAGATGAAAAGAATAAGATTCAAGGCCCGCGGTGAATTAGATGGAGCTTTGAAATGATATAATTGAAATAACTTGGAGCTCCGGAAAACAAGATTAACAACTTGAAACCTAGAATTTATTCCTCATGAATAAACTCTAACAAAGGGATTAATCCACTTGGATGAAATAAGAATAAGAATTATGTTATGCATATCCTTCATCAAATTAAATTGATGACAAGCAACGGATTTGGCATACTACTTATTCTCGTTGCAAAGAATTAAAGAGAGATCTCGCACAAACTTGGGTAATTATACAACAAAGCACCGGTAGGATTATGAAAAGAACAATTGAATTAATACGAAAACACGAAAGAGTAATCTTGAACGAGCCACCGTAAGAATAGGGAGACGAACGAAGAGGCATCAATGAAGAATATTTGGAGGACGAAGTTGAAAACTGAGAACGAAGAAATATGCTGAAATGATGGCCTTCGGAGGATCACAAAGAAAAGAATTCATGAAATGCTTCGGATGGGTATAAAAAGAATTCATCACAATCAGAACAATAATGAGGATTGTATGAAGCTAGAACCACGAATCTTGGAAGAACGGATAAGGATTCAAGAGGAACTCGTCTTCGGGTCTTCAAAATCTGAGAAGATGATGAGATACAACACCAAGAATTGTATAGGCACTCCGTAATGAAGAATTAAAGGTTGAAACAATGATGAAAAGAATTGAACGCGATCTTGGAGAAGGTATATGGCTGATGGAATCCATACTTACGTCACACTTTGAAAAGAATTTGAGAATAACTCCGGAATAATAGAAGAGTCAGGTAAGATCCTTGGAAAAGACCTGTGGGTTAGGGCCCACTAAAGAAATCACCGTTGAAAAAGATTGCTTAAGAGATATTGCACCGGTTGAATTAAATGGCTTGAGTAAGGTGATAATCCTCAAAATAGCTTGAACGAATTAAGAATGGAAACGTGAATCTTCTAAGTTGTCTTGTACACTCCGGATAAGAATAGCAAGAGGAGAATGATTAATTGGAGCACCGGAATAAGAAAACATTGTGAAATGAGGAAAAGGATAAGATCAACACCGAAATCTTGAATTACATCCACCGGCAGAATTGAGAACAAAAGAATGATGAACTTGAAGCTCTTGAGCATCTTCACGATAAATCACCGGATAAGAACATTGAAGGAAAAGAATGAAGAAATCTCACGTGAATAAAATGGATACTTCATCTGAGAATTTCTTGCTCCGAGAAGAAGAAGGGTGGGAGGGTGGGGAAAACAAGGACAACTTGGGATGAAAGAACATACACCGTTGAGAAAAGACTGAGAGTTGATCTTGCAGATGATGAAAAGATCTGATTAACTCGAAGAAAAGGACGCCGGTTGAGAAGAATTTAACATGACCATCTTGATGATCAAGAATAATTAGCACTCCCATAGAAATATGAGAACACCAATTAGGAAGGGTATGGAATCAACATTTGACATCGAAGCAACTCGAATACCAGAATCAAAACAAAACAACGGATATATATGTTGCAGCATAATCTTCACAATATCATTCGAACGGAGAATTGAACGAATGAATTCCGCAGGTACATCAGCTTGACGAGAAGCCACTTGGGAGAACAAAAGGTAAATAAATAAAAAAAACAACAAGGAGCAGATAGAACAAATACAAGATAGAAGCTTCGTTCGACATATTCGTGCTGAAAGCTCATGAAACGTGTTACAAAAGGGTTTTGCAATCCCCGGATCAGCATAGCCAAGGACCCTTTAAGATGCAACTCCCGATCGGAACAAGCCCATAAAACCACTTCACTCAATGTAGAACCCCGAACTTCATATCATGCATTCGTTGGAAGAATGCCTAGAACTACTAGATGAACCCACCTATTAATTTTCGAAAGTTTCCAGTTATGCAATTAGGTGTTGGGGATACAGGGGAAGCACCGCGCACTCAACTCGAATCCTACATCCAGCTGTATCCATCCTTCAACACATAACCAGTTATCTCCGGAAACCGTTTACCTCGGACCTTCGAAACGCATCTACTATACAAGCTATGGCAATACTCCCGAACTACCTCCCCAATACTGGGTGATGTCGGGGTTATCTTGCCACTAACCGCATAGGTGAGTTTTCGATGTCGGCCGTCTTAAGTATTCTAGAACCGCTGCGATATATTTGTGACGACAACACCTCGGAGCTCAACTCCCCGGGACACTGCCACAACCCCTAATGACAGGAGGCATCGAGAACAATGTTCTCGTCACAAAGACATCGGAACAATCCAAACAATACTCGCGAGATCCTAAAAAAATTTGGTGCAATTTTTGAAAGTAGAAGAGGCAAGAGTAGTCGTCAGGAGTCCTCACCAGAGTGAAAAAAGATGAGAAGCAAAAGAAATCCTACTCTCCGATATAATATATAGGACTCAAAACATTTTCAAGTGTGTGCCTAGACTCAACCGTCAACGATTCGATCAATCAGTGGGGGCTTCTAGGTCGGAGAAGGCTCTGATACCAACTTGTAATGCCCAGGATGGGACTATACCTCCTACGTGTCGAGGCACGACTTAAAGGTATAAGCCCATTCTGGAATGATCTCAAGTTTGGTATCTTTGCACGACTCATGTAAAAGAGGGATTAAATTGCAAAAGGAGATAGTTGGCTTACACTCGCCACTTCACACAATATATTACATAAGCAAGACATCATTCAAAACATCACAACCCGACTACGGGCGAAGATCCAAAAGAAAGATACCAAAAACATAAAGCCACAGGTCTAGATCGAATCCTAGTAGAAACCACTACTGATCGTCGAAACACATCACAAGCATACGGCCACGCTCTTCATCGAGCTCCTAGCGAAGTACTTGAACCAGCTCCTGCGTCAAACTCGGCTGAACCTGCATCTGGTGTTGTAGTATCTGTGAGCCACGAGGACTCAGCAATCCCATAACCATGGGTATCAAGACTAGCAAAGCTTTGTGGGTAGGAAGTGGTAAAATGGTGAGGTTGCAACAGCGGCTATGCATAATATGGTGGCTAGCTTACGAGTACCAGAATAAGATGAGCATCTACGCAAACGGTCGCAAAAGTAGTGATCGCTAAAGATCCTGAACTACATACGAGTCAAACATAACCCCACCATGTTCTCTTCTCAAAGTGAAAAGAGACAGTCACGGTTACTCACACAGTTGTGTGTTTTACTTCGGATCCTCTGTCAAGTTTTCTACAACCGGACATTAACAAATTCCAATCTGCCACATAACCACGGGCACGGCTTTTGAGAGATCATAACCCTGCAGGGGTGTCCCAACTTAGCCCATCACAAGCTCTCACGATTAGCTGAAGTGATAAATATAATATCATCACTCCTTATCTTAGGGAAATCCGATCAGGCTCGGCATCCCGGTGCACAAGACATTTCGACAATGGTAAAACAAGTCCAGCAAGACCTCCCGGTGTGTCGACACCCTGATAGTAGCCGCGCGTATCTCGTCTCAGGCCACGATCGGATGAGCACAGCGTACAACGGCCAAACCCCAAGTTTCCAAGGGGGGGCGCCGCACACGACTCTATTTGGGACCAACACCATCAGCACTGGCCCCCCTGTTATGTAGAATTATGAACCCCGGGACATGACCCCCTATGCAATTAATTAATTTAATTAAGTTATTATTATGAGCAAATTAAAACCAATGTTGGGCCTTGCTGGAGGAGTTTTATTCAAAGTCGAACTGTCAAGGGGTCCCCATCCACCCATCGTGTAAGGAACGCAAAATCAAGGAACATAATGCCGGTTTATCGGCGCCTAAGGTGGCATGAGTGGAACAAAACACCGAGCAAAAGGCCAAGCCTTCCACCCATGCCCAGTATATAGGTGTGTTAATGATAATTATAGATATTGTGATATTCCAACAACAAGTTCCCTCCTGGAACGATCTTCATCTTCACCTGCAACTAACAACGCTATAAGAGGGGCTGAGCAAGAGGGTAACATAGCCAAACAGTGGTTTTGCTAGGAAGGTGTCAAAGGTTAGAGGTTTCATGGCAACAAGGAGAGGCTGACATAAAAGATGGGTAGCGCGACATGTAACGATAGCATTGAGACAACTAAGCATGGCAATGGTAGTAAAGGTATCCAAGGGTATGATCATCTTGCCTGGGATTCCGCAAGGAAGAAGAACGGATCCATGAAGTAGACGGAGCAACATAGTCGAGCGAATCCTCACAACTCCGGAACGGAACCGAAGCTAACAAGAGAAGCAACCGGAAAGATGCAAACAACACGGTAAACACACAAGCATAAACATGGCATACGATGCACATCCAAGTATGATGCATGTCCGGTTTAATTATGCATGGCATGGCAAAGTGCACAAACAACACTACAAGTTAAGTGGAGCTCAATATGCAACGAGTCGCATATTGACGAAACACCACATGTTATTTATTTAGTTGACTCTCGTTTACTTACAAGACAAGATTAAATGTTTGTTAACATGGCAAGAGGTGAAGCAAAAACAAACTACCTATTTAGGCAATTTAAATGAGGTCGGAAATACCAACAATAATTCCGGGAAAAACCCCATATGCATGTTTAGCAATTTTAAGCAACAACAATTCACACATTTTAATGTTGTTAACATGATGCGGATGACATGATCAAGTTTATGCATTTTTTATAAAAAGATGACATGAAGAAGATATGAAGTATTTGTCACCGTGGTGGAAGGAAAGGGTGCCACGGCAACGATCCGAAAATGATGCAACGCAACATCTCGGTTCCGGTAACCCGTTGAGAGACCGAAGCAAAAGAAAGATGGCATGAGCAAGTCGAACAAGAAGAAAGGTGGGGTGATCCCGTCACCGGGTTCCCACGAGTCGGCGACGAGGCAACCGAGGAGCATGACAAAAGATGATACGGGCACGGAGCACACAAGCGAAACATCTCATACAACACATGCATTCCACGGGTCATCGTCTCGGGTTATAACTTCGGAACATCCGTTCCGGGGCGGCTCGAGGTCGTAGGGGAAGTAGTGGTACACGGGTCGTAGAGGAAGTAGCCGTTCCATAGAGGTACTCGTTCGTAGAGGGAAGTAGTCGTTCTCGCGATTCGTAGAGGAAGTAGGCGTTCACGGGCGTCGTGGAAGTAGTGGTACACGACGACGATACTTGTACACGAGTCTTCGGCGACGGTAGTGGAAGTAGTTGTTCACGTCGGCGGTAGTTGTACATGTTCCGTAGTTGTACTTGAGGGTCTTCGGCGACGGTAGTCGTTCACGTTTCGTAGCCGTTCGGGTCGTCGTGCGTAGTGGTACTTGGCGTTCGTCGTGGAACTTGTCGGTCTCGGGACTTGGCGACGGTAGTGGTACATGCGCGTAGTGGGAACTTGTCGCGTCGGTAGATGTACTCGTATTATGTAGATGTTCGGGTCATCGTAGAGGTACTTGGTGCTTGCCCATGCTGGCACTGGAACGGTTCAACGCATGGGCGGCATCGACGGGATCCGGCCGTCGGAGTGCGGCTGCTAACCGGGAAAGCTGCGGCCGGCGGGGAGCACGACCGGAGGAAGATTGAGGTCGGGGCTGCAGCTCCTGGCCGGCCCGCGGGCTGCTCCCGCGCTAGAGGGGCGCGGCGAGGAGACAGGCCGCTCCGGCGCCTGGAGGAAGGGGCCGACGCGCTGGGGAGGTCCTCTCCCTGGCGATGCGGCGGGGAGGAGAACGGAGGGAGCCGACACGAGGAGGAAGCGGGCGCTGCTGCGTGGTCCGGGCCGGCTTGAGGTGGCGCTGGACGACGGCTGGAGGAGCATGGCGCGGCGGCCTGGAGGAAGCCGAGGCGCGGCGCTGCTGGTCGTCGCTGGCGATGCGGCTGGAGGGCGCCGAGCCACGGAGGAAGGAAGGGCGCGGGCACTGCGGGATGAGCGACGGTGTTGAGGGAGGGAGCGGGGCGCTGGGCTCTCTGGGAGAGAGAGAGCGAGGAGAACGGGAGTTGGGATCGGGGAGAGCGAGGAGTGGCGGCGGAGAGGGAGAGGGAGCGAGCGGAGAGATGGGAGGAGCGGTCGGGAGAGCTGCGGGCTAGGGTTAGGGGAGCGCTGCGGCCTAGCAGGCCGGCTGGGGGGAGAGGGAAGGCTGGTCCTTGAGGCCAGAAGGAATTGGGCCGGGGCGGTTGGCTGATGGGCCAGCTGCTGGAGGACCTCAAGCTGGGCTGCTCTCCTTTGCCAATTAAAAAAAAACAGAGAAGCAAAAATATTTATTTGGAAGAGCCAAATAAATAGGAAATGAAGTAACAACTGACATGTGGCTACTTTGACATATCAAAGCTCCACAACTATAGGATGAATATCTGGAGAGGATGGAGGATTTAAAAGATTTAAAAAATAAGAGGGAATTAAGATGCAAGTTTGTTATGGTGAGTTCCATAATAATGGAATAATTTATTATAGCTCTCTAAATATTGAGAGGCTTTGTATAGGTTATAAAGAGAATTCACCCTGTGAATATCCCTCAATTTAAATGGACCGAAGGTCCACACAATTTATTTAGGTTGAGATGCAAAAGAAATATGGCATGATGGCATGATGACAAGATGCAATGCAAAAATAAATAACACAAGCACAAATAAAACACACGGAAGAACCCGGAACATCTGGAATCTCTGGAATCTTCTGGGACGTCGGTCTTCGGGCGTCACATGCATCCGGGGATAAGTCCCGTTGCGGTGGAAGAGAAGGTTGTGTGAGCAGCCCCGAAAAAGAGGACGCCGCCGCCGATGAAGCGAGAGGACGTGATGCAAGGCTCTTGGTCCATCGTGGTGGATGAGAAACATCCATCTCTAGAAGTGGACGACGCGGTCTTGGTAGGTGCTCCGGCGTGGTGGAGGACGGTGGCGATGGATGTGGTGGAGAATGGCGGCGATGGATGTGGTGGAGGACGGCGGCGATGGATGGGGTGGCGAACGGAGGCTGGTGTGGGGATGGTGTTCTAGCGCGGACGGTGTATGAATGGGAAAATGGATGGAGAGGTACAGGGAACCATGTTTTTGGGAAGCGCCTGTCTGAAATATGGGAAAGTTACGAACTTAGCCCCTGTTTAAAATTTGGACGTCTCGTCGGTTGGGGATACGACGGTAATCTTGCATCTCGCCAATATTTGCCTAGAGCGATTTCGGGCGGGAGAGGGTGGTGCCCACGGTGTATGAATGGGGCTGACAGGTAGGGCAGTTGTGTCACGTCTGTGTGAAGTTACAAACCTGCCCCTTTTGAAAATATTTACACCTACATCAATTTTGGCCGAGTCGAATTTGTTTTGCCGCCCACCGTGTATGAATGGGGAAATGGACGGAGAAAGAGAGGTCTTTCGGACGAGCTTGAATCAAATGTGTTTTGCCGCCCATGTTTGGCGCCCACCGTGTCGGAATGGGCTTAGAGGCGGTCGTGTCACGTCTAATTGAAGTTACTATCCTACCCCTATTTAGAGCAGTGGAAATCGGGCCGATGGATTGTCCGTGTAATGGGTAGATAGTAATTTCCATCTCCCAAACACTTGGCTTCGGGCAACCGACGTGGGAGTGGACATTTTGCCGCTTCTTTCGAATTTGGGGACAATAAGCATCCATGTTTACCCTGGCAACTAAATTCGAATCCATTTTGTATTCCTATACGAATCTTTATAAATCATTCTATGTGTTTTTATATATCTTCAAAAGGACGACAAAGATGTATTCCACTGTCATATATGAATATGGTTTACAAATGCCGATACTCAAATTCAGAAGCTAGAATCCAGTTTAAGGTGAATTCGAATACTTGGAACACTTCATGTCCAACTCAAATGTCACACGCAACATAATGTGTACTCCCATTTAGATATGTACACAAGCGATGTATCAAGATTCAAATACCAAGTCAATCAACCAAGAATGTATAGAACTAACAAACATATAAACACTTATAGAGTATATGGATCAATAATATCAACTAACATACATAAGCCAGGCCGCTATACTTTTCTTTGCTACAACAACATCCTTTTTCTAGCCAAGCTACTACAGCATCTTGGCCCTTTCCGATGCGTGCCACTTATGGTCCATCTATACTACTATTATTGTTGAATGCACATTCAGCCCGATTGGCATATTTGTAGGTCTGGCACAGCAATCAAAATGAAATGTCTCGGAGTCTTATCAATTAATACAGACTTGTGCTCAAATAAAATTACAAACCAAAAAACAAAAAACAAAAAACAATTATTACATGATCTCTGAAACAAATGGTTTGATTGATTACATGAACAAACAACACAAAGGTTATTCAACGATGGAAAGAACATTTCACCTATGATTTACCAAGTGGGAATTTAATTTCCTTTTTTCCTTCAGGACCTTAACAATGTGGTCAGTCTCAGCTTGCTTCGTTTTGAAATCCACCAAATATTTAATGGTTGTCTTGAGTACTGCTACTGATTGTGCTGTTTGCTTCCTCAACATGTCAACTTCATATCTAAGTGCAGAAGCAGAATCTCTTTCTACCACTAGTTTAGCCTCTAGAGCATCAGCAGTTGGCAATTCATAATGCATGATTGGGCCGGTGCCATTGCTGTGGGATGATACAACGTCCATGGGGACCTCGCTCTTTGATCTTGGGCTAACCTGTTTTGCCATTAAAGTTCCGATTGGATTAAGAAAAGTTGAAGTTAGCAAAACATCTCAACTGGGAGTTATAACAGCAAACCAGTTAAACAAACAAGGAATTAAAGAGTTTCAATTCGATGCTGAAAAGTAGTTATTAACATCATTGTAACCCGTTGTTGCAGCAGCAAAGCAGTTAAACAAACAAGTAGCTATTTAAGTTCAGGCAAACAGGTAATTCTTAAAAGTAAGTATCAAACACATAGATAGGCGCAGTCTATAATAGGATTAACTGGCTGTGGCATTATGTAATCATTAGCAAACTAAATTAAGCAAAGCAACGTAATTGAACAATTTTGCAATAAGTGGCTAGATAAAATTCCGAGAAACAGGTAACTGAACTTATGCTAGTTCTTTGTACAGGCACACTGCAACTTCTTTTTCGCTTACAAGGTTGTACGAAGGAGTCCATGGCATCAATTGCTTGGATACGCAGTCCCAATACTTCTTTCTTCCCACACTGCATTGGTAAGTCGAATGGTTAATCTGGTAAGATGGTGCGTCCTTGATATGTTATATGAGGACGTGTAGTCAGACTAGTTGTAGCCACACACATCACACTGGCTTTTACTGTATATTTCATGTGATTACTTTCGGCATATCGAGATCTAAGCAATCTACAATAGGATGAAAAGATTGGCATCCTTCACATTATTGGCGAACTCAATTCATAGGAACAAGCAATTCAACCATTCCGTGGGCAAATCAAAAGCGCCACTAGAATATTTTTCACTACCCCTATCATACACGCAAAAGGGGCGACGCCACCATAGGGGCTGGTATGGGCGGTTGCCTCGGGTGGCTTGAAAGTGTGCACCTAGTTTGAGTCGTCCAGGTTGGCCCAGGCTAGTTTTGTTTGTCCCAACGCACAAGCAGGCAATAAAAAAATGAAGAAAAATGTTTGAATTTGGATAGGCCAATAACATAAGTGCAAGGCAGGCCCTATAGCAGGCTTGCGGCCCAAATGAGCGCCTCCCATATCGATCGATAGCAGGAAAAATCCCAATTCATCCGCTCTAGCCTCCAGTCTGGTTCGCTCCTAACCTAGCTGCCGCCGGACAGACCGATACATCACTTCCTCGTGCCCTCGTTGGAGGGCGGTCGCCAGGCTTCAAGCGAACGGAAGGACAAGAAGATGAAGATCCAACCCTGGGTGTAGCCTGTGTGGGAGGTAGTGGCAGCAACACGAGCATGGCATCGAGCTTGCGCAAACGGACAGTCGCAGCTTGCAAGAGTAGCATGCGCAACGAGAAGGTACATCACATCCCTGATTATATCTAATTCAACTCTTCATTTTCTGGCCAATAGTTAAACCTGACGGTGTTGTAAAACTGCTTGTATGTTGGGAATCTATGAGAAAATGAAACCAATTTCTACTTATTTTATAACTCCCCCAATCAATACTGAACTGACTGAATCTGATGAATCTAATCAAGTTTCCGGTGCAAACATCCAAGCTCATGTTGTTCTTGAGCCTGAAGTGTCTAATGAACAGACTGGTAATGAAGGATTTGATGCAAACATTTTACATGCTCCTGGTGATGAACATATAATGTCTAATGAGGCATCTAATGCAAGCATTTTGCAAGGTCCCTTTGTAGTATTTAGTCTCTAATGATGATCTGCTATGTTGAGAGAGACATAGAGATTTGCAGGCATTGATGACAAGCAAATTATAATGCATTTTCATGGCTTGAAGAAACGTCGAGGCTATCTACCAGAAAGTCCCCGTATCATGACAACGTAGCATAAATACTTTTCTAATATGTTGTTTGAAACTATTGGCATACTTGTGCAGGATAGATATATTGATATGCAGTTTGTGCACTGGTTATAGGTGCAATTACACTTAACATTTTCAGCCAGAGAACGAATAATTCAAGCAGGTACAGACCATGTTTGTAGTCCTTGTACACCATGTTGCATTTTGTGTTTTTTTGGTGCTTGCATCATTCAGTGTTTATAATCTGAACTACTTTGGATCATTAGCTGGTTTTCAAAGTGCATGTAGCTTCACATTTCTCAAGTTATGTTGATTTCCGGTGTGCAAGTGCCTTAGTATTTTTTAAGTTAAATGTTCGCCCCTGGTAACTTGAATTCGTGGATCCGCCACTGCACAAAAATCATACATGAATGCCAGTACGAATTAAATGAAATGCAGGGACTTACGCTAGCTCGTTGTACAGGCTCACTGCAGCTCTGCTTGCGCTTGGGATGTTCCTTGTACAAGTCCATGTTACCACTTGCTTGGATGTGCTGGCCTTGTGCTCCTTGCACCCCCCTATGCATTTTTGACATGGCGAATGGATGATCAGATAAGAGGAATCGACCTTGCTGTTGTACCAGAGGACATATACTTACAAGGTTATACGGGTGTGCAGGATGTGTACCAGATCCCGTAGCGCCGTCATGCTTCACTAAAAAATGGCTTGCTTGTTTCAGATGATATCTCCAGAAGAAATAAGAGTTAAAGTCAGAGTTGGATAGGCGTGTAAGCGAAGAGAGCAGTGAAAGGATATCCAAACATCGTCGGAACAGTGCACAAGGGAGTGATGTGTGGATACCTAGTTTGGGCTAGCTTTTGGGCATGCTCGCCTAGCTAGAGTGCGGGTCACTTCAGAGTCGTTGAGGGTGATGCGCTGGCTGGCCGCGCACGGATGCAGATCTTGAGTGGCAGCGGAGCGCTACGATGCGGTGGACGAGACCGTTGGTGAAGCCCCAGCGGCCTCG
>LR738709.1:81733365-81780066 GCA_902687465.1 Secale cereale
AGCCAAATCAGTGAGGAGAGTTGAGTGTTGGGGAGATTATCATTTGAAGCACAAGAGCAAGGAGTTTATCATCATCTACAACATCTATTACCTTTTGGAGGGTGGTGCCTCCTAGATTGGTTAGGTGTCGCTTGGGAGCCTCCGTCATCGAGATGTGGAGTTGAACCAAGAAGTTTGTAAGGGCAAGGAGATCGCCTACTTCGTGAAGATCTACCCCGAGTAAGGCTAGCCCTCCGTGGGCGTAGGCCATGATGGAATAGACAAGGTTGCTTCTTCGTGGACCCTTCGTGGGTGGAGCCCTCCGTGGACTCGCGCAGCCGTTACCCTCCGTGGGTTGAAGTCTCCATCAACGTGGATGTACGATAGCACCACCTATCGGAACCACGGGAAAAATCATTGCGTCTCCAAATTGCGTTTGATCTTCTCCACTTCTCTTTACTACTTGTGCAATTTACTTTCCGCTGCCCATACTCTAGAATTGCATGTGTAGTGTGCTACTTGACTTGTGTGTTATGCAAAATCTGTCAAAAACTGTTCTTGATAAAAGACAGAATTTTTTATCTTGTCGAGTAGTCTAATCACCCCCCCTCTAGACACTCTCACCTTCTTCGATCCCTCAATTGGTATCAGAGCTTTGGTCTCCATTGCTTTGGTTTACACACCATTGGAGGAAGATGGACGTGTCTACGTTTGGGAGTGTTAGCCATAGAGTGCCTATTCTTAATGGAGAGTCATATAACTCATGGAGGTCTGAAATGCTTAGTATCTTTAAGATGTACAATTTGTGCAAATATGTTGAGACCCCCAATGTGCCTCTTTTTGATCCCTTGCACCCTACCATGGATGAAGAGCTTGATTTGCTTCGTAACCTTAGGACTGTAAATCTTATCATTAGAGGGTTACCCGATGATTTGCTTAAGCTTGTTACAAACTTTGAGTGCGCCTATGCTATGTGGAAATTCTTGGAAGAACTTTATCCGGACTACTCTTTGAGAGGTCTTGATGAAATTCTACACAAGACTATTGAATTTGATAAGATGCGCCCCAATGATCCCAACTTTGATAAATGCTTCTTTGAGCTTCGTGATCTTATGAAAAAGAAGGGTGATCCCGGTCTTATCAATATTATAATTAGAAATGCTCTTGCATTACATTCCGAAGATTATTGTCACATTGACAGAACTAATGCAAGTGGTTATCAAATTGACCTAGGTGTTGATGATGAACAATCTATGGGTCAATATGATGATGAGCATGAGCATGATGATTACTCCGACTCGGACACCGAGCTAGGCAAGATCATGAAGAGTCTCAATCTTATGGCAAATCTGAGAGACTACATGTCCGGTGGAAAAGAGTGGATTCTTGATAGTGGATGCACCGATCACATGACCGGAGACAAAGACATGTTTCGAGAGCTTGCAAAGAACGATGGTCCACGCAAGTATGTGACTTTTGGAGACAACTCCAAGGGTAAGGTACTTGGCCTTGGTAAGGTGGCCATATCTCATGATAGCTCTATTCAAAATGTCATGCTTGTAGAATCTCTTGGATACAATTTACTTTCCGTGTCTAGATTAGCTGACTTTGGATTCAATGTGCTATTCACCAAAGTAGATTGCCAAGTCTTTCGTCGTGACAATCAAAACATGGCTTTTACCGGTATCCGTAGAGGTGATCTATATATTGTTGATTTCACTAAGAAAGCCCAACCTAGAGCTTGTTTCATTGCTAAATCCTCTAAAGGTTGGTTGTGGCATAGAAGGCTAGGACATGTTGGTATGCGTAATCTAGACAAGCTGATCAAAGGTGATCATATTCTTGGTGTTAAAGATGTTTTCTTTGACAAAGATAGACTTTGTAGTGCTTGTCAAGCAGGAAAACAAGTAGGTGGAAGTCATCCCGTGAAGAACATCATGACCACAAGGAGACCGCTTGAGCTTCTTCATATGGATCTCTTCGGTCCCAATGCTTACAAAAGCCTTGGTGGTAACTCCTTTGGTCTAGTTATAGTTGATGATTATTCCAGATTTACGTGGGTATTTTTCCTTGATGATAAATCGCAGGTTCAGAGGATCTTCAAGACCTTTGCCAAAAAGGCCCAAAATCAATTTGAGGTGAAGATCAAGAAAGTTCGGAGTGACAATGGAACGGAGTTCAAGAACGCCAATGTAGACTCTTTTCTCGATGAGGAAGGGATTCTACATGAGTTCTCGGCTACGTACACTCCTCAACAAAATGGAGTTGTTGAGAGGAAGAACCGAACGCTCATAGAGATGTCAAGAACGATGCTTGATGAATACAAGACACCGAAGCATTTTTGGGGAGAAGCGGTCGAGACAGCTTGTCATGCTATCAACAGGCTTTATCTTCATAAGCTCCTCGGTAAGACATCATACGAGCTCCTCACCGGTAACAAACCCCAAGTGGGATACTTTCGTGTCTTTGGTTCAAAATGCTATATCCTTGATAAGCATCGTCGGTCTAAATTTGCTCCTAAATCTCATGAAGGCTTTCTTCTTGGTTATGGATCAAACTCCCACACCTACCGTGTCTACAATAATTTCACCCGAAAGGTTGAAGAGACGGTAGACGTGAAGTTTGATGAATCTAACGGCTCGCAAGTAGAGCAAATGCCTATTGATGTAGGAGACAAGGACCCATCAGAAGCTATCCAAGATTTATCTATTGGAAAGATCCGTCCCATGGAAGTGAAGGAGAGTACCTCATCTACATATGTGGAGCCCCCTACCTCACGGCGAGATGAACCTCAAGGCAACATGGAGGCCTCCACAAGTGGAACTCACCAAGATGAGGAAGTGCAACAAGAAGATCCACCACAACCTTCTTCTCCACCGCCTCAAGACAACACCAACAACAATGAAGAAGAAGAAGAGGAAGATGAAGATGATGAGGAAGCTCAGCCACAACCTCAACAAAAGCTATCTCGAGTCCGAGCAAGAGTCAAGAAAAATCATCCCGTGGAACAAATGATGAATGACATCAACTCCGGGAGAATTACTCGCTCTAAAACTCGCTTAGCTAACTTTTGTGAGCATTACTCATTTATCTCTAGTATTGAACCTATGAAGGTAGAAGAAGCACTTGAAGACCCGGATTGGGTGAACGCTATGCACGAAGAACTACACAACTTCGAGAGGAACAAGGTATGGACTTTGGTAGAGAAGCCCAAGGATGATCAAAACATCATTGGAACAAAATGGGTGTTTCGGAACAAGCAAGATGAAGATGGACAAGTCATCCGCAACAAGGCTCGTCTCGTAGCTCAAGGTTACACACAAGTCGAAGGTATGGACTATGGTGAGACCTATGCCCCTGTTGCTAGACTTGAGTCCATTCGCATTCTTCTTGCCTATGCAAATCACCATGATATTACTCTCTATCAAATGGACATCAAAAGTGCTTTCCTAAATGGTGAAATTGAAGAGGAAGTATTTGTGAAACAACCTCCCGGATTTGTGAATCCCAAAAAGCCTAATCATGTTTACAAATTGCACAAAGCTCTTTATGGTCTTAAACAAGCTCCTAGAGCTTGGTACAAATGCTTAACTAGTTTTCTTCTTGAAAAAGGCTTTGAGATTGGAAAGATAGACTCAACGCTGTTCACAAAAAGGGTTAATGGTGAACTATTTGTGTGCCAAATATATGTTGATGATATTATCTTTGGTTCAACTAACCCTCATTTTAGCAAGAAGTTTGGACAGCTCATGTCGGAGAAGTATGAGATGTCCATGATGAGTGAACTCAAATTCTTCCTTGGGTTGCAAATCAAGCAATCTAAGGAGGGTACCTTTGTCTCACAAACAAAGTACACCAAAGATCTCTTCAAGAAGTTCAACATGCAAGAAAGCAAAGGTATGAGTACCCCCATGCCTACAAGTGGACATAATGACTTGACAAAAGATGGAGAACCCGTTGATCAAAGGGTTTACCGATCTATGATTGGTTCTCTACTATATCTTTGTGCTTCTCGTCCTGACATAATGTTGAGTGTATGCATGTGTGCGCGATATCAAGCAGCCCCTAAAGAATGTCATCTTAAAGCTGTTAAAAGGATAGTGAGATACTTGATACACACACCAAACTTTGGCATTTGGTATCCTAAGAGGGCCTCTTTCGACCTTGTTGGCTATTCCGACTCAGACTATGCCGGTGACAAGGTTGATAGAAAGTCAACTTCGGGTACGTGTCAATTCCTTGGTCGATCCCTTGTATCTTGGTCCTCCAAGAAACAAAATTCGGTATCATTATCCACTGCCGAGGCAGAATATATTGCTGCTGGTTCGTGTTGTGCTCAGTTGCTATGGATGACACAAACGCTGAAGGATTATGGGATACATGTGAGACATGTTCCTTTGCTTTGTGACAATGAGAGTGCAATTAAAATTGGACACAATCCAGTGCAACACTCTCGAACAAAGCATATTGAAGTTCGTCACCATTTTATTCGTGATCATATTGCCAAGGGTGACATTAATCTTAAGCATGTTCGTACTGACAAACAACTCGCTGATATCTTTACAAAACCTCTTGATGAGAAGGTGTTTTGTCGCTTAAGGAGTGAGTTGAACATCATTGATGCTTCAAACCTGGAGTGAGAACTCCATTGATGCATGCAAGGCATGAGCCCACTTGACTAATCCTTGATATTTCTCTGATGATGGTGATCATATGTCTTGGACACATTTGCCTCCTTGTATTGCATCTAACTCCTTGCAGGTACTTGGATGATCTACATTCCACAAGATTACCACACACTCAAATCATGAGTAATCTTGTCATTGACCAAGTATCTAGCCCTTTGGGATGTTGAGTTCAAGGAACAAAATTCCACATATCCTTTTTGACATATTATACATCTTGTATTTCACTCTTGTCATCTTGGATATCCTTGAGTATTTCCTTGCTTGCCTAACCCATGTAGGAAGATGAACTATACAAGTAGAAATGGCGCTCCAACTTCACATTCAATGAGCACCTACATCAAGTTTACCTACATGAGCAAAGCATCAACAAGCCCAAGGTATGTTCTTCACATCTTTAAGGAGCTTTACTCAAAGTCATGAGTACAAGCAGCTTCATAAGATGTGATCACATCAAATGCTTAATCGAAAAATGGCAACCCCATTTTGAGCTTAAACGATGAGTATGACCTATGATCAAATGTCCTCATTTGACTCCTAAGTCAATATACTCAAACATAGGTGACCTTGTCGCCGACCTTTATCTAGATGAAGTACATATGTTTTTGGAGTCTTTCTATTTTCTCTTATGTTCTCTCATTGAGTTTTCTTAAAAAAAAAAACTTCATCTAGGAATCTTTTTCTTTTCTATTCTTCTGTTTTTGTGAATATCCCTCTGGCTCTGATCATTTCCTCGAAAATCTTTCACAAATTCATTGCAAATCCTTTGAAACATTCCTCGCAAAGTGAGCTGAATTCTTTCTGTATTTCCTTGGAATTAAACTCGGCGTCACCGATTTAAATCTTTCGGTCTAACCGAAAAGGATCTGCCTTAAGTCCCTGACTTTCGGACCCACCGATCCATCTACTTCGGTGTCACCGATTTATCTTCCAGGATATCAACTTCTGCAGCTCCACTCAATGATTCTCTATGCATGTTCTTATTTGCCCTGTTGTGATTCTTAAGGATCCCACCTCTTTCTTTCCATCTTTCCTAACCTTCCTAGTTTGCTGTCCTTTTCGGCACTTGATGTCAAAGGGGGAGAAGACTTAGGGGGAGTAGGGGGAGAAGAGAAGACTTAGGGGGAGAAGAAAAGCAATCTTACCTTAAGGGGGAGAGAATCACATCAAAGCTTTGCCGTGTCTTACATTGGACATCATTCTCTTTTGGCATCATTCTTTTGATTTTGCTTTTTCCATCACACCTCTTGTTCTCACAATTGGTATCTTATGGAAAGCAAAATCTCTCAGTATTCATTGAAAATCTTTTAGTTTCGGAGACATGTTTGCTGATTCAAGCCTGTGCTCAATATGAGACACTCTTTATACATGTCCTCCCTGGCTTGGTACTCTTGATGTTCTTGCAGTTGGTTGAAGAAATACTCTTGTGTTATCTAACCTTGTTTTCCCAAGTTTATTTTTTCAGGTACAATGCCAAAGAACCTCAAGGTAAGTATATGCACTTTGCAGAATGTGCATGATGATGACTTGCTTGTGAATACTTGTTTGCAAGAAATCACCATGCACATATGCATTATCACTCACTTCTTTCCATCTGCTCTGATGCATATAGCCAAGCTGCATGTAGCACATCTTGCCTATCTCTCTCGTGTGCTTGAGGTAGTCCAAAACCAAAATCTATGAAAATCTTGCACACTTGTAGGGGGAGCCTGTGTACTACATGCTTGTCAAAGCTTTCGTGATAATTCTGTCTTTCTTTCAATAAGCTTTGATGTCTTGTTTAGTGTGATTTTAGTGTGTTGCCATCAATTACCAAAAAGGGGGAGATTGAAAGCACATTTGCTCCCTGGGTGGTTTTGGTAATTAATGACAACATACTTTGTGGTTGGACTAATGCTTTTATCAAGTATGTTTCAGGAAATTCAATCACATTGGTATGGCAAAAGGACTGAAGAAGTGGACCCCTCAAAATGCTAAGGCAAGCATTGGCAAAAGCTCAAGACTCCATTTTTGGTTTAGTGATCCAAGATCACATTGAGTCCATAGGAAAAGCCAATACTATTAAAAGGGGATGAGGTTGTGTTGATGATCTGGTTGCTCAAGTGCTTAGTGATATATCTCCTTCAACTATCAGCAACCTTCACTACAAAACACACTCATAAGTAATCTCGGACAAACCGATTTTCCAAACTCAGTCACACCGAGATGAACCACCTCAGCCATATTCCAAACCCTAGAAAAATCGGTCATTCCGAGTTTGAGATCGGTTTCACCGAAACATGGACTGCCAAACTTCTGTAACCTTCTGTCCTCAAATCGGAATAACCGAGATTGCATTTTCGGTCTCACCGAAATTGGCAAGCTCCTGTCTTGGCTCAAATCGGTCTAACCGAGATTGCATTTTCGGTCCCACCGAAACTGGCAAGTTCCTGTCTTTGACTCAAATCGGACAAACCGAGATGGTATTTTCGGTCCCACCGAAAACCCCAACGTTCACTATATTTGAACTTTCGGTCTGACCGAGTTGTCCACTTCGGTCTCACCGAGATTGCTCAATTATGTGTGTAACGGTTGGATTTTTGTGTGGAGGCTATATATACCCCTCCACCCCCTCTTCATTCGTGGAGAGAGCCATCAGAAAGAACTACCACTCCTACCTTACACTTTCTGAGAAGAGAACCACCTACCCTTGTGTTGAGATCAAGTTGCTCCATTCCTACCATATGAAACTTGATTTCTAACCTTCCCAAGTTGCTTTCCACTCAATCCTTTCTTCCACCACAGCCATATCAGTGAGGAGAGTTGAGTGTTGGGGAGATTATCATTTGAAGCACAAGAGCAAGGAGTTCATCATCATCTACAACATCTATTACCTTTTGGAGGGTGGTGCCTCCTAGATTGGTTAGGTGTCGCTTGGGAGCCTCCGTCATCGAGATGTGGAGTTGAACCAAGAAGTTTGTAAGGGCAAGGAGATCGCCTACTTCGTGAAGATCTACCCCGAGTAAGGCTAGCCCTCCGTGGGCGTAGGCCATGATGGAATAGACAAGGTTGCTTCTTCGTGGACCCTTCGTGGGTGGAGCCCTCCGTGGACTCGCGCAGTCGTTACCCTCCGTGGGTTGAAGTCTCCATCAACGTGGATGTACGATAGCACTACCTATCGGAACCACGGGAAAAATCATTGCGTCTCCAAATTGCGTTTGATCTTCTCCACTTCTCTTTACTACTTGTGCAATTTACTTTCCGCTGCCCATACTCTAGAATTGCATGTGTAGTGTGCTACTTGACTTGTGTGTTATGCAAAATCTGTCAAAATCTGTCCTTGATAAAAGACAGAATTTTTATCTTGTCGAGTAGTCTAATCACCCCCCCTCTAGACACTCTCACCTTCTTCGATCCCTCAATTGGTATCAGAGCTTTGGTCTCCATTGCTTTGGTTTACACACCATTGGAGGAAGATGGACGTGTCTACGTTTGGGAGTGTTAGCCATAGAGTGCCTATTCTTAATGGAGAGTCATATAACTCATGGAGGTCTGAAATGCTTAGTATCTTTAAGATGTACAATTTGTGCAAATATGTTGAGACCCCCTATGTGCCTCCTTTTGATCCCTTGCACCCTACCATGGATGAAGAGCTTGATTTGCTTCGTAACCTTAGGACTGTAAATCTTATCATTAGAGGGTTACCCGATGACTTGCTTAAGCTTGTTACAAACTTTGAGTGCGCCTATGCTATGTGGAAGTTCTTGGAAGAACTTTATCCGGACTACTCTTTGAGAAGTCTTGATGAAATTCTACACAAGACTATTGAATTTGATAAGATGCGCCCCAATGATCCCAACTTTGATAAATGCTTCTTTGAGCTTCGTGATCTTATGAAAAAGAAGGGTGATCCCGGTCTTATCAATGTTTTAATTAGAAATGCTCTTGCATTACATTCCCAAGATTATTGTCACATTGACAAAACTAATGCAAGTGGTTATCAAATTGACCTAGGTGTTGATGATGAACAATCTATGGGTCAATATGATGATAAGCATGAGCATGATGATGATTACTCCGACTCGGACACCGAGCTAGACAAGATCATGAAGAGTCTCAATCTTATGGCAAATCTGAGAGACTACATGTCCGGCGGAAAAGAGTGGATTCTTGATAGTGGATGCACCGACCACATGACCGGAGACAAAGACATGTTTGGAGAGCTTGCAAAGAACGATGGTCCACGCAAGTATGTGACTTTTGGAGACAACTCCAAGGGTAAGGTACTTGGCCTTGGTAAGGTGGCCATATCTCATGATAGCTCTATTCAAAATGTCATGCTTGTAGAATCTCTTGGATACAATTTACTTTCCGTGTCTAGATTAGCTGACTTTGGATTCAATGTGTTGTTCACCAAAGTAGATTGCCAAGTCTTTCGTCGTGACAATCAAAACATGGCATTTATCGGTATCCGTAGAGGTGATCTATATATTGTTGATTTCACTAAGAAAGCCCAACCTAGAGCTTGTTTCATTGCTAAATCCTCTAAAGGTTGGTTATGGCATAGAAGGCTTGGACATGTTGGTATGCGTAATCTAGACAAGTTGATCAAAGGTGATCATATTCTTGGCGTTAAAGATGTTTTCTTTGACAAAGATAGACTTTGTAGTGCTTGTCAAGCAGGAAAACAAGTAGGTGGAAGTCATCCCGTGAAAAACATCATGACCACAAGGAGACCGCTTGAGCTTCTTCATATGGACCTCTTCGGTCCCAATGCTTACAAAAGCCTTGGTGGTAACTCCTTTGGTCTAGTTATAGTTGATGATTATTCCAGATTTACGTGGGTATTTTTCCTTGATGACAAATCGCAGGTTCAGAGAATCTTCAAAACCTTTGCCAAAAAGGCCCAAAATCAATTTGAAGTGAAGATCAAGAAAGTTCGGAGTGACAATGGAACGGAGTTCAAGAATGCCAATGTAGACTCTTTTCTCGATGAGGAAGGGATTCTACATGAGTTCTCGGCTACATACTGAAAGTGCAACTAATCCCCTGGTGGTTTTGGTAATTAATAACAACATATATATCATTGAACTAATATTTACTTGAGAATCATTTCAGAGAAGTTCGATGATATGGGTATGGAAATGTCTGAAGAAGTGGACCCCTCAAAATGCTAAGACAAGCATTGGCAAAAGCTCAAGACTCTATTTTTGGTTTAGTGATCAAAGATCACATTGAGTCCATAGGAAAAGCCAATACTATTAAAAGGGGATGAGGTTGTGTTAATGATCTGGTTGCTCAAGTGCTTAGTGATCTAGCTCCCTCAACTATCAGCACTCTTCACTACTTAACACACTCATAAGTAATCTCGGACAAACCGATTCTGCAAACTCAGTCCCACCGAGATGAACCACCTCAGTTATTCTTCCAAACCCTAATTTCTCGGTCCATCCGATTTTGAGTTTCGGTCTCACCGAAACTGGACTGTCAACCTTCTGTAACCAATTGACATCACTTCGGAATATCCGAGTTGTTAATTTCGGTCCCACCGAGATGGCAAGCTCCTACCTTTGACTCACTTCGGACACACCGAGATGGTATTTTCGGTCCCACCGAAAATCCCAACGTTCACTATATTTGAACTTTCGGTCTGACCGAGTTTTCACTTCGGTCTCACCGAGATGGCTCAAATATGTGTGTAACGGTTGGATTTTGTGTGGAGGCTATATATACCCCTCCACCCCCTCTTCATTCGAGAAGAGAGCCATCAGAAAGTCTACCACTCCTACCATACACTTTCTGAGAAGAGAACCACCTACCCTTGTGTTGAGATCAAGCCATTCCATTCCTACCATATGAAACTTGATTTCTAGCCTTCCCAAGTTGCTTTCCACTCAATCCTTTCTTCCACCACAGCCATATCAGTGAGGAGAGTTGAGTGTTGGGGAGATTATCATTTGAAGCACAAGAGCAAGGAGTTCATCACCATCAACAACATCTATTACCTTTTGGAGGGTGGTGCCTCCTAGATTGGTTAGGTGTCGCTTGGGAGCCTCCGTCATCGAGATGTGGAGTTGAACCAAGAAGTTTGTAAGGGCAAGGAGATCGCCTACTTCGTGAAGATCTACCCCGAGTAAGGCTAGCCCTCCGTGGGCGTAGGCCATGATGGAATAGACAAGGTTGCTTCTTCGTGGACCCTTCGTGGGTGGAGCCCTCCGTGGACTCGCGCAGCCGTTACCCTCCGTGGGTTGAAGTCTCCATCAACGTGGATGTACGATAGCACCACCTATCGGAACCACGGGAAAAATCATTGCGTCTCCAAATTGCGTTTGATCTTCTCCACTTCTCTTTACTACTTGTGCAATTTACTTTCCGCTGCCCATACTCTAGAATTGCATGTGTAGTGTGCTACTTGACTTGTGTGTTATGCAAAATCTGTCAAAAACTGTTCTTGATAAAAGACAGAATTTTTTATCTTGTCGAGTAGTCTAATCACCCCCCCCCTCTAGACACTCTCACCTTCTTCGATCCCTCAACATGCGACCAGGGCCTTCAAGCCCCACGTCAATAGGCAACATACGTAGAACAACACTTTTTGTTGTACCTCCCTTTGTTCACATAATGTTTTTATATTACCACAGCCCATTTAATTGATAACATGTAATATTATTTTTAGCACTATTCACCTTGACTTACTGGTGGGTTCCATGTGTGCTCTCTCTCTTCTCCCCTTCTGCGTTTAGACGCACAGGCAAACACGAAGAACTCGCGGGCGATGTTGCCGTTGACCATATCTGGACGCGTTCACAAGTTACGTCAACAGTTTCACGTGCTAGCAGCACTAGTCAGTGTGTACGTGCAATGCACGTTAATTTGGAAGTATATTAAATGCATGCGGATATTAAGTAGGATATTATTTGCGTGTTATTATGTGATTAGCACTATTTTTGGCATGAAATTAACTGCATGCTAAACTTGTTGAGCGCTCGACATTGAAGCAGTCTAGGTCGTTGGATGACAAGGAATACATGTGGCTTGATGACGTTTTATATTTAATTTGATACGGCTCTAGCAGAACATTCAATCGATCAAACCAGATATTTCGTTCAATCTGACTCCGACTTTAAATTATACGACGATCCATCTAAAATAAACGGAAATGATAAACATTCGGATTTTAAGCATGGCCATCCGAATTTTTTTCATGGCAAATGTAGATTAAGCGGCGGCGGCGGCGAGGGCGTCTTGCGGTGGGAAGCGACTCCTTTGCCATGCTCTGTGTGTCATTGGGCCACTGACCGACGGCGATGGCGGCGCCTTGCGCCGGTGTTGGCGTACTCCTGGACGTTGGCCTAGCTTCAAGGAAGGCCAAAATGTTCTGGACTTCGGAGCGAGTCAACTGGCGGGAGGAGGCGACTGGCGTTGGTGCAAGGAAGCGGTCGACGGCGGCCATCCATGCTGCTAAGGGGGGCACTGGCACCCACGCGGGGACAGGCATTATCAACGGCGCAGCGGAGACATTCGTGTGCATGGGCAACGGCACGAGCGCGCACGTCAGTGCAGGCGCAGGCGCATGCGCTGGCAGGTGCACGGGCATCGACACGGGTGTGCGCGTCAGTGCCTGCGCAGGCGCATGCGCTGGCAGGTGCACGGGCGCGTGAAAGTCAGCGGGGACCTCGTGGAACCCCGTGGCATCAAGCTCGGCGACAATGTGCGGCTCCCAGCCCATCGATGCCACGGGGATGGGCGCTGGCGCAATCGGGGCGATGGGAGCTGGAACGGGAGCAGGGACAGGCGCGGCATCTTCCCGCAAGGCCAGTTCAAGCTCGTCCCAAAGCGCCTTATGTTCTCGAGACTCCGGCTGGGTGTCTTCCTCAGGAAACTAGAAGACTAAGGGCAGACCATCGTGATGCGGCATGGCGTACGTTTGGGTCAGGCTGGTTGGAGGTAGACGACAGGAGAATCGGAGAGGAAGAGAGAAGATTGTAGCGATACCGGGTAGTGCGGGGTTGATTTTAAACTGCGGCACCGGCGGCATTAAAAGTGGGAGCAGTTGGGACGAAGGTGGGCAGCGGAGCCTGGTTAAAGGGCTCACCTCCCAGTGAGCCTGCACAACGGTCTGCTCGCACGCCTCCCTGTCAGCCGGCGTAGCGGTCTGCTCGCATGCCTCTCGTCGACTCACACGCTTGCTCGGACGGCACCTGCCGATGAGAAGCGGGACTCGTGGCGGCACGTAAACGCCCATGGTTTCAATAGTGAAAGCGTTCGCCTTTAACGTGACGGGTCTTTGTTCCAAAATACCTTGGCTCTTCATTTGTGCAACTTGTCATAAGCAGCTTGTCTCAAATTGAAGAAAAATAATTATGAATTAATATTTGTGCCATATCACGTGACCATGCTCTGTTTCAAGAATTTATGGTCACTTTTGGATTTTCTGAAATTTAAGATCCAGGATTCGAAACAATATCATAACCTGCGTCATGCAATAAATTTTCAAGCCATACACCTGTCCTATTGTATTTCTTAAGAAAGGATTTGGTCAAACATTTTGCTTAGTTAGACTTCAGACAAGTTATATATGCAGAGCAAAAGGATAATCCCTCCGTACCAGTGCATTGCTTGATATATTCACTCAAGTACTAGGCACGAACAAACGGGCTCAATTCTGTGCTCATCCTGGTGTAGTAGTAGTAGTAGTACTAGGCAATGCAGTTGACAGGTGACCTTGGTGAGCGGCGACCGAGGGAATTGAATCGTGCTTGGCACGGTAGGTAACGTTGTCTAGTTACTAAAGCATCCCTCCTTTGTTCATCGATACTCATGTCAGACCCAAGATGCGATTCTATCTCGATCACGTGACTCATACGTGATTGGGGCACAACCGCATCTCAGGCGCTTAGCAAGATGGATATCATTACATCATACCATTACATACATACATGGGGGATACAACAATTCATACAAGTCACATGAATACAACAACATCAAAACAAGGCATCCGACTACGGATGCAAACATGAAAATCACACGACATCCATCTGCTATCCCAGGCAGCCGACTAGGAACCTAACCCAACACTGACAAAGAAGAAGAAGAAAGAACTCCAACACAAAGAACATCCTTCTCACGTCAAGTCATCGGAAACCTGCACCTGCAACTGTTGTTGTAGTATCTATGAGCCACGAGGACTCAGCAATCCCGTAACCATGGGTAACAAGACTAGCAAAGCTTAAAGGGTAGGAAGAGGTTAAGTGGTGAGGTTGCAGCAGCGACTAAGCAAAAGTACGGTGGCTAACTTACGAGTACAAGAATAAGATGAGCATCTACGCAAGCGCTCGCAAACTAGTAATGATCGCTAAAGATCCTGAACTACCTACGAGTCAAACATAACCCCACCGTGTTCTCTTCTCAAAGTGAAAAGAGACGGTCACGGTTACTCACACGGTTGTGTGTTTTACTTTGGATCCTCTGTCAAGTTTTCTACAACCGGACATTAACAAATTCCAATCTACCACATAACCGCGGGCACGGCTTTCGAAAGATCATAACCCTATAGGGGTGTCCCAACTTAGCCCATCACAAGCTCTCACGATCAGCGTAAGTAATAATAATATTACCCCTTATCTTAGGGAAGGCCCGATCAGACTCAGAATTCCCGGTGCACAAGACATTTCGACAATGGTAAAACAAGTCCAACAAGACCTCCCGGCGTGCCGACATCCTAATAGTAGCCGCGCGTATCTCGTCTCAGGCCACGCCCGGATGGGACAAGCTACGGGAGCCAGACCTCGAGTTTCCCCGTGGTGGCCCCGCAGGTTGCCCGTTTGGGACCAACACCATCAGCACTGCCCCCTGCTATGTAGAAAGAATCCTCGGGGGTGCGACCCCCTATGCAATTTAATTAATTAATTAAGTTGTTATTATGAGGCCAATTAAAACCAATGTTGGGCCTTGCTGGAGGAGTTTTATTCTAAGACGAACTGTCAAGGGGTCCCCATATACCCAACCATGTTAGGAACGCAAAATCAAGGAACATAACGCCGGTTTATCGGCTGCTAAGGCGGCATGAGTGGAACAAAACACCGAGCAAAATGCCAAGCCTTCCACCCATTGCCAAGTATATAGGTGTGTTAGGATATATAAGATATATTGTGATATTCCAACAAGCCAAGCTCCCAACATGGAGCAATCTTCATCTTCACCTGCAACTAGCAACGCTATAAGAGGGGATGAGCAAGCGGTAACATAGCCAAACAGCGGTTTGTTGGGAAGGTGTCAAAGGTTAGAGGTTTCATGGCAACAAGGAGAGGGGCTGACAATAAATGATGGGTAGGGCGACATATAACGATAGGATCGAGACAGCTTGCATGGAAATGATAGTAAAGGTATCCAAGGTGATGGTCATCTTGCCTGAGATCCCGCAAGGAAGAAGAACGAATCCATGAAGAAGCCTCGAAGAAGCCTCGAAGACGAACCACATGTAGACGAACGAATCCTCACGATCGCAACGGAACAAGAACTAGCGAGAAGAAGCAAGCAACACGGTAAACACACCACCCAAGACATGACAAGATTCTCAACCAAGTATGATGCAAGACACGTCTATATGATGCAATTCATGGCAAGGGATGAAGCACACAAGAACAACACAAACCAACAAGTTTAAATGAGGCCAGAAACAACATATAACAATTCCGGTAAGTCCTCATATGCACATTTCAAAATTGGTCCAGATCTGAACAAACCTTATGTTCAAGTTGTTAAACAGCAAGTTAACATGCACCATGAAGATCTACTCGAAATTCTAGTCAGGTTTTATATAAAGTTTGTTTAATTCGGAGCTACGGCCTACAAGATATGAGCAAAACAAGTCAAGCATGTCATCGGTGCAAGATGCACCCAAACATCAAGCAACCACACTCCAAACAGGTAAACAACATGATATTATGATTCACATGCAAAATCACACAAGTTTCATATAGGGCACGCTCAAAACGGAGCAACGGTTCAACACATACACATGAAACAAGATATAACAACAAGCTGTCCAAATACAGCAACATAGCAACTTTGGAGCAAGGTAATTATATGCTACAACACCCAAATATGATAACAAGAGGCATGGATGTGAAATATACACGATACTTAACAAGCGTGAACTTAGAGCACACCCAAAAACTTGCTGGAACACAACTGAACAAGCATGGCAAGTTGCAATAAATTTATCCAAACTTGGTCAAAATCTGGGAAGGCAAAAACATCATCACGATGCTGCCTTCGGAGGCACAAAACAACAAGCATAACAACTCTACCAAGTATATAAAGATCATGGGCATGTAATAGACATAACATACATCAAACAACTCCATTGAAGCAACTCCATAGGAGGCATGGATCAATAACAACAAGCTTCACCAAATTGATCATGGTGATAACAATCTGACATGTACATTTATAGCAACTTGAGAGCAAGAAATAAATAAGCTACAACAGGTCATATATGCAAATAAGGGCATGGATGGATAGAGCATAACATGGACAACAAGACATGATCATTTGACATACTAAAACATGCATGGATTTGAGTGGGGCATCAAGCAAACATAGCATCAGGTTTAACAGTTTCAGACATGGCAGTTTTTCAACAAGTCTCAGAAAACAACAACAGTGAGAAGGCTACTTTACAAGCTAGTTGCAAACACCACAAGGCATATAATGGAAAGTGGATTGCACCACAGCAAAGATGGCATCATTGTGCTTCTAAAACATATAGACATGTGGCATGAAAGACAAACACATCAATAGCTATGAACAAGTCAAATCAGCATCTCGTAACAAGTTTCAGCACTTAACAGCCACATGCACTTTTGCAACAGAGATTAACATGGCAATATGGCACCTAACATGAATGCTACAGCAACCATCATGTAGAGCACTTCACAATGAACATTTTGACATATCACACACTCCATTTGGACCAACATGCACAAAGTTATCATCACCACAAGCATGCAACAAATTTACAGTTATCAACAGTTTTAAACATATAGCCCTCTTGCAACGATGATTAGGTCATCAATATGAACTCAAACAAGCATGCCACAGTGGAACAAAATGAAGAGCATATCACAACGAACATTTGGACATATCATAAGCACAAATCGGACCATCACACAAAAAGTTACAGCCACTCAAACATGCATATATATTTACAATTCTCAGGGACTTAGGCGATTTTTCTGGAAAAAAATCAACGGGCCCAAGATACTGTACAACGCACTAGGCGGAGGATAGAGGGGCGCTCACCACGGCCTCGGCCCGGTTCGGGGAAAAGTGCAGCTGGGCCGGAGGAAGCGGCCAGCTGGGCCGAGGAGGGAGGACCGGGTGCTGGGCCGGCCTCTGGCCGCGGCTGGGCCGGCGGAGGCGGCTTGGGCCTCGTGGAGGGAAGCAGCCGAGGAGCGCGCTGGCGGGCGGTTCATCGTGCTCCTCGAAGCCGAACGAGGCCGACGGAGCCAGGCTCGCGCGGTGGCCGGCGGGTCGCCGGCCGCCGGATCTGGGCAGCGCCGGCCCAAATCGGGGCGAAGGACGGCGGTGTCTCCGGCGGGGCGCTCGCCGGAGGGAGGCGAGGTGCAGAGGTGGCGGGGCAGGAGCTTGGGTGCGCGGCGGCGGGCATCCATGGTGGCGGCGGTTCCTCTGGAGGCGGAGGCTGACGACGGCGAGGCTGATAGGCGGCGGTCGGTGGCGCTCCGGAGAGGTCGCACCGAAGCACCGGCGATGCGGCTGGGTCGACGACCGAGCGGGCGCGCTCGGCGCGCGACAGCGGCGGATGGGCCTCGCGGGCCTAGCACGGGCCCGAGCGGGCTACGGCGGTGGAGGCGCGGTCTGGACAGGTGGCGGAGTGCGGTTGGAGGAGAGCGGCGGCGGGGCGACGTGGCTGCTCACGATTGGCTGTGGGGGTGTGGCGGTTGGACATGTCCGGCTGCGCGAGGAGGAAGATGGCTAGGGTTGCACCGCGAATTTTGGGGAGGAGGCTGTTATATAGGCATAGGGAGCTAGGAAACTCCAAATGAGGAGCGGTTTTTGGCCACGCGATCACGATCCAACGACCGAGAGCATGGAGGGGGTTAGGATGGGCTTGTGGGCTGTTGAGAGGGGGTGCTGGGCCAAAAGAGAAGGGGCTTCAACGGTTAACACGGTTAACCGTTGGGCTATCAAACGAACTCCGAACGCGACGAAACTTGACAGGCGGTCTACCTATGCTATAATAAGACCACATGCCAAGTTTCACCCCATTCCGAGAATTTTTTCCGGCCACTCATAAAATAAATATTCGGAGGTGCCGCGGGCACGTGCAAGTATGTCTGGGCTCAGAACGGACAACGGAAAGGACGAGCGAACTCGGACGGATGCAAGTTTTGAAAACATGCTGATGAAATGCACACGATGACATGGCAAGATGCAACACACAAGCAGATGACATGGCAACGGCGACGAACAACTGGCTGACACCTGGCGCATCGGTCTCGGGGTGTCACAACTCATCATGGACCGGGGACATGAGGGGAGTTTCCTAGGGCTGGAATTCTGGCCGCCAGATATTTCGACTTGAAACGTGGAGGCTCGACTAGTTGGGGATGCCTATGTGCATACCACGCACGCCACCAAAAGGACACGAGCCCATTTTTTTACTTTTTTAGGATCAAGACGAGCCAAGGTCTGGCTGGTACGCCGTTGGGTCCTACCATTCGAGAAGACGAAAGGAACCATTTAAATTGCCGAACAAATCTATTTGTATTACAATGCCCGTATTTTCCTTGCAAATACTAATCTCAACGTGGTAATTGATTTATGACGAGTTGTTGAATTAGAGTGAGTTTGTGATATAGTGATCTCAACGTGGATTTCACATTTCATGGTATCCCTGGTAAGTTTTTCAATGCAAATTCAAATTTGAAAGATGAACAATATGGAGGTGAGAAAACTTTGTATGTATCAAGCATATGACCCCCCCCCACACGCAGAGAGAGAGAGACACCCACACACGAACACAACAACAATCCAATAAGTATAGTGCATCTATTTTTCCGAACCATGCATGTATGACACGAATTCAAAAATACTCCTTCTTTTCCTAGATATTACTCTTTTAGAGATTTCAACAAGCGACTACATACGGAGCAAAATGAGTGAATCTACACTCTAAAATATGTCTATATGCATCCGTATGTGCCAGTCCACTTGAAATCTCTAAAAAGACTAAAATTTAGGAACGAAGGGAGTAATATGTAAGACATGCATGGTCCTTAATTCAATATTTAAAACGAACATGAAACTGAAACATGAATATTAGGTCTAGTACTACAGTACATGCAAATGTTGTGTTTAATTAGGTGGAGCTATGATTGTCGGGGGTCACCCCCTCGACCTTAGATAAAATTGTGAAGCTCTATTTAGGGTTGTTTAGATTATATTTGTCCCCACCCTCCCAACCACCGATTGGTTGTGCACCCCACCCCTCCTCCCCGGGAGAATATCATGTGCCCCCATACCTTAGATATGCCGATACGAGTTGCTTGGAGCTTGTAGATCTGAGATATAGCAGCTCACATGATGTCTTAATATTTTTACAGGAAACCTTGATGAGTTTGAGAATTGCACACAATTTGTAAAAAAACTGCTCAGATGCCCTTGGATCCTATATCCAATGACTTAGAAGCTCGTATCACCGTAGCATCTAAGATGAAGGAGGACATCATATTCTCCTATATGTAAGAATATCATGTGCTACCACACCTTAGATGCTTTGGTGATACAAGCTCTTCGGAGCCGTTGGATTTGTGACCCAACACCTCCTCGGTGGTTCGAATGGTTTTTTGCAGAAGAGCCCCCAAAGAGTTCAGGCACTGCTTACAAGCACAAAGACTGCTCAGATGCCATTGAATCTCAGATCAAACGACCTCGAAGCTCGTATCACCGTAGCATCTAAGATGAAGGAGGACATCATATTCTCCTGTATGTAAGAATATCATGTGCTACCACACCTTAGATGCTTTGGTGATACAAGCTCTTCGGAGCCGTTCGATTTGTGACCCAACACCTCCTCGGTGGTTCGAATGATTTTTTTGCAGAAAAGCCCCCAAAGAGTTCGGCCACTGCTTACAAGCACAAAGACTGCTCAGATGCCATTGGATCGTAGATCAAACAACCTCGAAGCTCGTATCACCGTAGCATCCAAGCTGCGAGAGCACCTTATGTTTTCTCGCACGGGAGAATATGAGGTGCTCCCGCACCGTAGATTCTATGGTGATACGAGTTCACGGAGATCTAACGGCCCACAGTAGGAGGTTTGAATGTTTACGCAATATATGGCTGACATAGTTTGGGAATTGCGCAGAAAGTACAAGTACTACGCATGTGCCATCTGATCACTGATCATACGACCAAGATGCTCATATCACCGTAGCGGGTAATTAAGCTGCGGGGAGCACCTAATATGAGCAACGGGCAGCCGTTGGATCCAAGATGAAGCGGCACACACGAGGCCTGAATGTTTTATTTGCAAAAAAACCTTTGGAGAGTTTGGAAATTGCGCACAATTACAAAGACTACTCCCAAGCCATTGGATCTCACTTCCAACAATGTAAAAACTTGTATCACCATAGCATCTAAGCTGCGGGGTGGATGTGATATTCTGTGCCGATGTATTTTTTGTTCGTAAACTTGCAAAATACGTGTAACTTTTGCCGTTACTTGTCTAACCGTGCAAAGTGTTTGTTCAAAAAAACCATCCTACACTGAAATATTGGAACAACACACGGGGGTCCCACTTGTCATTAATCAAATTTGGACCTAAAACTAACAAATATGAAAGACGAGATTGGAACTGGCAACCTGGACTACAAAGCGTAAGTCGATAGCCTGAAACAACAACGGTTATTGGCTTTGTCCCATAACTTGATTTTATACAGTATTACGTTGAGTAGAGTAGAGGGACTGCCTCGTCAACACGTGCATGACCGTTGACTCACTTACTGGTGGGTCCCAGGTCTGCGATCTCTCTCTTCTCTCCATCGTCTAACCTTTGCACGTGCACACACGGAGAGCGGCGCTAGCTTGCCGTGGTGTTATTACAACTAAAAGAAAAACCTTGGAAAATAGAAGAATCGCCTAGAACAAGAGACGTTGTGGCTGGTCGAGACGGAGCTAACCACACCTATCCTCCGTGCCATCTTAGCATGATGAAGCTATGTGGCTAGTGGGGTGTTTTCGACCGACTGGCTGGGTCCCAAGGTCGAACCATAGGTACTACGTCTGATACAGTAAATTTTTACACGCACATTTTTCCTCCGTGCCGAGTCATGGCACACCCTACCGCGCGGTTTCGGGGTCCTCCCGGGTGGTGCACGCATATATTCTTCCTGACGTGGGACACCCTACCGCACGTTTTCGCCGAAGCAAGTAAATGAGTCATCAAATCATGAAAGATCACTTTTCCCGCTGAGTACATCAGTGAAGCACGGTGGCTAGCTAGTTGGGCTAGTTCGATCGACTAGCTAGGCCGCCACCACATTTGTTTTTTCAACCGTTTTTTTATCTACTTGCTGGCAGGTAAATTTAAATATCCACCGTGGCGTTGCTCTGGTGTTTGAGTGCGGCAGGGTTTTTAATTTTTTGATTGACGGGAGCAGGCGCGGCATGAATTTTATTTTTTTGATTGACGGGAGCAGGCGCGGCAAGAATTTTAATTTTTTGGTTGACGGGAGCAGGAGCGGCAACAATTAGTCACGATGACTCCGCCTGTAAAACCCACTGCTCCCTGATGTGAGAAGTCGTCGACTGGTGTTTTACCATGGTGAAAACCAAAAGATTCCCCGCTCCTCGGCTGGCTCCCTCCGGCTTCCCGTAGATTGCATTGCCTTTCAACCGTTTCGCCCCCTGCATCACCAACGTCGTACGCCTCGAGAAGCAGAGGGACTTCAGTGGTGTTTAGGCACCCTCTGCATGGGCATGTCCATGTCTCGGCGCAACATGACCATTGGATCAAACTCAGATGGTGCAGATCAGTCACTATAGCACAAAGCATGTGGGTGTGTTTGGTTGCATTCTCATCTCAATATACTCCTCTATCTAGGTGTGTAAGTCACCTTACGAAAACCAAATAACCCCAAAACACTTAGGCACGGTACATTAACTCCCTCCCCATTTCTTGTTTTGTGACATATCAACCAATAAGAGATGTGGGCCGTGCATGCTTTCAATGACTTGAGACTAATAAACATGACATGCCGTGGTTAGTTCATTGCATGCAATGCTATTAATTAGCAAAAAGACATTAAGTTTTCTCATTTTCCTCTCGGCCTTGGTCGCAGTACTCTCCGTGCGCTGTAGACCTAGTTCTGTTAACATTGATCTCACCGTTCATTCTCGACCGGACAGTCGAGAAAGCGGTACTATGTTACTACATTACTGTTCATATAGTTGACATGCACACAACATCATTTGTTGTCGTCATATCTTACTACATTAGCAACAAGATTATGTAGACCTATGAACCACTGCACATGCCTAGTAGTAGGGGCATTGTGTATGTTCAAGTGGCTGTCGTGCTTCGCACTCGTCCGTCGTAAGAGTGGAAACACTTGCTGTAATCATCTTTTTCTTCAGAAAAATAGTGGACACGCTCTACGGTGCGGATCCTCCTCTAGCCATGCAATAAATTACTCACTTTCGCTGACGTGTGGGACAGCCAGCATCGGGGTCCACCGGCCATGCACTAAATTACTCCATAGTAGAGTGACGGTAGACTACCCCGATCGAAGCGCCGCAGTAATGCCCAATGAGCCGTCAAATCACAAAACCCATTCCTTTCCAGCAGTAAGTTGGACGGACGAAGCAACCATCATTTCACTCTTCTCTCTCAGCTTCCTCTCTACCCAACTCGCTTCTCCCTCATCTTGTTCCTCATTTCTTCAAGAAAACCCTGACCTGCTTCTGCCATTGTTCTTCTCTCCCAAAGAAGGAAAGGTGAGCGCATCAATGGTGTTGATTCTGGCCAAGGCCCGGTCTTGCAACCCCGAGACTGATCCTATAACTCCCTCTCTTTTCTTCTTTGGGTTTGTGATTATGGTTTATTTTCTTTTATTTCTATTCGACAGTTTCTTGATGGACGCTGGAGCACCGGTCAAAGTGGTGTCTATGGCTCTGGCCAAAACCGTCGAGGCTCATGGTACGAAGAAGCGCAAGCACCCCGCCGAGACTACCGCAGACAAGCTCAAAGCCATCGTCCTGTCCAAGACCCCCTCTCCGAGATCCCTCATTAAGCAAGTCCGGGTAATATCTCTTCTTGACGATCTTTTTCTCGATCTTGATCGTGTTTTTTCATCTAACACGCAGTACTAGTACTAGTAGTACAACTTTCTGGGTGATCTTGCATGTGATTTTTGTGTGCCAAATGACGGTTCTAAATTCCTCTTTTGACCAAAACATGCAAGAGGTTGACACTGATTTCTTATAAATTACTTTCAACTAGTACTTTATGAACATCAATGCTACTGTACCTTTGAAGATGGTATATTTGCCTCAGTAACTTTTGTTATGGATATTGCAAGTAATCCCTCTGCTCTCATGCCTTTGAAGACATGTTCTAGTGTCTTTGTTCATTCATTTCTGTGCGTATATGTAGTCATATATGGAGTATAATATTGAAAATCATCTTATATTTCTGAATGGAGGTAGTAATAAAATATGGTTTCTATTTGAATTAGAACCAGGTCCGCGGTGGAGATGAAGTTCTCAAAGTCATGCCATGTGAACTGGAAGACCTGAGGATGAATTCTACTGCTAAAGTATCCAGCTACTGTGTCCTTGTCGCCATGTGTTCTGAACTAGTGTTTTCCTGTAGCATTGTTGTCAGGCATGTTCTCGAGGCTGTACTTGACCACAACAATTTCTTGGCTGTGCCTTCGATTACGAAGGGTGTGGTTCTTGTAAAGCTTCCCAACAAATCTGATGCGGCCTGTCTTCATCATCATGTTTATGAGTGGAAAGACCACTCTGTTAGGTTCTCCAAGGTTGTCGAGATGGTGATGGTGCATGTAGACTTCTGTCACGAAGTCCATGGCCTAGTCAGTTATGCGGGGTTCATCCCGTAGGTCGGTGGCAAGAAATAGTCTGCAGAGTTTAATTAGTGCAACTTTGCTTGTCTTTTAGCAAGTACTATTGTTCAGTACTTGATTTGTGTTTGTGAACCTTGTATTGTTTATTAGTACTGCCGCTTTTGGTGTGTGGTCAGTCCTGAGAACGGTCTATGTTAATGTCTGCCCACTCAATTCAGTCTGTATATTTTGAAGTATCCAGATCATCTTTTTTGTGAGGACGGTTTATCAATTATGGTTACACTCCAATATCTGTATGTATTGTAGGGTTTATCGCACCCACCAGGATTTCCAGTCCCATGGATGTTCGGTCCATACGATTTGTCACGACCTTTGGACTGTCCTGCTTGTGGGAGTAGGCGGGGCCCCTGCATGCCACCCGTAGTTGGACGATCAATCTTCTGTTTAGTACTTCAACATAGTGATTTCCTGGTAAGGATTCACTCGTGTAACATCAAGTAAATCTTATTGATTTACTGTCTAAATCTTATTGATTTAATGTCATGCATTCTTTCTTTTCTTGCAATTTTACGATGCAGGTTTTGCCATGTGACATTCATCGCAGAATAAACCATTTGGTTTGCTCTACGATGGCTATTTTTGCAGGTTTCACTTCTTATGTCGTGTCAGTAACGAAGGCATTGTCCATCACTTATATTACTGGATAAAAATTGGATCAGTCTGTTGTCTGAGTACAAGCTGAATCCCTATGATGAACTGCAGTTTGGTTTAACAAAAATGCCACAATTAGTCCTTATCGCGTTTAAAAGAAATGAAGAAAAAAACTGGATCACGGTCACGAAGGCTAATCAAGTTAGAAAGCTGATTATAGCAGACCAGACACGATCACTGTTGTCTCGCACATCGGTACCACCTTCAGCAACGGATCAAGCACTGGCAGTTGCTCTAGCACTGACAGCGGCAGCAGCTCAGTCTGATCCAACTGAGGATTGGGCACCGACCGCGTCAGCGGATCAGGCTGATCTACCAGAGGATCGGGCATCGACACCGGCACCTGCTCTGACACCGGCACCAGCTCTACAAGGAGCACCATCTCCGGCAGCAGCAGCGGATTCGGCACCTGCACCAACACGTGCACTTGCATCTGCTCCGGCCGGTGTAGCAGCAATAGACTAGGCTGTAGTTCGCACTTCATATACCAAAGTCCTTACAAAAACCGACATGTCCACCTTCTTGGTAAGCATTGGCCGCCCAAGTGTTTCGTTCTTTTTTCTTTCCATGTTGTTTCGCATGATTCATTGTGTTGATCTAACTGTTTGGGTATGTCTTCTTGTTTGCAAACAGAGAATTCCTAGAGCAACGAGGGAGTCGTTCAACAATCCGGGCGACAGCGGCCAAGTTTCTCTTAGCATGCGCATCCTTGGTGTGAATGAACCTGCTTAATATACCGTAAGTACAAAGGATGGTCGCATGATGATTGATGCTAAAGGATGGTCAAGGTTCAAATCTAAATCATATCTTGTAGTAGGGGATGATCTCAAAATCGAACATTCTCGGCAAGGAGAGCTGGTCCAAATCAACTTTGAAATTCTTCAGTAGCAGCACGCAGCTACCGAACTGATCTATCTTACGAGAGATTTTGATGTAATAATCTGGCATGGTGAAACAAGTGTCATGTGTGTATAAGTAATACGATAGTAGTATTATTTATCACATGGTATATCGTTGATAGAATTGCAACTCTCATTGCTGGTTAGGAACTGTCATTTGATTTCATTCCAACAGCTGTCGTGCTTTATTCAATTTTGTGTATTCGTCTTGCGACAGCATCTAAAACCAGCGCCGTACCGATCACTTGCAATATGAAAAGCGCTGAGGTAGAACACATGGGCCCCCAAATATGCAGGGTGGGCCTGCGGCCCAAGTCCAGAACCGTGAGCCTGTTTGAGTATTATATTCTCAGCTGAACCCCCATAATTGTCTCAAAAAAAAGCTGAACCCCCATAATGCCCGTGCGTTGCACGTAACATCAAGATGCATTTGTATGAGTATTTTATCTTGTGAGAGAAAAAGATGAACGAGGGAAGGCCTTATTTGCAAATGTGGAGAGGTGTGTGGGTACCTTTTTGCAAAATTGCCATAGTTCCCTTCCTATCCGTCAGATATAATTTTGTATGTATAAAGTTGTGATATAAAAGATTTGTATATTTCTTTACAGAGGGAGTATCTCTTTGTCAAAAATATATTTTTGTGTAACTAGTTACTCCTGTATTTCTACTTCCTTTCGCTGATATGTGGGGCATCAGGCAACGGGGTCCACGTGCCATATGCACAAATTAGAGTGCACAACTGCACGGTATACACACCCCGGTCGTAGCGCCGCAGTAATGCCCAATGAGCCGTCAAATCATAAACCCCCTTTCCAGCTTTAGCAGTAAGCTGGACGGACGAAGCGGCAATATTTCACTGGGCGTGAATCCCCTTCTCCCACGTCTGCTTGTTCAGAGAAAACCCCCTCTCGACGATTGCATAGGGTTTTCTCATGGAGAACCAGGTACGAATTCTTCATCCATCCCCGATAAATCCAAGTCCCTTGGTCGTGGGTAATCCTAGGATGGCAGCCGCCGCCGTTGATGTATTTTTCTTCCTACTGAATCTAGTGTGTTTTATTTGCAGTGCCCAAAGTGCGAGGACCCTACAGGTTTCCGCACCCTCGGCGAGACGCCACACTTGTTCCTTCTCATTCTAACACAAGATTTTAAAACGCGCACAATATGTTCCTAGAATCCTCTTTTCTATCCGGGAGGGTGGGTTTTTTTGAACATGATCTCGACTAATTTGGAAATTTGGATTGCTATATTTGGATAAAAGGTACTACCAGTACGATGGTCAACACTGACGTGAAGGAGGAAGTTATTTCTAGATTTGGATAGGGAATACATTGTGTTCTCATATTATTTTTCCTGCAGTGCATTTTTTGCTCAGCCAGAACACATGTACTCAAGATGCTCGGCCTTGCCATAACTGAATACACCAGTTTAATGGTCACAGTGAAGACAAGCCATGGATATAAGTTCCGAGTTCGGTTCATGAACCAAGAAGATCGCTGCTTTTTTTATGGCCGAACTTGGATAAACTTTCTCAACTATTACAGATTGAAAGTTAGCGCACGAATATTGATTGAAATAGCATAACCTAGTCTCATCTTCACTACGATCTTCCACCCTGACGTCGTTCCAATTGTTCATCCATGTTAGTATCTGGTTCTTGCTTGTTGCCACTATTACTTCTTAATCCACATATTCTGCCTAACTAATCACAATTTAACTTTAGAAGTAGCAACGAATCTCTCACGAAGATGCTACTTCTAATTAATATTTTCTTATAATTGGTGGCACGTGTAGGTTTTTTCAGAGTTAAGCAGGCTACTTGTTTGTTATTCTGTAACAACTCGGCTGTTACTGAGGCACTGAAGTTGACTGGGACGACATCCACAAGTTCCTACACTTTATTGATCGTCTTGAGGTCCTTGTGGGGCGTTTCAATGGTGGAAGGCCACGTGAGATATGTGTGCCACTGCTGCACTCGTTGAAGAGGTCCAACTTTGTCGAGAAACTTATGGTACGAGCTGTTTTCTATTATATATGCTGTTCATAAACTATTGCTTATACACAGTTTTACAACTGTGATATTCTTGAAACAGAAACTGCCCAGTTCTATTGTTCCTATACAGATGCCTGACCATGGTCGGGTCAGACTTGCACTTGGTCACAACATGATGTTTATGTCAACCTACTCCATTCCCCTTGGAGGTGAAAAGATACTTATTCATTGGTGGTCTCAAATAATGAAGGCACGTCCATCTTGGAGAATAGGACAGAGGATTATGCTCCTGCTTTTCCATGGCTCTAAAGCGAATATCCTATTTATTGACCACATTGCGAGATGAAGCCGCTTTCAGAAGGTTGTGGATGCGTGGGGTGGCGCTTGGGCCTTGTCCTGGGGCTTGGCGGCCTCACCCTTGGTTAACTGTAGGCGAAGTAGCACTGTTTGAGGCGTGCTTTGTTCGGTTGAACCTGTATAAGTACTTATACTGCTTTCAGCTATGGTTGTTAAGTGCCCCTGCTGGTTTCAGTTAAGGTTGTTAAGTACTCCTGCTGCTTTTACAGTCTGTCGTGTTTCTTCAGTCATGTCTTCCTCCAGCCGCCAAAACCAAAGCAGCGTCGGCAGGGCTGCCTGCTTCCGCCTCCTACGGCTGGCGGCGCCTTAGCGCACGCATCGCCGCCCCACCATCTCCTAAATCGTTAACGCCGACGTCCGAGGCCTCGCCGTCGTCCTCCACGCGCTTTGGTGCGCTCGCCGTGGCGCCGTCCTTTCGCGTTGTCAACATGGTCAACAAACAACAGGAATCGGTAGAAGTACGTGGAGAGGATGACAGTACGGGCCCACCATGTCAGCGTATGAAAAAATAAAATGCTTCCTCCTAGTGTTTTCCTGACATCTGGGACCCACGACATTGTGAGCGTATATAGTCAATAGACAAGAGAACAACACAAGATCGGCTGACACCTGGGACGTAGCTGCTCGAGCAGTATTTTTTGTTATTGTTGAGACGGAGCAGGGTTTGAACTGGGCTGTGGCCCGTCTAGCCCAGTCTTATATTTTATGTTCCCCATGTGACCAGCCCAGCTATTTTTTCTTTGTGAAAATGAGCCCAGTTTATTTTTTCTGAAGAATACCCTATCCAGGCCTATTTATTTTTCTACGCCCTGATGGGCTACAACTCTTTCAAGACGCCTGCAAATCTTGAAAGTAATATGAAATTGACTGTAAATATAAAAACAGATGCCAAATTGGCAATTACTTTATAATTTCTGAATTTTTTCACATTGTCAGATTCCTATTTCACTGGGCATTAACCTAATTTAAATATATCTTGAAAGTACTTTAAATCTGGCTCGACATTTTGGTATTAAAAATAGTTTGGAACCCACAGAAATATGCGAAATTGGCCCTGGCCAACCAAAAAAACGGACTGCAATAAATTGCATCAGAAGTCACAATGAGCTATATATTAATTATTAAAAAAAGAGGGAATGGTCTGACTTATGGGCCTATTAAGTTGACACGTATGCAAGATTTTTTTAGTTATTATATACGTCAACAAACGATTCTAGCAGACGTAACCGTTGGATGTCAATCCAACGTTCGTCGTGTTTCTTCAATCTCTGATCTTCTTGCTCTAGCCGCCAAATCCAGCACCGGCGGGACCGCCTGCTCCTGCCTCCCGTGCAGGCCTCACCGCCCCTACTACTCCCACAGCTAGCCAGGGCATCCCTCTACTCACCCACACCCCCTGTTATTCTGCGACGATGTCAGCCTCACACCGCAGCCGAACCAGTGAACCCTCGTACTCCTCTCCGCGTGGGCATCCACTGCCGCGTCTTCCGTGGCTCCGCGTCGTCCCCTTCCTAGGCCACGCCGTCGTCCATCGCCCTAGTGCTATCGGCGCGGCGTGGTCAACGTGGTCAAGGAACGACTTCCATCGGAAGAGTACTGTCATGGAGAGGCTGACAGCTGGGTCCACGGCAGCCGCAAGGAAGTGCCTCCTTATTACATGGAAAATAATTATTCCTCCACCTGATAGCAGGGACCCACCGGACGGGCCACCGTATTTGGTGAAAAAACATTTCCCGCTGACTGCTGGGACCCACCGGACAGGCCACCGTATTTCGCGAAAAAACGTCCCCCCCGCTGTCAGCTCGGACCCACCAGAAATGCTTCCTTATTACGCACAAAAAATGAATAACCCACCTTCTAGCTGGGACCCAGTATAGTGGGAGGCTGACTTGTGGGCCTACTAAGTTGACGGGGACGGAGGGCTTTGTCAACTTAGTCAATATGCACGATTCTATCCCCACTGACCGTACGATGTCTATCCAACGGCCGTAGTGCTTCTTCAATCTCTGGTGTTCTTTCTCCAGCCGCCCAAACCAGCGCCGGTCGTGCCTCGTGCTCCTGCCTCCCGTGGCCGGTTGCGATGCCGCGGAGGCCTCACTGCCCCCTACTACTCCCACCGCTGGCCAGGCCATCCCTCTACTCACCCACACCCCCTGTTATTCTGCGGTGACGGCAGCCTCACACCGCAGCGAACCAGTGAACCCTCATACTCCTCTATGCGTGGGCATCCACTGCCGCGTCTTCCCCGGTCTGCGTCATCCCCTTCCTAGGCCTCGCCCTCGTCCACCGCTCTGGTGCTCTCGGCGCGGCGTGATCAACGTGGTCAAGGAACGACTTCCATCGGACGTGGACTATACATAGAGAGGCTGACAGCTGGGTCCACGACCGCAGCAAGGAAGTGCCTCCTTATTACGCGCAAAATAATTATTCCTCCACCTGACAGCGGGGACCCACCGGACGGGCCACCGTATTTTGCGAAAAAAAATGTTTCCCCTGACTACTGGGACCCACCGGACGGGTCACGTATTTCGCGAAAAAACGCCCCCCCCCCGCTATCAGCTCGGACCCACCAAAAGTGCCTCTTTATTACGCACAAAAAATGAATACTCCCCCTGCTAGTTGGGACCCACCTTGGTGGGTGGCTGACTTGTGGGCCTACTAAGTTGATGGGGACAGAGTGCTTGGTCAACTTAGTCAATATGAACGATTCTATCTCCATTGACTGTACAATGTCCATCCAATGGCCGTAGTGCTTCTTCAACCTCTCGTCTTCTTGCTCCCGCCGCCCAAAGCAGCGCCGGTCATGCCGAATGCTCCTGCCTCCCATGGCCGGCTGTGCTGCCGCGGAGGCCTCACCGCCCCCTACTATTCCCACCACTGGCCAGGCCCTACGGCGACGGCAGCCTCACACCGCAGCCGAACTAGTGAACCCTCGTACTCTCTCCGCGCGGGCTTCCGCTGTCGCGTCTTCCCCGGCTCCGCGTCGTCCCCTTCCTAGGCCTCGCCGTCATCCACCGCCCTGGTGCTCTCAGCGCGCCGTGGTCAACGTGTTCAAGGAACGACTTCCATCCGGAGAGTACTGTACGTGGAGAGGCTGACAGCTGGGTCCACGACAGCTGCAAGGAAGTGCCTCCTTATTACGCGGAAAATAATTGTTCCTGCACCTGACAGTAGAGACCCACCGGACAGGCCACCATATTTGGCGAAAAAACGTTTCCCCCCTGACTGCTGGGACCCAGCGGAGGAGCCACCGTATTGCGCGAAAAAAATGTTCCCCCCCCCAGCTGTCAGCCCGGACCCACCGAAAGTGCCTCCTTATTACGCACAAAAAATGAATACTCCCCTACTAGCTGGGAACCATTATAGTGGGAGGCTGACTTGTGGGCCTGCTAAGTTGACGGGGACGGAGGGCTTTGTCAACTTAGTCAATATGCACGATTCTAGCTCCATTGACCGTACGATGTCCATCTAACGGCCGTACTGCTTCTTCAACCTTTGGTCTTCTTGCTCCAGCCGCCCAAACCAGTGCCGGTCGTGCCTCGTGCTCCTGCCTCCCGTGGCCGGCTGCGATGCCACGGAGGCCTCGCCGCCCCTACTATTCCCACCGCTGGCCAGGCCCTGCAGCGACGGTAGCCTCACACCGCAGCCGACCCAGTGAACCCTCGTACTCCTCTCCGTGCGGGCTTCCACTGCCGCGTCTTCCTCGGCTCCGCGTCGTCCCCTTCCTAGGCCTCGCCGTCGTCCACTGCCCTGGTGCTCTCGGCGCGCCGTGGTCAATGTGGTCAAGGAACGACTTCCATCGGAAGAGTACTGTACATGGAGAGGCTGACATCTGGGTCCATGGCAGCCGCAAGGAAGTGCCTCCTTATTACGGGGAAAATAATTATTCCTCCACCTGACAGCAGGGACCCACCGGACGGGCCACTGTATTTGGCGAAAAAACGTTTCCCCCATGACTGCTGGGACCCACCGGATGGGCCACCGTATTGCGTGAAAAAACGTTCCCCCAGCTGTCAGCTCAGACCCACCGGAAGTGCCTCCTTATTACGCACAAAAAAATGAATACTCCCCTTGCTGGTTGGGACCCACCTTGGTGGGAGGCTGACTTGTGGGCCTACTAAGTTGACGGGGATGGTGTGCTTTGTCAACTTAGTCAATATGAACGATTCTAGCTCCAGTGACCGTACGATGTCCATCCAACGGCCATAGTGCTTCTTCAACCTCTTGTCTTGTTGCTCCAGCGGCCCAAAGCAGCGTCGATCGTGCCGCATGCTCCTGCCTCCCGTGGCCGGCTGTGCTACCGCGGAGGCCTCACCGCCCCCTACTATTCCCACCACTGGCCAGGCCATCCCTCTACTCACCCACACCCCCTGTTATTCTGTGGCGAGGACAACCTCACACCGCAGCGAACTAGTGAACCATCGTACTCCTCTACGCATGGGCATCCACTGCCACGTCTTCCCCCTCTCCGCGTCGTCCCCTTCCTAGGCCTCGCCGTCGGCCACCGCCCTGGTGCTCTCGGCACGGCATGGTCAACGTGGTCAAGGAACGGCTTCATCGGACATGGACTGTACGTGCAGAGGCTGATAGCTGGGTGCACGGCCGCAGCAAGCAAGTGCCTCCTTATTACGCGTAAAATAATTATTCCTCCACCTAGCAGTGGGGACCCATCGGACGGGCCACCGTATTTCACAAATCATCTTCGCACGCAAGGAAGTGCGTCCGAAAAAAAATGATTCGCCCCCCTAACTGCTGGGACCCACCAGCTACATCTTCGCACGCAAGGAAGTGCGTCCGAAAAAAAAACAATACGCCCCCTTGACTGCTGGGACCCACCAGCTACATCTTCGCACGCAAGGAAGTGCGTCCGGGCAAAAAAAAAAACGATTCGCCCCCCTGACTGCTGGGACCCACCAGCTACATCTTCGCATGCAAGGAAGTGCTTGACAGTCGGGACCAACCTGGTCGAAGCGTACGTAACGTTATCATTCTGGTCGCGAACGTGTACGTACATACTGGTCGATGTAGAGGCACGCACGTGTCGTAGTAGAGGCGCACACGTAGCATGTACACGTACATACATCGGCAAGTGTGCAAGAAAGAAAATACGGCCACGTACGTACACACGGGCAGGGTCTCGAACGCCTACTCGCGCATACGTACGGCCAGGGCTCGTGTACATGGCTGGGTCGGAATGGAGAAACATCGTTGTCGTCGTGTTCACGGGGAGCAACCGGCTGGGTCGGAACGGAATGCGTCGTCGTGTTCATCGGGAGGGCTTGGACGGAACAGCCGATGGAAACGAGGCCTGGCATACCACAGAACGGAGGAAACGGCCTTGTGTTCGACCGGCCACGTTCGAAATGGGATCCTGTTCATCGGGAGGGGTCTGGCGTACCGCAAAACAGAGGAAACGGACCTCCTACGGTCGAAACGGGGGTCCTGTTGATCGGGAGGGGTGTGGCGTACCACAAAATGGAGGAAACGGACTTGTGTTGGAGCACTACGGTCGAAACGGGGGTCCTGTTGATCGGGAGGGGTGTGGCGTACCGCAAAACGGAGGAAACGAACTTGTGTTGGAGCGCTACGGTCGAAACGGGGGTCCTGTTCATCGGGAGGGGTGTGGCGTACCGCAAAATGGGACTCCACGGGATACTGTTCATCCCCACCGTCGACCCCTCCAGCCTCCACGGGCTACTGTTCATCCACCGTCGACCTCCTCCAGCCTCCACCTGCGACTGTTCAGCCTCCACCGCGCGCTCCTCCACCGGCTACTGTTCAACCAGCCCTCTCTATGGGCTCCTGTTCAACCACCCCTCCACGGGCTACTGTTCATCCAGCCCTCCACCGTCTACTGTTCATGCAGCCCTCCACGGGGTGGTCCTGTTCATGCAACCCTCCACGGAGTCCTGTTCATGCAGCCCCAACCGGCTCGATCGAAGGGGTCCTGTTCATGCAGAGGCAACACCATGGGTCCTGTTCAGCCACCCCACCGGGAACTGTTCATCCAAACCCCCCAACAATGCTCACTATTCATGCAGAGGCAGCATCAACCGGCTTCAGTTAGCAGCAGTAGCGAAGGAATCGCTCGATCGGGTTCAGTTAACAGCCATCGATCGATCGCCCGATTTCAGTAATGCGTAGCCTGCAGTGCAATCGCTCGGGTTCAGTTAGAGCCCAACGCCTCGCACCCACGCGCGTGCGTGTACGAGAGAAACACGCATTGCTCGGCCCCGACCACCTACCGTAACCGGGAACACCCCGATATTTTCCTCGCCCTCGCTTCTACCACGGTTTTTTTCCGTCATGTACGGCCCAAAGAATGTCATGTAGCTGCGTCTCCGGCCCACCCAGGATGAAAAGCCCATTTTCTGTCATGATTTTTTGTCATAGAAGTAGGACCCCACCACATCTATGATGATATCGTGTTTTGTCACAATTATTGTCATAGAAGTGTGATAAGTATGACAGAAAAAGTTTCATTCGGACCAAAATGTCACGGATGTGTCTTTTTTTTGTAGTGATATTAGCAAAAGGACTGAACTAAGAAAAATGGTAAAGATAGAAGTGTGATGGTGATACGATATCGGGGCACCTCCCCCAAGCTTGGCAGTTGCCAAGGGGAGTTCCCATACCCATATGATATGTCTCCTTCTTCGGAGGTGGTGATGTAGGCTTCTTCCTTAACTTGCGTTAAGGACAAAATTTTGCTCCCTTAGGTCATTGATCTCCTACTCGAGGTTTAATATCTTCTTGCATAGTGCCTGCTTGTTTTCCTGTGTAATGCCCAGGATGCGACTATATCTCCTACGTGTCAAGGCACGACTTAGAGACATAAGCCCATTCTGGAATGATCGCAAGCGTGGTATCTTTGCACAACTCATGTAAAAGAACAAGGACGAAAGAGTAAAATAGTTGGCTTACACTCGCCATGTCACACAGTGAATACAATAGCATACATTCATCCAAATAACACAGGGTCCGACTACGGACGAAATCCAAACGAGAAAAGATACCACAACCACAAGTCCTGATCGCCCCTAGTAGGAACCACTACTAATCGTCGGGATACGTAACGTAGAAACGACCACGCTCTTCATCGAACTCCCAGTGAAGTACTGTTCCATCTCCTGCATTGTTCTCGGCTGTACCTGCATTTTGTGTGTGTTGTAATCTGTGAGCCACAAGGACTCAGCAATCCCATTCCCGGGTATCAAAACTAACAAAGCCTTTAGGTGCGGAGAGGTAATAAAGTGTTTGCAGCAAGCACTAAGCAACTAGCTTACGAGTTCAGAGCGAGAGGAGAATATGTGCCAATGGTCGCCAAAGTTGATCAATAAGTGATCCTAGCTACTCACATTCATGCATAACCCCACCGTGTTCACTTTCCGAAACCCCTTAGAAAAGAGACCATCACAGTACTCACACATGTAGTGTATTCTTAAGGATATGGTGTCAAGTTATCTACAACCGGATATTAACAAATTCCCATCTGCCACATAACCGCGGGCACGGCTTTCAAAAGTTCAAAACCCTCCACGGGTGTCCCAACTTAGCCCATCACAAGCTCATAATCTGCGAAGTCGCAACTCCAAATTGGGAAGACCCGAGTATTCTCGGAATCCCGTGCTCAAGATATTTCGACAAAGGTAAAACTAATCCAGCAAGACCTCCTGGCGTGCTGACACCCTGATAGTAGCCGCGCGTATCTCGTCTGAGGCCATGACTAGATGGGACATCCTACAGGTAATACCAGATACCTCGGGTTTCCCGGCCCCGCAGAACCCCCAGTTTGGACCAACACTCATGAGGAGTACTGGCCCGGTTTGTTGATTAAGTACTCGGGTTTATAACTCCCTATGCAAGTTTTAGTTGTTAGACAAATGTAGTACCAATGTTGGGCCTTGCTGGAAAAGCTTTAAGCAGAGCATATTATCAAGGGGGGCCCATAAACCCCAACCGTGTTAGGAACGCAAAATCAAGGAACATAACACCAGTTTATCGGGTCCTAAGGTGGCATGAGTGGAACAAAACACCAAGCAGAAGGCCAAGCCTTCCACCCATTACCAATATATATGTGCATTAAGTTAATTAAGATAACTATTGTGTTATCCCAATAAACAAGCCCGAACATGGAGTAATCTTCAAACTTCACCTGCAACTAACAACGCTATAAGAGGGGCTGAGCAAAAGCATACTTAGCCAATCAACGGTTTGCTAGGAAGGCGGTTAGAGTGTTTCATGGCAACATAGGAGGCTGACAAAACAGGAATAGGCATCGAGGCATAGCTAAAGAGCGAGACAACTAGCAAGGCAAAGATAGATGTGATATCGGGGAACAATCATCTTGCCTGGGATCCCGCAAGGAAGAAGAACGAGTCCAAGAAGTAGTCAAACAAAACCTCACAACTCTGGAACGAAACCGAAGCTAACGACAGAAGCATACCGGAAAGAAGCAAACAAAACGGTAAACACACAAGCATAAACATGGCATATGATGCACAACCAAGTATGATGCATGTACAGTTTAATTATGCATGGCAATGGCAAAGTGCACAAACAACACTACAATTTAAGTGGAGCTCAATATGCAACGAGTTGCATATTGACGAAACACCACATCTAATTATTTAGTTTGCTCTCAGTTATGAACCCAACAAGTTTAATTGTATTTAGCATGGAAAGAGGTGAAGCATGAGCAAATTACACTACCTAGGCATTTTTAAATGAGGCCGGAAATAACAACAACAATTACGGAAAATCCGCATGTGCATATTTAGCAATTCTTAAGAAAACAACAATTTAAACCATTTAAATGTCGTTATCATGATGCATATGACATTTGCAAGTTTTATGCAATTTTTATTAGAAGTTGACATGAGCAAGATATGGAGTAACTCGTCACCGTGGTGGAAGGAAAGGGGTGCCACGACGGTGAATCCGAAAATGATGCCACGGCAACATATCGGTTCCGATAACTCGTTGAGATGCCGACGCAAAAGAAGTGACGCGATCGTGTCATGCAAAGAGATAGGTGGGGTGCTCCCATTACCGGGTTCCCACGGGTTGGCGACAAGGAAAACAAGGGGCATCGCACGCGATGATTCGGGCACGGTGCAAACATAAGGTGCATCTCATACAACACATGCATTCGTTCACGGGAGTCGTCTCGGTGGTATACCTTCGAAGCGTGCGTTTCGGAGGGGTACGAGTTCGTCGGTAGTGGAAGTAGTGGTACTCGCGAGTCATCGTCGAAGTTGTCGTTCACGTTTCCAAAAGGATGAAGTAGTCGTTCACGGACGTCGTGGAAGTAGTCATTCACGTTCGTAGATGTACATGTCGTCGGTGTCATGGTACTTGGGGTCTTTGGAATTGCTGGTCTCGGTTCTTGAGACGGTAGTGGTACACTCACGTAGATGATCTTGACGCTTGCGTTACACGGGTCTTCGACGGTGGTAGTCGTACACGGTTCGTAGTAGTTCGGGTCTTCCGTAGAGGTACTTGACGCATCACCGGGTGTAGTCGTACACGTTCGGAGAGGAACTTGGCATAATCCAAATTGTAGCAGTACAACAGGCCCCATATTAGTTGTACATCTCCGATGAACAAGTGGGTGACCGTGAAGGAACAACCAAAGGTGGAGGTGAGGTTGTTCAACAATTGGTTGCCAGAGAAGGGCTCAAGGATAGAAGTGGCAGTAGCAAGGCAGTGCAAAGGCGGGGCGCTGGATCTGGGCACTTGGCAGCGAGGCCACAGTAGGCACGACACCTTACAGAGGAAGACCGGCGAGGTATGGAGGGCGAGGTGATCGGAGGCGACGCAGACGAAGCCGCTGGGGCGCGCCCGAACGTGAAGATTAGGAAGGAGGCACGACGCGGTGTGGCTCAATGAAGCAATAACCGGAGTTCACGGGTGAGAGGCCGAAGTGGCCGGCGCGAGGCTGGCCTGGTGCGGAGGAGAGCAGCAACACCCGTATGTGCGGCATGGAGGAGGCCGAAGGCGAGGTGGTAGAAGGACGGCTGCGCTGGGCGGCGGTCGCCGGCACGGCACTGGCTACAGGTACACGCCGGCGGGAAGGTGGCGAGCTTGAGCCCCCCCGGCACGGGGCGGTGCGGAGGAGGATATGGACACAAGCGGCGACGCGGCGCACATGAGCTTGGCGGTGGTGGTCCAACGCTGCGAGGGCCTGGGGCCGTCCTCGGGGCGCGACGGCGACAGGAGGAAGGAGGCGGGGAGAGACTGGAGCGAGGGGTTGGGGTTGAGTGAGAGGGCTCGTGTGCGTGCATGTGAAGGAGCGGTGGCGGGCAGGAATGAGTGGGGGAGATGGGGATCGGGGAGAGCGTGGTGAGGGGTTAGGGCTAGGTTAGCAGGTTAGGTGGGCTTCGGGCCAGCTAGGTCAGGCCTAAGAGGCCAGTTGGGCTGGGCTCTCTCTTTTCCATTTATAGAAAAGAAGAAAGAAAAGAGAGAAAAATAAGAGGTTAGAGAAGGAGAAGAGGGCATGGGGTTTATTTTCTCGAACACACAAAGTGAGTTCGATCAAGGAAAAATACAAGTTGCCTGATAGAAAGATTTAAATTCAAATCCATTTGAATTTAATTTCGAATGGTTTGAACTAGGACAATATTTAGAAGAGACCAAAAATGATGAGTATATTTGGGGGAACCTCGAAATAAGGGAATAGAATTGTGGACAAGATTTGAAGGGCAAACCCGAAGTAGAAAAGACATGGGGAATATTTGCAAGTGTGTTTTGGTTATTCCAAATTAATGGAATAATAATTATTATAATAGCTCCATAAATATTAGGAGGATATGTTATAAAGAGAAGTCACTCTTCCCTCGATTTAAATGGACCAAAGTTCCACACAATTTATTTAGTTGAGTTTTAAAAATTCAAGACATGATGGCATGATGACATGATGCAATGCAAAATAATTAGAGCAAGCAAAAGAAACACACGGCGATAACCCGGAATAGCTGGAAGTCTTCTGGAGCGTCGGTCTTGGGGCGTCACATCCTGCAAGAGGCGAAAAGGGATAAACTCGATCTTCGGTTTCTTTGCTCTGTCGGGGAGGTTTGACTTTTTGAAATCCACATGCATGTCCCTAGGTTGAGGCAGTGGGACTTTGTCTTCATCTGAGCTGGTCCAATCCTTTCCCTTGGGATCATGATCTTCTTCTTCCTCCGTGGTCCAACCATAATGCTCCCTGTCCCCATAGGTCTTAGGGTCAGCAAGGAGATCAGCCACATAGCTTTCTCCCTCCGAATCCTGGGACGACATATCGCTCCAATCTGCGACAAAAACAGCTCGAAACAAAAACAGAGGATTTTTGCGTGATACGGTGGTCCAAACCTTCGTGAGAATATATAGTGAATTTTTACCGACCAGAAGAAGTAACGTGCAAGAAATCAGAGTCTGGGAGGCACACGAGGTTACCACGAGGCAGGGGGCACGCCCAGGGGAAGGGGGCGCACCCTCCACCCTCGTGTCCTTTCCGGACTGCCTCTTATTTTTCTATTTTTCTAAATATTCCAAAACGGTGAAAAATTGCCAATAAAATTGTTTTGGAGTCGGTTTACTTATCGTACCACATACCTCTTCCTTTTCGGAGTCGGAATCATTCTGGAAAGTATCTCTTATGTATTCCTCCGGGGTTACGGTTTCAATAGCATTGGTTTCAACATTTATAGGGTTACCTAAGATATAATGTTTGATTCTTTGACCGTTCACCACCTTCGGATTTGTGCCTTCGAAGTTGTTGATTTTTATGGACTAGAATGATAGACCTCCTCGATAACGTAAGGACCTTCCCATTTAGAGAGAAGTTTTCCTGCAAAAAATCTTAAACGGGAGTTGTATAGCAAGACATAATCACCTACGTTCAACTCACGTTTTTGTATCCTTTTGTCATGCCATCTTTTAACCTTTTCTTTAAACAGCTTGGCATTCTCATAAGCTTGGGTTCTCCATTCATCAAGAGAGCTAATGTCAAATAACCTGTTCTCACCGGCAAGTTTGAAATCATAATTGAGCTCTTTAATAGCCCAATATACCTTATGTTCTAGCTCGAGAGGTAAGTGACATGCTTTTCCATAAACCATCTTATATGGAGACATACCCATAGGATTTTTGTATGCAGTTCTATAGGCCCATAATGCATCATCAAGTTTCTTGGACCAATTCTTTCCAGACTTATTAACTGTCTTTTGCAAAATTAATTTCAGCTCTCTATTACTTAATTCTACTTGACCACTAGACTGTGGGTGATAAGGGGGTGCAATTCTATGGTTAACATCATACTTAGCAAGCATTTTATGGAAAGCACCATGAATAAAGTGTGAACCACCATCAGTCATTAAGTATCTTGGGACTCCAAACCTCGGAAAAATAACTTCTTTAAGCATCTTAATAGAGGTGTTGTGATTAGCAGTACTAGTTGGAATAGCTTCTACCCACTTCGTAACGTAATCACCAACAACTAAAATATGTGTATACCCATTAGAGGAAGGAAACGGTCCCATATAATCAAAGCCCCAAACATCAAATGATTCAATAACAAGTGAATAATTCATAGGCATTTCTTGACGTCTACTGATATTACCAATTATTTAACATTCATCACAAGATAAGACAAACTTACGAGCATCCTTGAAGAGAGTAGGCCAATAAAAACCAGATTGCAATACCTTATGTGCAGTTCTATCTCCAGCGTGGTGTCCTCCATAAGCTTTGGAGTGGCACTTGTGTAGGATCTATTCCTGTTCATGCTCAGGTACACAACTTTGATGCCCCAAGACCGATGCTCCAGAAGACTTCCAGCTGTTCCGGGTTTCACCGTGTGTTTCTTATTTGCTTGCTCTATTTTATTTTGCATTGCATCATTGCATCATGCCATCATGTAATTTAATTTTAAAAACTCAACTAAATAAATTGTGTGGATCTTCAATCCATTTCAACCGAGGGAACTCACATGGTGATTTCTCTTTATAACATATCCTCCTAATATTTATGAAGCTATTATAAAAGTATTCCATTTGTTTGGGATTAACCCAAACACACTTGCATATATTCCCCATGCCTCTTTTGCTTCAAGTTTCACCTTCCAATCTTGTCCACAATTCTTATCCATTTTATCGAGGTTCCTCCAAAAATCCGAGCATTTTTGGACACTTCAAAAACCAAGTCCTAGTTCAAACCCATTTGAATGAAATTCAAATGTGTTTGAATTTATATCTTTCGATCATGCCACTTCTATTTTCCTGGATCATGCTCATTTTTTGTGAGTCCAGGAAAATTTAACCCCATACCCACTACTCTCCTAACCTTCTTATCTCTTTTCTTTCTTTGCATTTTTTGTCTGTGAATAAAAAGAAGAGAAGGAAGGGAGAGAGAAGGCCTGCATCCCGCCGGCCTATTGGGCCTGACCAGCCGCGACCCACCTAACCTCCTAGGCCCAGCGCCTCCTTGCTAACCCTAGCCACGAGCCAGCCCGACCCCCATATCTCATCTCTCCCTTGACCCAACCCTCGTCCATCTCCCTCGATCCTCTAGCGCTGCCACTCTGCTCGATCCCCTCCTCACACAGCAACGCCCCCTCCTAGCCGTGCCCGATCCCCATCTTCCTCCCCTCTCCCTCACGCAACCAGAGAGGAGCAAGAGCTCCCGCTCCCCGATCCCCATCACCATCGCGCCCTCCTTCTCCTACGTCGACCAGCGGCCAGGATATCGGGAACCATCCGGCCACCACGCTACCAACTGCCGGTGACCTCCGTGTCCGTCTTCCTCGCCGGCGACCAAGGCCCAGAGCGCGCCCGCCGACCACCTCTGCGTCGTCGTCCCTCTACTCCTCGAACGCGCCACCCTAGCCAAGTCGCCTGCTCCGTCGTGCACCGCTCCTCCCGTCCTCCTCGCTGGCCTACCTCGCCCGCACGACCTCCATGTCGCCCCGTGCCATCTCCACTGTCCCCGCCACCATGGCCTCCCGCACTGGCTCTGCCTCGCCGGAGGAGCGGAGTCCTGTCGGCCGTCCTCCGCGCCTCCTTGTCCGACGGCGCCGTTCATCCCCGTTGCCGCCTCCAAGTTCGTCGCCCGCAACTCCCCTGCATCGAGCCGGTTCGCACTTCTTGCTCATCCATTGCCATGCTCGAGCGCCCGTCACTGCCAGGATCTGTGCGATACCGAGCCCCCTTGGCCTTGGTTCGATCTGGATGCGTCAAGACCACCCAGATTTTTGCCAAGTACAACTACAACCCGTGCACGTCTCCGGAATCGCCAAGTACCTCTACCGCCGATAAGTTCCTCTCCGTCAAGTGCACGAAGAACTCAAGTTCTACTACTCGGTGACGCGTCAAGTACCCCTACCGACGACCAAAGAACGACTACATACCGAAACATCAAGTTCATCTACGAAAACGTGTATGACCGTCATCGAGACCGCAAGTACCACTACATCGATGAGTACCTCTACCGTTGACCCTCGAGGGCACCGTGAACGTCAAGTTCCACTACCGATGACCCCGAACATCTACGAACGTGTACCACTACCACCGCGAGTACCACTACTGTCGCCGAAGACCCATGTACAGCTACCGCCAAGTGAACGACTACCATCGACGTGTACGACTATGAAATGTGAATGACTACTTCAACGATGACCCCGTGAACAACTACTTCCTCTACGACCCATGTACGACTACTTCCCTCGACGACTCGAACCGCTTCGAAACCCACGCTTGCAAGGTATATCGCCGAGACGACGCCCGTGTTCGAATGCTTGAGTTGTATGAGATGTTCCACTTGTTGCACCGTGTCCGAGTTATCCTTGCATGTTCCACGTTTCCTTGCGACCAACCCGTGGGAACCCGGTAACGGGAGCACCCCACCATCTTTGCATGACACGCTCACACTCCCATCGTCCTTCTTTTGTACTGATATCTCCACGAGGTGTCGGATCACTGGAACGTTGCCGTGGCACCGCTTTCGGTTATCGCCGCTGTAACACTCCAAAAATTTTGGATTGATTTTTATCAAATTATTTATTCTCTTGGAAGGAGGTTATTTAATTTTTTCTTAAAACCCCTCCTTCTCAAGTCTTTTATGACAAAAGATTTTTATGTACTTCTCAACCTTTTTTTTGCGGAAATCCTTCCAATCTATTCATCTTCAATCATGGCAGTACAACGAACACCAGAAATAAAAATTACATCCAGATCCGTAGACCACCTAGCGACGACTACAAGCACTGAAGCGAGCCGAAGGCGCGCCGCCGTCATCGCCCCTCCATCGCCGGAGCCGGGCACAACTTGTTGTAGTAGACAGTCGGGAAGTCGTCGTGCTAAGGCCCCATAGGACCAGCACCCCAGAACAGCAACCGCCGCCGATGAAAAATAACGTAGATCGGAAGGATCCGAACCGAAGACACGCGAACGTGGACGAACAACGATGAGATCTGATCAAATCCACCAAAGATAGATCTGCCGGAGACACACCTCCACACGCCCACCAACGATGCTAGACGCATCGCCGGAACGGGGACTAGACGGGGAGATCTTTATTCCATCTTCAGGTAGCCGCCGCCGTCTCGCCTTCCTGAGTAGGACAAAAAACCCTAACAAAATTGAGAAAAAGGACTAAAAACGGAGCCCTCCCGCCGGCCCTTGCCAGGATCCACCGCGCTTCCATGGCCCAAGGGCCACCGGAGACGAGGCGGACATATGCCGGCGCCGGCGAGAGGCACGAACCCTAACTTTCTTTCTTGGAGGAGGAGGAGGCAAAGCCCTGGCTGTGTTTTCACCATGTCCTTCTCAACCCTGATCTTTGGTCTTGAGAGTTTTCACCTCGTGTTGGCTCAACATAAATAACTTTCAAAGGTTTTGAGAATTTCCTTTTACAAAAAAAAACATTCCTATAAACTATGGGCTTATTCTCTCCCATTCAAATTTCTCCTTTTGCCATGACACCTATTGAACAACTTTCTCCCAAAACCCTCATTCCCACTTTGAGTCAAGTCTAACATCAATTTCAGCATCTTTCAATCTCCTTTAGATTTTCCTTCAAATTATTTTACCCCCAAAACATTTTCTGTCCTTTATTTTGGACCTTAGTGATTTACAAAGGAACTATTGGTTTCCCTTTGATTTTTGATTCCAAACAAACTCCCCTGACTAGTCCTGAGTACCCTCAACCTAGATCCATCAAGATATGCTGGTCCATAGTTCAAAATTTCAAAATTTGCTTGCTGCAAGTTTGGACCAGATTTTCCTTTTTTGGTGAAATTCATACTTTTTCTCTTCCTAAAAATCTGTGAAAATTCAGGTAGCCTCTAGATGTATCAAGAGACCTCTCCACCAAGTCCCAGCTCTAGAAATTTTTTCCAAGTACCTGAATCATTTCATCAAACAGTTGGCATGCACTGTTACTGTTCAAATTCAGTAAAGTTCAGATTTCAGTGGTAGGTTCAGTCGACAGTGTCGTTTTCTTCAGACCACCACGTCAATCTCGCTAGTGCCTGAGTTGGCGCCTTGCTCACTGCTTCCCCTCCTTATCCAGAGCGCCGCACGGTTGCTTGGCCGGTTGCGAGCGTCGGTGGCGACGTGGCTCGCCTGCACCGGCGTCTTCCGTCGTGGCCAAGCCACCCGTGGTGGCCAACAGGGGCCAACCCTGCAGAACGGTGCCGTTCGGCACTGCCCAAACCACCCAAGGCCTCTGCGTGGCCGTCCCCTCCCCTGTGCACGCTGCAGCACCGTCGACATGGCCTAAGAGGCGCAGAGCGCGCTCTCTGCCGCCGACGTGCCCGCGCAGCCGTTCCGTAGAGAACGTGAAGTGTCGCCCAAGTCTTGCCTAGCTTAGCATCGGGATGGGACCAGTAGACCGTCACGTTGATGCCCAGTCGCTTAAACCGCCTATTCGCCACGGCCTCGCCGTAACCACCCACCGGAATTATCCTGTTTGCGGCAACCGCCTCGGGCCGGCTATAAATAGCGGCCCCGAGCTCGCCTTCGACCCTGCGCCTCTCCTCCACCTCACCAGACCACGCCCAACCACTAGAAGGGCCTCGAGGAGTCCTTCTTCCCCAGCTCCGGCAGCCCCAATCCGCTTCGGGCTCCGGCAAGTCTCTCTCTGGTGAGAGCACCTCCGCCTCCCTAGTCGTGCCAGTAGCCTCCTAGTGCACCTAAACACCTAACCCGCACTTCAATTTGGCCTCTGCAGCACTCCCCGGCGAGATCCACCACCGCCCGAACGATCGTCCGCCGGAGTGAAGGCCGCCGTCGACGTGGTGCTCGCTGACGTCCAACTCCACCACCCACAGACGCGGAAGAGCACCGTGAGTCCGTAGGTACCACCCCTTCCTCTACCTCGCCATGGATCGACGCTGGCGACCACCGCAGTTCTCGGGCACCGGCGTACTCCTTTTTTGCCTGTTCAAAACTTTAAACCTGATGGGTGGGACCCCCTCGTCAGCCTCTCTGTTCTATTCGAACCGTTTTACTGGAAAACGCCTTCGGGCAAAGTACGCTTTCTCTTTTGAGTTGGCGTATTTCCTTCGGAAACGTTTTCTGTTTTTATAAACAAAACCCTGGAAACTTTCTGTTTCATTACAGATAAGTCCCTGAGCTAAAACCTTAATAACTTTTTAACAGAAGATAATTTTGAGTTGATTCTTTTTCTGTCTTCTTTATTTTTCTATCTAGTTTTTTTATCATATTTATTTGAAAAATATTTGGGACAATTTTTATGCGCGCACGGTATTTATGTTAGTATCACATTTATTTTATCCGTAGATACCGAAGGAGGTGACGGAGCCACGAACTTCACCGAGCTAGACTCCGACTACTCCGAACCAGGCAAGCATGTTTGAACCTTTGATATGAGGAGTGCTTTGCATGTTTGCTTGAGTAGTTTTCTCATGGCAGTTTATATAAGCATTTTGTGGTGTTATATTACATGCAAGACAAGCTTCGTGTGAGCTTCGAAAGTTGATGGTGACCCAACCTGATCATGTGGTGACATGATAGGTTGTAAGCTGGTATTGTTGAAGCATGCCAGTCAACCGTTTAACTCCAGTTAACGGGGATCAAGTCTTGTTCCCGTTCGTCCCCTTTTGTTGTGGTGCCAGATGTCTTCTGCAAAGAATACTGTCTAGTCGGCTACAAACCTCTTTCCTTGTACACACAAAATAGAGGGGCCGGGATGAGGGTTCCATGGCCCTAGATTAAAGCCCGTCATCCAGTCAGGTGGCATGGGTGTTTCCGGTTGGGACCGAGAGGGGGGCACCCCTTAGAGCGCGCGATATAAATTTGATCCCTTGCTATTCGAGGTTGTAGCCTCCCCCTCTTAAAGTTTTTCGTGAACTTTGTCTAGGGTGATTCTTGGCAGCGGGATGTGGAATGGGTGTGTACTGGTTAGTTGTGTTTCTGCTAAAATACCGTAAACGGAACTAGTCCTTTGTGACTACCGAAATCCGTTGACTGTGGTTAAAGAGTACAAACTCTGCAGAGTCAAAACCCATTCGAGTAGCCATGTCTATGGCCTAGCGTCAGTTTCTGTGTCAGTCTTAGTAACAGTCTCTGGTGATTAAATATAGCGCTAAGAGTGGTAAACCCGGCCGAATGTCATTCCAGTAGATAGACTAACCAGTTTATTCTGTACTGAGTATTTCCTTGAGATGATTTACTCTCACGAGCTACTTGGTTTCGAATGATTATATAAGCCCTTTATGAGATGTCGCTCAGACGTCCGACTGAGGCATTATTGTTATTTACTTCCAATATAAGCCCTTTATGTGATGTCGCTCAGACGTCCGACTATGGCATTATTGCTATTTACTTTTGATATAATCCCTTTATGAGATGTCGCTCAGACGTCCGACTGAGGCATTATTGTTATTTACTTTCAATATAAGCCCTTTATGTGATGTCGCTCAGACGTCCGACTGAGGCATTATTGTTATTTACTTTCAATATAAGCTCTTTATGTGATGTCGC
>LR738709.1:81780137-81916070 GCA_902687465.1 Secale cereale
TGATGTCGCTCAGGCGTCCGACTGTGGCATTATTGCTATTTACTTTTGATATAAGCCCTTTATGAGATGTCGCTCAGACGTCCGACTGAGGCATTATTGTTATTTACTTTCAATATAAGTCCTTTATGTGATGTCGCTCAGACGTCCGACCGAGGCATTATTGTTATTTACTTTCAATATAAGCCCTTTATGTGATGTCGCTCAGACGTCCGACTAAGGCATTATTGTTATTTACTTTCAATATGAGCCCTTTATGCGATGTCGCTCAGAGGTCCGACTGTGGCATTATTGCTATTTACTTTTGATATAAGCCCCTTATGTGGTGTCGCCCAAACGCCCGACTGTGGCATATCTATTCATTTTACCTTTCGAGGCGTCGCTTTAGACACCCGATCGGTCTTCAGTTATTTCTTTGGAATTTCGGGAGGACTACCGCCTGCCTTTCTTTTTATTTAACATGCAGCGCAAATTTATTATCTGAGTGCACATTGCTAGTCTGCTCGTACACATCATGTTTGCATTTGTTATATCTTATGTCCGAACTGTCTTGCGAGTACATTCAAAGTACTCACCTGGCTTGTTGATTTGGCCAGATGTTGACGAAGGCGATCTCATGGATGAAGAGTTCGATAGCGAGTCCGACGCCTAGAGGAGTCCCAGTCAGTCTCTTGCGATCTTGGAGTTGGTCATTGTATTATATACGCTTCCGCTACCCAAATAAATTCATCGACTCTCACGCCGCCGCTCGATGAGTTGTAAGATATTGGAGTCGTGTCACCCACTACACTGTGACATATCCACCACCACTTTTTTTACGAGTCAGTAGTTATGCCACCATACCCTTGTGTCATATCCGCCTTTATGTATAATATCGGCGTGCTCGTAATAAATTGTTGAGCAGCCTCAGCTCAACCTTGTATAATATTCAGTACTCTGGAATTCTGTATCAAGGATTTGTCTACCAGTAAGAAGGATTCTTCTACATTGGTCCAATAAAAAGGTCGGTTTCTCAGTAAATATTTTATTGGAAAACCGGTCCTGACAACCTTGGTATCAGAGCCAGGCTGACTGTAGGCAGCCACTAGGTGCGATCGCTAATCGGTTATTAGCGTATTGAGTGCTATTTTAGCATTTTACATTTGTAGCAATTTTCTGTTGGTCATCATAAATTTATGATTTGACTATTCGGATTTTTGTCTACTTTTGTAGATGGCCGGCAGCGACTGTGAGTCACAGGTGTTCGCCAATATACCTGACGGGTTTATCAAGCTTCTCGTCTCCATCACCAAGGTCGCGATCGAGCCATCGACTCGCCCAGAGTTCACACTCTACCAGCAAAAGATCAGCGACAACGTGTCAATGCACCAGGCCACGGTGCAATTCAAGGGAGGGCGTTCTGAGTCACGCCGCTTCCAATTTGTGGGCAGGGCCATGCCTACAGAGAGGCATGCCATGCAGATGGCTGCCCGTGAGGCGATAGCTCGTCTCCAGGATGCTCTTCCTTCGATGAAGACTCGTCGCTACCGCTACCTCCCATGCCACGTGCCTTACACATGTCACTGTGCGTTTGCTTGCGCAAGGGGAGAGCGAGATGAGGCTATCGAAATGTTAGTTGAGTACCTCAAGGCTCTTGAGGCAGCTTTTGATAACCTTGTGGACGACTTGGTTGCTGATCGTATGGACTTAGTTCAGAGCGGTTCCGCCAACAGGAGGGAGCTCCTCTATACATCACCACCACTGACTTACGTCTCGTCCTCAGCATCCTATGCACCTGCCATCTTAGCCACTGCTCGCCGCCTGCCTACCACTGAGGAGTTTGACCAAGTCATTGCTCCTACTCCAATCAAAGCTGCACCACCTGCCGCGCCCGCACCAACTCCTCAACCCATTACTTCGCGCCTGGAGCCTATTAGTGAGGAGGAGGTCGAGTCTCCATCACCACTGGGTCTTACCCTCGGCATGCCGAGGGAAGTCTTCACCATCTCCGACTAAGTGCGCCTAGCTGCCACGCGATGTGTCCGCCTGTATGATATGTTTATATGTAAAATAGGTTGGTGAGAAGTAGTTTGTGTGCGCATCATGTAGGAACTCGGAGAAGTGCACTAGCCTAAATAACATGTCAGGAATGTGTACGTGCATCCTGAGTGATGTATTGTATAATTACGACTTGCGTGTAAAATATGTACTAAGCGGTCCTTCTCCATGCGCAATCAAGTATTTTCTTGAAAAATCTTTGGAGTCTTAAATTTTCCGTATTTGCAAAACTTGTTATTTATTTTTGTCCCTCAGTCTTTCTCATGAGTTCTGCAAAAATACCCCAGAGTAGAAAATGACTCGTCCCTGGACTCGTTCCATGCCAAGTCCGCCGGAGGAAAATTATGGTACCCAGACAAGTAACAATTTCACGCAGGGGCAGTCAAGTCAGCAGGGCAGTGAAGCAGCATTTTCTCAAGTATGCCGCCTTTATGAGCAAAGCCAGCAGCAGCACCAAGAAATGATGAACCATGTTATCAATATGGGAAATCACCGTGAACCATATCAACAGCATTCCAAATTGTCTGAACTACAGAAGACACGTCCACCAACATTCTCTCACACTGACAGACCTCTTGAGGCCGATGATTGGCTTCGAGACATCGAAAGGAAATTAATTATTGCGCAATGTTCGGACCGTGAGAAAGTACTTTATCCACCGCGCTACCTCACTGGAGCAGCTGCATCATGGTGGGAAAATTTCCTACACATGCACCCCAATGAGAATAATATCACCTGGGAAGAATTTAAAGAAGGTTTTCGTGGGGCGCACATTCCTAAAAGCATTATGAAGATTAAGAAAAGAGAGTTTGATGACCTCAAGCAGAGAGGCATGACAGTGACTGAGTACAATAGTCAGTTTACTCTGTTATCTCGTTATGCCAACGAAGAGTGTATGACTGAAAATAAAAAGATGGAAAAATTCCTGGATGGTCTGGCACCAACACTTAAATGCCAGCTGGTCGTACACACCTTTCCTGATTTCAAAACACTTGTGGACAAGGCTATTACATTAGAAAATGAGAGCCGCAGCTTGGAGGATATTCGCAAGCACAAAAGGGATAAGACTACACATACTCGCAACAACCGGAACAAGATTGACTTTCAAAAAAATGGGGCGAACAAAACCATGACCAATGACCCACGACCGAACAAAAAATTTCATGCAAGGGACAAGGATTTTACATATCGCCCAGGTGTTACTTGCTACGCTTGTGGAGAAGAGGGACACTATGCCAAACAGTGCCCAAAACCAAGAAACTCGGCCCCAAGGCCGAACAGCAGTGGAAACAATTCAGCACCCCAAGCGTAACAACTTCAACCCCAATAACAACCACAAGAAAGGTCACTTGAACCATGTGACCAAGGAGGAAGCACATGATGCCCCGGATATCGTACTCGGTACGTTCCCTGTCAACACAATACCTGCCACGGTTTTGTTTGATTCTGGAGCTTCTCATTCGTTCATTTCAAAGGACTTTGCTTTGCAACATGATTATTCGATGTTTCCCTTGGGAAAATCAATGACCATCAAGTCCCCCGGGATTAAGCAAATCACTCAAAGTTACTGTCAAGGTGTGATTATTGAGATTGAAGGACTAAAGTTTTAGGCAAACCTCATCGTATTGGAAAATAAGGGACTGGATGTTATCCTAGGAATGGACTGGTTAACCACCAACAAAGGATTTATCGACTGCTTCAATCGGACTATAATTCTTACTCATCACCATGGGAAGACGATAAGAGTTGCAGCTCAAGAAAGACCAGTATCACGGCAACCAAGATTGAACAAGGTAGACACTTCAGAGTTAAGCAAAGTTCCAGTAGTGTGTGAGTTCCTGGACGTATTTCCCGAGGAATTGCCAGGCATGCCACCAGACCGGGAAATAGAGTTCATTATTGAGCTAGCACCTGGAACCACCCCCATTTACAAGAAACCATATAGAATGGCACCCTCCGAGTTGGTAGAATTAAAGAAGCAAATAAAAGAATTGCTAGACAAAGGATTTATACAGGCTAGTTCCTCACCTTGGGGTTCACCAGTATTATTTGCCAAGAAAAAGGATGTGACACTGAGATTATGTATAGACCATCGAGCACTCAACATGGTCACCATCAAAAACAAATATCCGATGCCACGGATAATTGATTTATTTGACCAGCTCGCACAAGCCAAGGTTTTCTCAAAAATTGATTTAAGGTCGGGGTATCATCAATTAAAGGTGCGGACAGAAGATATCCCGAAGACAACATTCACCTCCAGATACAGATTATCTGAATTTACAGTAATGCCGTTTGGACTGACAAACACCCCCGCTTATTTTGTCCACCTCATGAACAAAGTGTTTATGAAATTTATGGACAAATTTGTTGTGGTGTTTATTGACGACATCCTGGTATATTCTAAGACGCCAGAAGAACATGCTGAACATCTCCGAATTGTACTGGGAGAGTTAAGGAAACATCAACTATACGCCAAATTCAGCAAATGTGTATTTTGGTTATGACAGGTTGGTTTTCTAGGCCACGTATTGACACAAGAAGGAGTTGCTGTGGACCCAGAAAAAGTCAAGGCCGTACTTGGCTGGAAACCACCAGCCAACGTAACAGATGTACGAAGTTTCCTGGGAATGGCTGGATATTACCGAAGGTTTATTGAGGGGTTCTCCACCATAGCAAAATCAATGACACAGTTACTCAAGAAGGATAAGAAATTTGTGTGGACTGAATCTTGTGAGAAAAGCTTCCAAGAACTCAAAAGGAGATTAACAACAGCACCAGTATTGGTTGTACCAGACATACACAAAAGTTTTGAAGTATATTGTGACGCATCCCGAAAGGGCCTCGGATGCGTACTAATGCAAGAAGGCAAGGTGGTCGCGTACGCCTCCAGGAAACTACAAAAGCATGAGGAAAATTATCCTACCCATGACTTAGAATTGGCAGCAGTCATTCATGCACTCAAGGAATGGAGGCACTTTTTGCTTGGAAATCGTTGTGAAATATATACGGGCCATAAAAGCCTCAAATATATTTTCACGCAACCAGAACTCAATTTACGATAACGGCGCTGGTTGGAATTAGTGAAAGATTATGATGTTGGCATTCACTACCATCCAGGAAAGGCGAATGTTGTGGCTGATGCTCTTAGTCGAAACCCCAGCTCGGACAACGACAGTCTACAAAACTTGAGACCTGAATTTCAGCAGGAGGTCGCCAAACTCAACTTGGTGATGGTCACCGAAGGCAATATGTCAAATTTGGAAATACAGCCCACTCTAATGGAACAGATTAAGAAGGCTCAGCATGGACACCCCAGCATCGAAGGCATAAAAAGGAAAGTGAGTCTGGGCAAGGCCTCAAAATTCATCATAGACGATGAGGGAATATTATGGTTCGGGGACAGGCTTTGCGTACCCAATATTGAGGACCTCAAAAAGCAAATTCTAGCAGAAGGCCACACAGCTCCATATTCAATTCACCCTGGAGGGACCAAAATGTACAAGGACATTCAGGAATTTTTTTAGTGGCATGGTATGAAGAGGGATATAGCCACATTCATTGCGTGTTGTGATTCATGTCAGCGCATTAAAGCCGAGCACCAAAAACCAGCAGGTCTATTACAGCCAAACAAGATACCTGAGTGGAAATGGGACGAAATCGGAATGGATTTTATTGTCGGACTACCTCGGTCACAACACGGAAATGATGCCATATGGGTCATCACAGATAGATTAACTAAGGTGGCACATTTCATCCCAGTAAAGACAACCCACACCACACAGAAGCTTGCCAAACTTTATCTCTCCCGTATAGTTTGTCTGCATGGAGTCCCAAAAACTATAATATCCGACAGAGGCACTCAATTCGTTTCTAAATTTTGGGATCATTTACAGCAGGCTCTGGGAACTCAACTAGTATTCAGTACAGCATACCACCCCCAGACTGGAGGACAAACTGAACGTGTGAACCAAATCCTAGAAGACATGCTGAGAGCATGTGTTCTCGCCTATGGAACCAGTTGGGAAGAAAGCTTGCCGTATGCCGAGTTAGCATACAACAACAGTTACCAAGCCAGTCTACAGATGGCACCTTTTGAAGCCCTGTACGGGCGAAGATGCCGTACCCCATTAAATTGGTAAGAAACATGAGACAGTCGTATGTTTGGCACATACATGCTCAAGGAAGCTGAGGAGAAGGTTAGACTGATTAGGGACCGACTCAAGACAGCCCAGAGCCGACAAAAGAGTTATTACGATCAAAAAAATCGTGAAGTCAGCTTTGAACCCGGTGAAAATGCGTATCTACCTGTATCTCCTATGAGGGGCCTGCAACGATTCAAAGTCAAAGGAAGCTAGCACCACGGTTTATTGGACCCTTCCGTGTAGTTGCACGAAGAGGCACAGTATCCTACCAACTAGACCTACCCAAGGAGCTGTCAGACGTCCACGACGTGTTCCACGTCTCACAGTTGAGGAAATGTGTAAGCAACCCAGAGAAGCATGTATCTCATGAAAGCATTGATGTGCAACTAGACCTCACCTACAGGGAACTCTCAATAAAAATATTGGAGGAATCTGAAAGAAGGACCCGTCAGAAGACAATCAAGTTTCTCAAGGTTTAGTGGAGCAATCACACCAAGGATGAAGCAACATGGGAAAGAGAGGATTTTCTTCGGATAGAGTACCCACACCTATTTAAGGATCAGCTGAAATCTCGGGGACGAGATTTTTTCTAAGGGGGTAGGTGTTGTAACACTCCAAAAATTTTGGATTGATTTTTATCAAATTATTTATTCTCTTGGAAGGAGGTTATTTAAATTTTTCTTAAAACCCCTCCTTCTCAAGTCTTTTATGACAAAAGATTTTTATGTCCTTCTCAACCTTGATCTTTGGTCTTGAGAGTTTTCACCTGGTGTTGGCTCAACATAAATAACTTTGAAAGGTTTTGACAATTTCCTTTTACAAAAAAAACATTCCTATAAAACTATGGGCTTATTCTCTCCCATTCAAATTTCTCTTTTTGCCATGACACCTATTGAAAAACTTTCACCCAAAACCCTCATTCCCACTTTGAGTCAAGTCTAACATCAATTTCAGCAGTTTTCAATCTCCTTTAGATTTTCCTTCAAATTATTTTACCCCCAAAACATTTTCTGTCCTTTATTTTGGACCTTAGTGATTTACAAAGGAACTATTGGTTTCCTTTTGATTTTTGATTCCAAACAAACTCCCCTGACTAGTCCTTAGTACCCTCAACCTAGATCCATCAAGATCTGCTGGTCCATAGTTCACAATTTTCAAATTTTGCTTGCTGCAAGTTTGGACCAGATTTGCCATTTTTGGTGAAATTCATACTTTTTCTCTTCCTAAAAATCTGTGAAAATTCAGGCAGCCTCTAGATGCATCAAGAGACCTCTCCACCAAGTCCCAGCTCCAGAAAAAAATTCCAAGTACCTGAATCATTTCATCGAACAGTTGGCATGCACTGTTACTGTTCAAATTCAGTAAAGTTCAGATTTCAGTGTTAGGTTCAGTCAACAGTGTCGTTTTCTTCAGACCACTGTGTCAATCTCGCCAGTGCGTGCGTTGGCGCCTTGCTTACTGCTTCCCCTCCTTATCCAGAGCATCGCACGGTTGCTTGGCCGGTTGCGAGCGTCGGTGGCGACGTGGCTCGCCTGCGCCGGCGTCTTCCGCGGTGGCAGAGCCACCCGTGGCGGCCAACAGGGGCCAACCCTGCAGAACGGCGCCGTTCGGCACCGCCGAAACAACCTGATGCCTCCGCGTGGCCGTCCCCTCCGTTGTGCATGCTGCAGCACCATCGCCATGGCCTGAGAGGCGCAGAGCGCGCTCTCTGCCGCCGACGTGCCCATGCAGCCGTTCCATAGAGAACGTGAAGTGTCGCCCAAGTCTTGCCAAGCTTAGCTTTGGGATGGGACCAGTAGACCGTCACGTTGATGCCCAGTCGCTTAAACCGCCTATTCGGCCACGGCCTCGCCGTAATCACCCGCCGGAATTATCCCGTTTGCGGCAACCGCCTCGGGCCGGCTATAAATAGCGGCCCCGAGCTCGCCTTCGACCCTGCGCCTCTCCTCCACCTCACTAGACCACGCCCAGCCACTAGAAGGGCCTCGAGGAGTCCTTCTTCCCCAGCTCCGGCTACCCCGATCCGCTTCGGGCTCCGGCAAGTCGCTCTCTGGTGAGAGCACCTCCGCCTCCCTAGTCGTGCCAGTAGCCTCCTAGTGCACCTAAACACCTAACCCGCACTTCAATTTGGCCTCTGGAGCACTCCCCGGCGAGATCCACCACCGCCCGAACCACCGTCCGCCGGAGTGAAGGCCGCCGTCGACGTGGTGCTCGCCGACGTCCAACTCCACCACCCACAGACGCGGAAGAGCACCGTGAGTCCGTAGGTACCACCCCTTCCTCTACCTCGCCGTGGATCGGCGCTGGTGACCACCGCGGTTCTTGGGCGCCGGCGTACTCTATTTTTTCCTGTTCAAATATTTAAACCTGACGGGTGGGACCCCCTCGTCAGCCTCTCTGTTCTATTCGAACCGTTTTCCTGGAAAATGCCTTCGGGCAAAGTACACTTTCTCTTTTGAGTTGGCGTATTTCCTACTGAACATTTTCTGTTTTTATAAACAAAACCCTGGAAACTTTCTGTTTCATTACAGATAAGTCCCTGAGCTAAAACCTTAATAACTTTTTAACAGAAGATAATTTTGAGTTGATTCTTTTTTTGTCATCTTTATTTTTCTGTCTAGTTTTTTATCATATTTATTTGAAAAATATTTGGGACAATTTTTATGTGCACACGGTATTTATGTTAGTATCCGATTTATTTTATCCGTAGATACCGAAGGAGGTGATGGAGCCGCGAACTTCACCGAGCTGGACTCCGACTACTCCAAACCAGGCAAGCATCTTTGAACCTTTGATATGAGGAGTGCTTTGCATGTTTGCTTGCGTAGTTTTCTCATGGCATGTTTATATAAGCATTTTGTGGTGTTATATTACATGCAAGACAAGCTTCGTGTGAGCTTCGAAAGTTGATGGTGAGCCAACCTGATCATGTGGTGACATGATAGGTTGTAAGCTGGTATTGTTAAAGCATGCCAGTCAACCGTTTAACTCCAGTGTTAACGAGGATCAAGTCTTGTTCTCGTTCGTCCCCTTTTGTTGTGCTGGCACATGTCTTCTGCAAAGAATACGGTCTAGTCGGCTACAAACCTCTTTCCTTGTACACACCAAATAGAGGGGCCGGGATGGGGGTTCCATGGCCCTGGATTAAAGCCCATCATCCGGTCAGGGGGCATGGGTGTTTCCGGTTGGAAACCGAGAGGGGGGCACCCCTTAGAGCGCGCGATATAAATTTGATCCCATGCTATTCGAGGTTGTAGCATCCCCGTCTTAAAGTTTTTCGTGAACGTTGTCTAGGGTGATTCCTGGCAACGAGATGTGGAATGGGTGTGTACTGGTTAGTTGTGTTTCTGCTAAAATACCGTAAACGGAACTAGTCCTTTGTGACTACCGAAATCCGTTGACTATGGTTAAAGAGTACAAACTCTGCAGAGTCAAAACCCATTCGAGTAGCCATGTCTATGGCCTAGCGTCAGTTTCTGTGTCAGTCTCAATAACAGTCTCTGGTGATTAAATATAGCGCTAAGAGTGGTAAACCCGGCCGAATGTCATTCCAGTAGATAGACTAACCAGTTTATTCTGTACTAAGTATTTCCTTGAGATGATTTACTCTCACGAGCTACTTGGTTTCAAATGATTATAAAAGCCCTTTATGAGATGTCGCTCAAACGTCCGACTGAGGCATTATTGTTATTTACTTTCAATATAAGCCCTTTATGTGATGTCGCTCAGACGTCCGACTGTGGCATTATTGCTATTTACTTTTGATATAAGCCCTTTATGAGATGTCGCTCAGACGTCCGACTGAGGCATTATTGTTATTTACTTTCATTATAAGCCCTTTATGTGATGTCGCTCAGACGTCCGACTGAGGCATTATTGTTAGTTACTTTCAATATAAGCCCTTTATGTGATGTCGCTCAGACGTCCGACTAAGGCATTATTGTTATTTACTTTCAATATGAGCCCTTTATGTGATGTCGCTCAGACATCCGACTATGGCATTATTGCTATTTACTTTTGATATAAGCCCTTTATGTGGTGTCGCCCAGACACCCGACTGTGGCATATTTATTCATTTTACCTTTCGAGGCGTCGCTTCAGACACCCGATCGGTCTTCAGTTATTTCTTTGGAATTTTGGGAGGACTACCGCCTGACTTTCTTTTTATTTAACATGCAACGCAAATTTATTATCTGAGTACACATTGCTAGTCTGCTCATACGCATCATGTTTGCATTTGTTATATCTTATGTCCGAACTATCTTGCGAGTACATTCAAAGTACTCACCTGGCTTGTTGATTTGGCCAGATGTTGACGAAGGCGATCTCATGGATGAAGAGTTCGATAGCGAGTCCGACGTCTAGAGGAGTCCCAGTCAGTCTCTTGCGATCCTGGAGTTGGTTACTGTATTATATACGCTTCCGCTACCCAAATAAATTCATCGAGTCTCACTCCGACTCTCGATGAGTTGTAAGATATTGGAGTCATGTCACCCACTACACTGTGACATATGCACCACCATTTTTTTTACGAGTCAGTAGTTATGCCACCATACCCTTGTGTCATATCCGCCTTTATGTATAATATCGGCGTGCTCGTAATAAATTGTTGAGCAGCCTCAGCTCAACCTTGCATAATATTCAGTACTCTGGAATTCTGTATCAAGGATTTGTCTACCAGTAAGAAGGATTCTTCTACACTGGTCCAATAAAAAGGTCGGTTTCTCAGTAAATATTTTATTGGAAAACCGGTCTTGACAGCCGCCGTGGCCCCTTTCTTTCCACCATGGTGACAAATACTCCATATCTTGCTCATGTTAACTTTTAATAAAATTTTCATAAGAACTTACAAGTGGCATCCGCATCATGATAACAACATTAAAATGTCTAAGTTGTTGTTTGCTTTAAATTTGCTAAACATGCACATGGGGATTTTCCGGAATTGTTGTTGCTATTTACGGCCTCATTTAAAATGCCTAGATAGGTAGTTTACATTTGCTTCACCTCTTGCCATGTTAAAAAAACATTTAAACTTGTTGGGTTCATAACCGAGAGCAAACTAAATAATTAGATGTGGTGTTTCGTCAATATGCAACTCGTTGCATATTGAGCTCCAATTAATTTATAGTATTGTTTGTGCACTTTGCCATGCCATGCATATTTAAACCGGACATGCATCATACTTGTTTGTGCATCATGCCATGGTTATGATATGTGTGTTTACCATGTTGTTTGCTTCTTTCCGGTTTGCTTCTCACGTTAGCTTCGGGTTCGTTCCAAAGTTGTGAGGATTCGTTCGACTACCTCCATTTGTCTTCTTCATGGACTCGTTCTTCTTCCTGGCGGAATCCCAGGCAAGATGACCATTCCTCGATATCACCTCTATCTTTGCCTATGCTAGTTGTCTCGCTCTTTAGATTGCCTCGATGCCCATTCCTGTTTGCCAGCCTCCTATTGTTTCCATGAAACACTCTAACTGCCTTCCTAGCAAACCGTTGTTTGGCTAAGTACACATCGCCCAGCCCCTCTTATAGCGTTGTTAGTTGCAGGTGAAGTTCTTGAAGATTGCTCCATGATGAACTTGTTGTTGGGATAACACAATATATACCTGTTAAACTAATGCACCTATTTATTGGTAATGGGTGGAAGGCTAAGCCTTTCTGCTTGGTGTTTTTTTCCACTCACGCCACCTTAGGAATAGATAAACCGGTGTTATGTTCCTTGATTTTGCGTTCCTAACATGGTTGGGGTTTATGGCCCCCCTTGATAATTCGCACTGCTTAAAGCTTTTCCAGCAAGGCCCAACTTTGGTTTTACATTTGCCTGACAACCAAAATTTGCATAGGGACTAGCTACCCCGTGGACTTAATTAACAACCCGGGCCAGTGCTCCTCATGAGTGTTGGTCCAAACTGGGGGTCCTATAGGGCCGCCTTGGGGAAACCCGAGGTATCCGGTATAACCTATAGAATCACCCATCTGGTCGTGGCCTGAGACAAGATACGCGCGGCTACTATCAGGGTATCGGCACGCCGGGAGGTCTTGCTGGACTAGTTTTACCTTTGTCGAAATATCTTGAGCACGGGATTCCGAGAATACTCGGGTCTTCCCACTTTGGAGTTGCAACTCCGCAGATCGTGAGCTTGTGATGGGCTAAGTTGGGACACCCCTACAAGGTTTTGAACTTTCGAAAGCCATGCCCGCGGTTATGTGGCAGATTGGAATTTGTTAATATCCGGTTGTAGATAACTTGACACCATATCCTTAAGAATACACTACCTGTGTGAGTAACCGTGATGGTCTCTTTCCGAAGGGCTTCGGGAAGTGAACACGGTGGGGTTATGTTTGACCGTGAGTAGCTAGGATCACTTCTTGATCTACATGGCGACCGTTGGCACATATTCTCTTCTCGCTCTAAACTCGTAAACTAGTTGCTTAGTGCGTGCTGAGTCCTTTGTGGCTCACATGTTACTACACCCACCAGATGCAGGTACAGTCGAGTGCGATGCTGGAGTTGAGTCAAAACTTCAGTGGGAGTTCGATGAAGAGCGTGGCCGTTACTATGTTTCGTATCCCGACGATCATTAGTGGTTCCTACTAGGGGCGCTCGGGCCTTTGTGTTTATGGTATCTTTCTCGTTTGGATTTCGTTCGTAGTCGGACCCTGTGTTATTTGGATGATTGTATGTTATTGTATTCTTTGTGTGATGTGGCGAGTGTAAGCCAACTATCTTATACAATTTCATCCGTGAACTTTTACATGAGATGTGCAAAGATACCATACTTGAGATCATTCCAGAATGCGCTTATGTCTTTAAGTCGTGCCTCGACACGTAGGAGACATGGTCGCATCCTGGGCATTACAAGTTGGTATTCAGAGCCTTCTCCGACCTAGGAGCCCCCTGATTGATCGAACCGCTGACGGTTGAGTCTAGGCACACACACACAAAATGTTTTGCGTCGTATATATATATCGGAGTGTAGGATTTCTTTTTACTCCTCATCCCCTTCATCGCTCTGGTGAGGACTCCTAACGTTGTTTTATCTTCACTATTCTCAAAATTTCACCAAATTGTTTTTAGGATCACGCGGGTATTGTTTGGATTGTTCCGATATCTTTGTGACGAGAACATTGTTCTTGGTGCCTCCTGTCATTTAGGGGTTGTGGCAGTGTCCCGGTGAGTTGAGCTCCGAGGTGTTGTCGTCACAAATATATCGTAGCGGTTCTAGAATACCAGAGGTGGCCGACATCGAAAACTCTTCTATGCATGTCTGGTGGTGAGATTACCCCGACGTCACCTAGTACTGGGGAGATAGTTCGGGAGTATTGCCACAGCTAGTATAGCGGATGCGTTTCGAAGGTCCGAGGTAAACAGTTTTCGAGGATACTGGTTATGTGTTGACGGATGGATACGGCTGGATGTAGGTTTAGATTTGAGTGCGTCGTGCTTCCCCTGTATCCCCAACACCAGATTGCATAACCGGAAAGCTTCGGGAATTAATAGGTGGGTTTCAAGTAGCTCGTAGGTAATCTTCCAACGGGTGCATGGTATGAGGTTTGGGGTTCAACATCTAGTGAAGAGGTTTCATGGGCGCTGTTTCAATTGGGAGTTGCATCTTAAAGGATCCTTGGCTATGCTGATCCGGGGATTGCAAGGTCCTTTGTAACACGTGCCATGGGGCATTCAGCACGAACATGTGGGACGAAACCTCTATTATGTATTTGTTCCATCTGTACCTTGTTGGTTTTATTCTATCATTTTGTTCTCCCAAGTGGCTTCTCAACAAGTTGATGTACCATTAAGCTATGGAATTCATTCGTTCAATTTTGTTCGGATGTTCGTTGTGAAGACTATATGTTGCAACATATCTATCCTTTGTTTTTGTTTTGATTGTGGTATCCGAGTTGCTTCGATGTCAAATGTTGATTCCATACCTTTCCTAATCGATGTTCTCATATTTCTATGGGAGTGCTAATCCTTCTTGATCATCGAGATTGTCATGTAATTCTTTTTCAACCGATGCGTTTCTCTTCAAGTTAACCCGATCCTTTTAATATGTGCAAGACCAATTCTTGTTTTTTCTCAACGGTGTCTGTTTCATTCACCCCAAGTTGTCTTTGTTTTCCCCACCCTCCCACCCTTCTTCTTCTCGGAGCCAGAAATTCTCAAATGAAATATCCATTTTATTCATGTCATGTTTCTTCATTCTTTTCCTTCAATGTCTTTATCCGGTGATTCTCATAAAGATGATAAGGAAGCTTCAGTTTATCATTCTCCGTTCTCGTTTCTTCTCCGGTGAACTTAAATTCAAGCTTGGTATTGATCATATATGTTCCTATTGTTTCACATGTTTTTCGTGTTGGAATTTCTTATCCAAGGCTCTCTTATTTCTTCACATCTCTTTATTCATATCCGGAGTGTTGAAGATATCTCAGAAGATTCACATTTCCATTCTCAATTTGTTCTAGATATGTTGTGGTTGTTATCTCATTCAAGCCATTTAATTCAACCGGTGCGATATCTCTTAAGCAATCTTTTCCAACGATGTTTCTTTTGAGTGGGCCCTAACCCACATGTATTTTCTCAGGATCCTACCTGACTCTTCTAACTTTTTTCCGGAGTTATTCTCAGATTCTTTCAAGTGTGACGTAAGAATGATTTCCATCAGTCATATGCCTTCTGCAAGATTGCTTTCAAATTGTTTTCATCATTGGTTCAACCTATTAATTCTTCATTCCAGACTGCCTCAACAATTCATGGTGGTGTATCTCGTCGTCATTCTCAGGTTTTGAAGACCGAAGAAGAGTTCATCTTGAATCCTTCTCGTCCTTCCAAAGATTCATGGTTCTAGCTTCATGACATCCTCATAATTGTTTTCGATTGTGGGAATTCTTTTTATACCCATCCAAAGCATTTCATGAATTCTTTCCATTGTGATCCTCCGAAGGCCATCATTCCAGAAGATTTCTTCGTTCTTAGTTTTCAACTTCGCCCTTCAAATATTCTTCATTGATGCCTCTTCGTTCGTTTCCACATTCTTATCGGTGGTCCGTAGAAATGCTATATCTCTCTTAATCTTTTTCAACAAGAAGAAGTAGTATGCAAATTCTTTGCTTCTCATCAATTTAATTGGTGGAGGATACGCATAACATAATTCTTATTCTTGTTTTGTCCAAGTGATTAATCCCTTCCTTCAGAGTTTGTTCAGGAGGAATAAATCCTTGGTTTCAATTTGTTCATCTTTCTCTCCCTGCGTTCTAAGATCTCTCAATTTTCTCATCACGAAGCTCCATCTAATCATTGCAAGGCTTCAATCTTAATCTTTCATCCTTCACTTCTCATCCTTTTGTTACCGGAGTTTTTCATGGTGGTTCATCATGATTTAATTCATCCTCGAAGTTTTCATCAACATTCTTGTTGGAGCTCAAGCATTCTTCTTCTTGTATTTCGAAGTGCAATTCTTTCTACCTTATCATTTGAGATGGTGGTATGTCATTCTTGACAATTTCCTTCATGTTTTATGATTCACAAGTTATCAGGAATGAGGTATTTTAAAAACATCATTTTCTTTGTTCCGGAGATTTTTCCATCCCTTCAATTATTCGTTGAAGTAATCTTGGGATGTATCTCACCTAAAAGCTTTTTTTTCCTAAGGATTGTCGCCAATTATGGTGCTTATTAATGACCCAAATTCTTCATTTATCCTCTCGGTGAAAGAAGTTTTCATCTCTTCGTTGATCTCTAGTAACAATTGGTTTCCGTCAGTGGCCGGTTGTCACCTCATAGTTTTGCGATGTTTTCCATAAGCCCACATCAAGCTTATTCTTTTCGTTGTTGAAATTCCAACAACTCCGTTCAATCCTTCTTTGTAAAGATGCTCTTTCGAATTCATTGGTGGTAGAAGTTATCATTTTCTTCTACTTCTACTTTCTTCTTCCTAACAATCTAGCTTCTATTCTTTTGTTCCGGAGGTGTTGTAATATTTCTCTCTTAGAACCTTCATCTTGTCATATCAAGATCATGATCTTTCCTTTCTGGTCCATTTAACAAGAGTCTCGTGTGCTCCATTCAAGTTCCCTCATCTTATCAAGTTTTGCCTCTCTTTTCAACCGGAGTGTTGTCTGAAACCTTCTTACCCTTTGTGTCATTCTTTCAATTGTTTTGGAGGCAGTGTGTTGTTGATTTCATCAAGTTTCATCCCAACTTGGCAAGTTCATGTTAAATTCCTTCCATTTTCAGTCGGAGTGCTCTCCCAATTATTTCATTCTCATTACTTCTCTATCTTGTTTTAACCAGAGTGTTTTCATTTTCGTTCATCTTTGTTATTTTCTTTCATTCAAGTTGTCCAACCCTCCAAGGTTTGTTGGTTTCACTCGTTTGTCAAAGAAGCAACTTTGTTTTACCTCTTCCTTTTCCGTTTTATCCAGTGCCTTCTCCAGGATCTCGGGTCAAGATCCTCTGTTAGTGTGGGAGAGTTGTGACGCCCCAAGACCGATGCTCCAGAAGACTTCCAGCTGTTTCGGGTTTCACCGTGTGTTTCTTATTTGCTTGCTCTATTTTATTTTGCATTGCATCATTGCATCATGCCATCATGTCATTTAATTTTAAAAACTCAACTAAATAAATTGTGTGGATCTTCGATCCATTTAAACCGAGGGAACTCACATGGTGATTTCTCTTTATAACATATCCTCCTAATATTTATGAAGCTATTATAAAAGTATTCCATTTGTTTGGGATTAACCAAAACACACTTGCATATATTCCCCATGCCTCTTTTGCTTCAAGTTTCACCTTCAAATCTTGTCCACAATTCTTATCCATTTTATCGAGGTTCCTCCAAAAATCCAAGCATTTTTGGACACTTCAAAAACCAAGTCCTAATTCAAACCCATTTGAATGGAATTCAAATGTGTTTGAATTTATATCTTTCGATCATGCCCCTTCTATTTTCCTGGATCATGCTCATTTTTTGTGAGTCAAGGAAAAATCAACCCCATGCCCACTACTCTCCTAACCTTCTTATCTCTTTTCTTTCTTTGTATTTTTTGTCTGTGAATAAAAAGAAGAGAAGGAAGGGAGAGAGAGGGCCTGCATGCCGCCGGCCTATTGGGCCTTACCAGCCGCGACCCACCTAACCTCCTAGGCCCAGCGCCTCCTTCCTAACCCTAGCCGCCAGCCAGCCCGACCCCCATCTCTCATCTCTCCCTCGACCCAACCCTCGTCCCTCTCCCTCGATCCTCGAGCGCCGCCACTCTGCTCGATCCCCTCCTCACACCGCAGCGCCTCCTCCTAGCCGGTGCCCGATCCCCATCTTCCTCCCCTCTCCCTCGCGCAGCCAGAGAGAGCGAGAGCTCCCGCTCCCCGATCCCCATCACCATCGCGCCCTCTTTCTCCTATGTCGACCAGCGGCCAGGATCTCGGGAACCGTCCGGCCGCTGCGCTACCAACAGCCGGCGACCTCCGCTGGCACTCTTCTTCGCCGGCGACCAAGGCCCAGAGCGCGCCCGTTGACCACCTCTGCACCATCGTCCCTCTACTCCTCGACCGCGCCGCCCTAGCCAAGTCGTCTGCTCCGTCGTGCGCCGCTCCTCCCGTCCTCCTCGCTGGCCCGCCTCGCCCGCACGACCTCAACGTCGCCCCGCACCATCTCCACCGTCCACGCCGCCATGGCCTCCCATGCCCGCCGCCGCAGCGCCGCAGCGCTCTGCCTCGCCGGAGGAGCGGAGTCCCATCGGCCCTCATCCGCGCCTCCTTTTCCGACGGCGCCGTTCATCCCCAATGCCGCCTCCAGGTTCGTCGCTTCCAGCTCCCCTGCATCGAGCCGGTTCGCACTTCTTGCTCATCCAGCGCCATGCTCGAGCACCAGTCGCTGCCAGGATCTCTGAGATGCCGAGGCCCCTTGGCATTGCTTCGATCTTGGTGCGTCAAGACCGCCCCGATTTTTGCCAAGTACCACCCGTGCACCTCTCCGGAATCGCCAAGTACCTCTACCGCCGACAAGTTCCTCTCCGTCAAGTGCACGAAGAACTCAAGTTCGACTACTCGGTGATGCGTCAAGTACCCCTACCGACGACCAAAGAACGACTATGTACCAAAACATCAAGTTCATCTACGAAAACGTGTATGACCGTCGTCGAGACCGCAAGTACCACTACATCAACGAGTACCTCTACCGTCGACCCTCGAGGGCACCGTGAACGTCAAGTTCCGCTACCGATGACCCCGAACATCTATGAACGTGTACCACTACCACCGCGAGTACCACTACCGTCGCCGAAGACCCATGTACAACTACCATCAAGTGAACGACTACCGTCGACGTGTACGACTACGAAATGTGAACGACTACTTCAACAACGACCCCGTGAACAACTACTTCCTCTACGACCCGTGTGCGACTACTTCCCTCGACGACTCGAACCGCTCCGAAACCCACGCTTCGAAGGTATATCGTCGAGACGATGCCCGTGTTTGAATGCTTGAGTTGTATGAGATGTTCCACTTGTTGCACCGTGTCCGATTTATCCTTGCACGTTCCTCGTTTCCTTGCCACCAACCCGTGGGAACCTGGTAACGGGAGCACTCCACCATCTTTGCTTGACACGCTCACGCTCCCGTCGTCCTTCTTTTGTACCGATATCTCCTCGAGGTGTCGGGTCACCGGAACGTTGCCGTGGCACCGTTTTTGGTTATCGCCGCTGTGGCCCCTTTCTTTCAACCACGGTGACAAATACTCCATATCTTGCTCATGTTAACTTTTAATAAAAATTGCATAAGAACTTGCAAGTGCCATCCGCATCATGATAACAACATTAAAATGTCTAAGTTGTTGTTTGCTTTAAATTTGTTAAACATGCACATGGAGATTTTCCGGAATTGTTGTTGTTATTTCCGGCCTCATTTAAAATGCCTAGATAGGTATTTTACATTTGCTTCACCTCTTGCCATGTTAAAAAAAACATTTAAACTTGTTGGGTTCATAACCGAGAGCAAACTAAATAATTAGATGTGGTGTTTCGTCAATATGCAACTCGTTGCATATTGAGCTCCACTTAATTTGTAGTATTGTTTGTGCACTTTGCCATGCCATGGATATTTAAACCGGATATGCATCATACTTGTTTGTGCATCATGCCATGGTTATGATATGTGTGTTTACCATGTTGTTTGCTTCTTTCCAGTTTGCTTCTCACGTTAGCTTCGGGTTCGTTCCGGAGTTGTGAGGATTCGTTCGACTACCTCCGTTTGTCTTCTTCATGGACTCGTTCTTCTTCCTTGCGGAATCCCAGGCAAGATGACCGTTCCTCGATATCACCTCTATCTTTGCATATGCTAGTTGTCGCGCTCTTTAGATTGCCTCGATGCCCATTCCTGTTTGTCAGCCTCCTATTGTTGCCATGAAACACTCTAACCGCCTTCCTAGCAAACCGTTGTTTGGCTAAGTACGCATCACTCAGCCCCTCATATAGTGGTTTTAGTTGCAGGTGAAGTTCTTGAAGATTGCTCCATGATGAACTTGTTGTTGGGATAACACAATATATACCTGTTAAACTAATGCACCTATATATTAGTAATGGGTGGAAGGCTAAGCCTTTCTGCTTGGTGTTTTGTTCCACTCATGCCACCGTAGGAACCGATAAACCGGTGTTATGTTCCTTGATTTTGCGTTCCTAACACTATTGGGGTTTATGGGCCCTCCTTGATAATTTGCACTGCTTAAAGCTTTTCCAGCAAGGCCCAACTTTGGTTTTACATTTTCCTAAGAACTAAAATTTGCATAGGGACTAGCTACCCAGTGGACTTAATTAATAACCCGGGCCAGTGCTCCTCATGGGTGTTGGTCCAAACTAGGGGTCCTGCAGGGCCGCCTTGGGGAAACCTGAGGTATCTGGTATAACCTGTAGCATCACCCATCCGGTCGTGGCCTGAGACGAGATACGCGCGGCTACTATCAGGGTGCCGGCACGCTGGGAGGTCTTGCTGGATTAGTTTTACCTTTGTCGAAATATCTTGAGCACGGGATTCCGAGAATACTCGGGTCTTCCCAGTTTGGAGTTGCGACTCCGCAGATCGTGAGCTTGTGATGGGCTAAGTTGGGACACCCCTAAAGGGTCTTGAACTTTCGAAACCCGTGCCCACGGTTATGTGGCAGATGGGAATTTGTTAATATCCGGTTGTAGATAACTTGACACCATATCCTTAAGAATACACTACTTGTGTGAGTAATCGTGATGGTCTCTTTCCGAAGGGCTTCGGGAAGTGAACACGATGGGGTTATGTTTGACCGTGAGTAGCTAGGATCACTTCTTGATCAACTTGGTGACTGTTGGCACATATTCTCTTCTCGCTCTAAACTCGTAAACTAGTTGCTTAGTGCTTGCTGCAGACACTTTAATAGCCTTTCCACACCTAAGGCTTTGTTAGTTTTGATACCCGGGAACGGGATTGCTGAGTCCTTTGTGGCTCACAGATTACTACACCCACCAGATGCAGGTACAGCCGAGTACGATGCAGGAGTTGAGTCAGAACTTCAGTGGGAGTTCGATGAAGAGCGTGGTCGTTACTATGTTTCGTATCCAGACGATTAGTAGTGGTTCCTACTAGGGGCGATCAGGCCTTTGTGTTTATGGTATCTTTCTCGTTTGGATTTCGTGTGTAGTCGGACCCTGTGTTATTTGGATGATTGTATGTTATTGTATTCTTTGTGTGACGTGGCGAGTGTAAGGCAACTATCTTTTACAATTTCATCCCTGAACTTTTACATGAGATGTGCAAAGATACCATACTTGAGATCATTCCAGAATGCGCCTATGTCTTTAAGTCGTGCCTCGACACGTAGGAGACATAGTCGCATCCTGGGCATTACAACAACGTCTAATAATACCATCTACTCCTTCTTTATAAAGGTGTGGGTCATCCCAGAAGTAATGTCTCAAATCATAGAAGAACTTTTTCTTTTGCTGGTATGTGAAACTAGGTGGTATAATCTTAGCAATAGTGTAATTAGCGTAATCAGCATACCATGGAGCAGTACGAGAAGTATTTATGACAACTAATTGTTCATCAGGAAAGCTATCATCAATAGGTTATGGGTCATCAAGAATATTCTCTAGCCTAGACAAGTTATCTGCAACGGGGTTCTCAGCTCCCTTTCTATCAATAATATGCAAATCAAATTATTGCAGCAAGAGAACCCATCTAATAAGTCTAGGTTTAGCATCTTTCTTTTCCATAAGGTATTTGATAGCAGCATGATCAGTGTGAATAGTTACTTTAGAATCAACAATATAAGGTCTAAACTTATCACATGCAAATATAACAACTAAAAACTCCTTCTCAATAGTAGCATAATTTCTCTGGGCACTGTCTAGAGTTTTACTAGCATGTTGGATAACATTCAATTTCTTATCAACTCTTTGTCCTAGTAATCACTAGCATCGCACATAATCTCAAAGGGTAAATTCCAGTCAGGAGGCTGGACAATAGGTGCAGAGATCAATGCTTTCTTAAGTATTTCAAATGCTTCTAAATAATAATCATCGAAGACAAAAGGAACATCTTTTTGTAAGAGATTAGTCAAAGGCCTGGAGATTTTGGAGAAGTCCTCAATGAACCTCATATAAAACCCGGCATGACCAAGGAAACTTCGTATACCTTTGATGTCCTTGGGACACAACATCTTTCAATAGCATCAACCTTAGCCTTTTCAACTTCAATACCTCTTTCAGAAATTTTATGTCCCAAGACAATGGCTTCATTAACCATAAAGTGGCACTTCTCCCAATTCAAGACAAGATTAGTGTCTTCACATCTCTGCAAAACTCGATCAAGGTTGCTCAAGGAATCATCAAAAGAAGTTCCATAAACGAAAAAATCATCCATGAAAACCTCAACAATCTTTTCACAAAAATCAGAGAATATAGCCATCATGCATCTTTGAAAGGTAGCAGGTGCACTAAATAAACCAAAAGGCATACGTCTATAAGCAAAGGTACCGAAAGGACAAGTAAAAGTGGTCTTTTCTTGATCCCCTTTTGACAAAGGTATTTGAGAGAAACCAGAATAACCATCTAGAAAGCAAAAATGAGTGTGTTTGGATAACCTTTCTAGCATTTGATCAATAAAAGGAAAAGGGCAATGATCTTTCTTAGTAGCTTTATTTGATTTGCGGAAATCAATTACCATCCTATAACCTGTAACAATTCTTTGCGGGATCAATTCATCTTTATCATTAGGAACAACAGTCATACCTCCCTTCTTAGGGACACAATGGACATGACTTACTCACTGGCTGTCAGCAACTGGATAGATTATACCTACCTCTAGAAGCTTTAGTATTTCCTTCCTTACCACTTCTTTCATCTTAGGATTTAACCGTCGTTGATGATCGATAACCGGTTTAGCGTCCTCATCCAATTTTATCTTGTGTTGGCATAAAGTGGGACTAATGCCCTTAAGATCATCTAGAGTATATCCGATAGCAGCACGATGCTTCTTCAGAGTTTTCAATAGTTTCTCTTTTTCCTGCTCTGAAAGGTTAGCACTAATAATAACATGATATATCTTCTTTTCATCGAGATAAACACACTTAAGAGTATTAGGTAATGGTTTAAGTTCAAACACGGGATCACCCTTGGGTGGAGGAGGATCCCCTAGAATTTCAATAGGCAAGTTGTTTTTCAATACGGGTCCCTGCTTAAAGAATATTTCATCTATTTCCCTTCTCTCATTCATATACATATCATTTTCATGGTCTAGCAGATAATGTTCTAAGGGGTCATTAGGAGACACAACAATAGAAGCAATACCAATAATTTCATCCTTACTAGGTAATTCTTTATCATGGGGTTGCCTACGAAATTTAGCAAAGTTAAAATCACGAGACATATCCCCTAAACCAATAGTAACAATATCTTTTACGCAGTCTATCTTAACATTGACAGTATTCAAGAAGGGTCTACCAAATATAATGGGACAAAAATCATCTTGTGGGGAACTAAGAATAAGAAAATCAGCAGGGTATTTAACCTTCCCACACAAGACTTCAACATCTCTAACAATCCCAACTGGTGAAATAGTGTCTCTATTTGCAAGCTTAATAGTGACATCAATACCTTCTAACTCAGCAGGTGCAATATCATGCATAATTACCTTATATAAGGAATGAGGGATTATACTTGCACTAGGACCTACGTCACATAAACCATGATAGCTATTATCTCCTATTTTAACAGAAATAACAGGCAAGCCTACAACAGGTCTATGTTTATTCCTAGTATCGGGTTTGGCTATTCTAGCAGCTTCCTCTTGGAGGTAAATAACATGTCCATCTAAATTTTCAACCAAGAGATCTTTAACCATAGCACCACTAGGTTCAACTTTAATTTGCTCAGAGGGTGTAGGTGTTCTAGTATTAATCTTACAAACCATAGTTGAAGCTTTAGCATGATCCTTTATTCTAACAGGGAAAGGCGGTTTCTCAATACAAGTAGTAGGAACAATAGGATCAACATTATAAGTGATAGTCTTTTCTTCAACTTTAACAGGTTCAACTACTTTTACTTCAATGGGAGGATGGTATTTAAACCACTTCTCCTTGGGGAGGTCAACATAAGTAGCAAATGATTCAAAGAAAGAAGCTACTATCTCAGAGTCAAGTCCATATTTAGTGCTAAATTCATGGAAAACATCGGTATCCATAAAATCTTTAACACAATCAAACTGAGGGGTCATACCTGACTCCTTACCTTCGTCGAGATCCCAATCTTCATAGTTGCGTATAATTATTTACAATAAATCCCATTTGAATTCAATAGTCTTCATCATAAAAGAACTAGTACAAGAATTATCGAGCATGGAACGATTATTGAGAGAAAGCCGAGCATAAAATTTTTGAATGACCATTTCTCTTGAGAGCTCATGATTGGGGCATGAATATAACATTGACTTAAGCCTCCCCCAAGCTTGAGCGATACTTTCTCCTTCGCAAGGCCAAAAATTATATATATAATTACGATCACGATGAACCTGATGCATAGGATAGAACTTGTGATGAAATTCCAACTTCAGTCGATTATAGTTCCATGATCCAATATCATCGCATAGTCTAAACCATGTCAATGCATCTCCCTGCAAAGATAAAGGGAAGACCTTCTTCTTGATAACATCCTCTGTTATACCTGCAAGTTCAAATAATCCACAAACTTCATCCACATACATTAGGTGTAAATCGGGATGCAATGTTCCATCTCCTGTAAAGGGATTATCTAGCAGTTTCTCTATCATACCCGAAGGAATATCAAAGCAAACATTTTCAATAGGTTCAGTGGGTTGAGGAGCAACTCTTTGCTCTTATGGTCGGGGTGAAGATACCCCAAACAAGCCCCTCAAAGGATTATGAGCCATAGTAACAAGTAACAGTAAATTTCAGCACACTATATAAACTTTTCCTTACCAAATTCCACTTACCAAAGGCGCTTCAATCCCCGACAACGGCACCAGAAAAGAGTGTTGATTAACCACAAGTGTAGGGGATCTATCTTAGTCCTTTCGATAAGTAAGAGTGTCGAACCCAACGAGGAGCAGAAGGAAATGATAGATGGTTTTCAGTAAGGTATTTTCTGCAAGCACTAAAATTATCGGTAACAGATAGTTTTGTGATAAGGTAATTGGTAGCAAGTGACAAATAGTAAAAGTAAATAAGGTGCAGCAAGATGGCCCAATGTGGGGACCCCGACTTAGAAGTCGAGATCACCGAATGCACGTGTACAGTGATCCCAGAGATCAATGCTCACTGAACACACAGAAGCTGAAATAACAAGAGTCTTACATCCATACAAATAGTCTTACACGAATTAAGGCCATTATGGCCAAGTCTTACATAGATAGAGCCTCACGGGCTGAATAGGAAATAACTCAAGTAGCGGAAGTCTTCGATAACGGGTAGAACCCATGCCATCTGCCTTAACCCTACAGGCATTCTGACTGGGATAGCGTCCTAGTTCGCATGATCGTCTCCAAAGAACTCTTCCTCATATTCCTGTTCTTCCATGCCTGGCCAATTAAATAACCAGTGGCAAGCCAATGAGTACTTTGAATGTACTCGCAAGCAACCCATGATGTGGTTCAAAGTAACAGTGCAATTGAATAATAATGATCAATCTAGCAAGGCTAGAACAAATATTCTACCATCAAGTTCATGCATCAACAACCTCGCGTAACCTCGAAGACAGGTTACCGATATCTACATGATTATGATTCAACTCATCGAGTCAAGTCACCACCTTGACTCATCACGCACATTCCAACACCGATGAAGTAAAATTCTGGACATAGTTTAAGTAGCACCACCCAACTGCCCATGACCGTGGACACGGCTATTCGAATAGTTTTACACTCTGCAGAGGTTGTACACTTTACCCACAAGATCCGGGGAACTTCCGTGTCATCCACGACCCGCGGTACCTCAAGTACCCGGGGTAAGCACCCGGTCATTACCTTTCCTTAGACGACACTAACATAGAGTCCACTCGTTGGTACACGGCCCTCGGGTACAAACAATAGATCACGGGACTTGCCCTAATTTCAATGTCACACGTACCCGAAGGGACCAACGGTGTGTCCGGTGCCTTGTAAAAACAGTCATGGCCATCTATCCAAGCACGACCCCGTCCCGGGAAAGACCTCAAGTCTTCCCGTCACTAGTAATGCGGGCACCATGCTAGTATCGACCTAAGTAATCAATAAAGCCCCGTCCCATAAGGGGTAGTGTGGTTGCACATGTTTGGTTGGGACGGTAGTCACACATAAATCTAATCCATCATTCCACCATGCACATGATATTACCGACACATCACTTCTTTCTCAAGTGATGACCTAACACATCATCACCCTCGGGCATTAGGGGCACCCGATGGGTTCATGCAAAGATTTCAACTACGAGGGTTCATATCCCACATGCATCATATAAGCATCATGACCATCTATTTGCATGTCATCTAGCACTTAGCAAGATCAAGATCAAGCAAGCATCATGTGGTGGAATCAACTAGGTTACCATCGTAACCCTAATATCATGCATCGGAAACAAACGGGTTCCAAGGAACAAGTGTATCATGGTCAAAGGGCTGCTTGCCTGGATTGGCTTGGTCTTCAAAGTCTTCAAATCCTTCTCCTTCTCCTTCCACAGCAACTTCGTCAAATACGGGATCTATACGTCGCATAATAACCACGGAAAAATAAGAATACAAACAAAACAGAAAAATCAAAGTGCTCAGAAAAATGTCAACTCATTTTTGTAAAATACTAGAGGAATTTCTAAGATGGGGAAAAATCTTAGTTGGAGTTTTGGAGTAACAGAATGGAATATATTGATTTTTGAACAGGAGTATTACTGCCCAAATTTGAATTTAAATTTGAACAGTACAGAAAAGTTTCATGGATTTGAATGAAAGTGGTACCATTAAATAGGTTGGAATATTACAAGATTTTAGGAGTTGGAATTATTTAATTTGGACCATTATTCTTTTCTGTAGAAATGTTTAAAACATTTACAGAAAAAGAAAAAGAAAAAGGGTCCTGTGCACTGGGCCAGAGGAGGCCACAGTGCACGGCCCAGGCGGTCCAGCCCAACCGCACGGGAGCCTGCGCGCGCACGTCAGGTTTTTAAACCTGACGGGCGGGGCCCGTGGGTCAGTGGCAGAGAGGAGGGGGAGAGAGGTGTGGGGATGACAGGCGGGGCCCGCCTGTCATCTCTAACCCCACGGCCACGGCGACGGCGAGCTCACCGGCGAGGTTCCCGGCCACGGCGACGGCAACGGAGGGCAGGGATGGAATCAACGTCGTGTCGCGGATGTAGGGGTGGTGGTGCGGCACGGCGGGGAGGTCTGGTTCACCGGCGGCGAGGTGGGACGGCGGAAGCTCGTCGGAGGGTCGTGGTTCTGGTCGTTTCCGACTGACACAGAGAGGGGAAGCAAGAGGGAAATGGTCAGTGTGGCTCGGTGGTTCTAGATCGGGCAAGAAGAAGAGCGGGGAAGGCCCGTACTGCGGGATCACCGGCGGCCCAACGCGGCGGCGCTCCGGTCGATCCCGAGTACTGGGACCTCTTGGGGTCGAACTGAAGGTGCTGGAGGGCTCAGTGGAGTGGAGTGAGGCTGGTGGTGCTGCTAGAGAGGCTCGGGAGGGGCTAAATATAGGAGCTCGACGGAGGCCCGTGGTCCAGTGCGCCGGCGAGCTCCGGCTCGAGGCTACAGCGCACGGGAGGCCAAGGGAATGGGTCCGTGGAGTTCCTGGACGATCTCCACGTCCAGCTGAGGGAGAAAGAGAAGCGGGGGAGCGTCAGGAGCGTGCGCGTGTGCGAGGCAGAGGAGTGGCCGCCGCGGGCGGCCAGCGCGCGTGCAACGACGGCCACTGGAGGGCGCAGGAGGAGGGGGGACAGCGCCGGGGAGGTCGCGGACGTCGAGATGCCTCGACTGGCGTGAAGGGGGAGGCCCGAGGCTGTCGGGGTCAGCGATTGGCCGGAGCCACCGTGCGGAGGTGCACTGTTGCGCGCTCCAGAGCGTGCGTATTGCTGGCATCATCGCGCTCTCGCCGTTTTGGTCCAAACCAGCGTGTCCAACAGTGTCCAGCACGTTGAGGAAAGAGTAAAGAAATGGCCTGAGGCCTTGGATGCCCTGGAGATGCTGAGAGAGAGTGGAGATGCTGGTGAAATGGTGAAAACCTGCTGTCCAGCAAGGTAAAACAGGGCTTTCACCCCTCAATCATGGAGCTGGGGTGCTGGGGAAGTTACTGGTGGTAGCTAGTAACTCAATGATCATGTGGTAAGAAGTTGAGGCCATGGAGAAAAGTAAAAGTGATCAAGTTGGAGGTTTTAGCAATTCTGCAGAAGGTGTTTGATCAGTGTTTGGTCAAGTAAATGACCTCCACTTGACATGGCACTTAACAGGGTTGAAAGACATGAGAAAATAGGGTGCTTCACCAAATTTGGGCTCATTTGAAGAAACTAGCCAATGTAACTTTGGTGAACCCTAGAAATCAACAGAAACAATTTCATCTTGATTGAGTCAAGCTAATCATCTCCCCTTGATGCACCACTTGGTGTAGCATCATCATTTGGGGTATTGATCATGCCCACAAAGTTTGAAGCTCCAGATAAAAAGTTGGTAATGTAAAGTTGTTCAAATTTGCATTTGAACAGAAAGGGTTTTGAGGTGATCTGATCAAGTTGCTCTATTCAAATTCTTATGCCATTTGGTCTAGATGCCTTATTAGGTCATTCTAGCATGTGCACCAAGTTTGAGAGCATTTGGACAAGTTTGGCAATGTAAAGTTGCTCAAACTTCAAATATGGACAGAATGGTTATGAAGGGGTTTGCGGATGTTTTCTTGCTCCCCAAGGCATGGGACTTGGCAAGATCATCAAATATGTCATATATGACATGATAGAATTTCCCTGGAATTTTTGGAGAAAGTTTCCGTTGTAAATATTTCAAAAGCTTGAAATATCCAGAAAGGGTTTTAGAGGGTTTAGCCCATTATTTTGAACATGACCAAGTGTTGAAACTCTTATATATGGACAATATATGTCCTTTGAGTCTCTCTGAATTTTGGCAAATATTTTTGAAATAGTTAAATAATTTTCCCCTATTAAAGACCATTTCTGGCCTTAAGAAAAAGCTTTTAAATAAAATAGGAAAATAACTTTTAAAATTATACCTTTGAGGTTTCTGGGAGTCCTATGACTACTAGGTCTCAAATAAACCTTTTGAAATAATTTTCTCACCCTAAATCAAGTACTTGCAGTGCAAATCTCAATTCAGGGGTTTTTGGAAAACTAAATTTATAAAATACATTTTGGCCAAATTAATTTTGTAGGAAAATACTATACTGTTATATAAAACTTGGCATGATCATTGGGCAGAAGTTTTGAGTATGAAGATGAAATCTACAAGAGATCATAGTTGACTTTAATGAGCACATGAAAAGCACATGAAGAAAACTCAATTCCAAATAAAAGCCAAATGATGCTAAAAAATTTTGCTGGTCCAAATTTTCATGCTTCAAAGATACAAATAACATGTTACAAAATGCAGGGTGTGACAGACCTACCCCCCTTACAAGAATCTCGTCCCCGAGATTCCTAAACTAGGGCTTAAAAGAGGTCGGGAAACTCGGATCTAAGATAGTCTTCTCGTTCCCAGGTTGCTTCTGCTTCGGTGTGGTTGCTCCACTGGACCTTGAAGTACTTGATGGTACGGCTCCGCGTATGTCGTTCTGCTTCGTCCAGAATGCGAATGGGCTTCTCGCGGTAGGTCAAATCAGGCTGCAGATCAATGGCTTGGTGATCCACATCCCTGTAGAGATTGGGCTTGTCCGGAACTTGGAGACATTTCCGGAGTTGTGACACATGGAATACATTGTGCACATTGGATAGCTCAGGTGGTAGTTCCAACTGGTAAGCCACTTCTCCTCGTCGTGCAGTGATCTCAAAGGGTCCAATGAACCTTAGTGCGAGCTTCCCCTTGACATGGAAACGCTTGGTTCCCTTCAGAGGAGTTACCCGCAGGTACACATGGTCCCCGACATGGAAACTCATGTCTCGGCGTCGAGTGTCAGCATAACTCTTCTGCCTTGACTTGGCTGCCTTTAATCGCTCTCTGACTAGTTGGACTTGCTCTTCTGCTGCGCGGAGATTATCCGGTCCAAAGACTAGTCCTTCTCCAGTCTCTGACCAGTTGAGGGGTGTGCGACATCTGCGTCCGTACAACACCTCAAATGGTGCCATCTGAAGGCTTGACTGGTAACTGTTGTTATAGGAGAACTCGGCAAATGGGAGACAATCTTCCCACTTGGCTCCATATGCCAGGACACAGGCTGGGAGCATGTCTTCGAGAATCTGATTGACTCGCTCTGTTTGACCTCCGGTCTATGGGTGGAAAGCTGTGCTGAAAGACAACTTGGTTCCCAGGGCTTCTTGGAACTTCTTCCAGAACCTTGAGGTGAACTGGGTTCCTCGATCTGACACAATCTCCTTGGGAACACCATGAAGACTTACGATTCGGTCGATGTAGAGAGCTGCCAGCCGGTTGCCATCATAAGTGGTCTTGACAGGAATGAAGTGGGCCACCTTGGTCAAATGATCAACTATGACCCAGATGGAGTCATGTCCTCTATTCGACCTTGGTAATCCAGTGATGAAGTCCATTCCGACTTTATCCCACTTCCACTCAGGAACCTTGAGTGGTTGAAGCAATCCAGCAGGTCGCTGATATTCAGCCTTGAACCTTTGGCACACATCACACCTTGCAACATAGGTTGCAATCTCTCTCTTCATACCGTGCCACCAGAATCGTGTCTTCAAGTCTTGGTACATCTTGGTTCCTCCGGGGTGGATGGAATACGGGGTGTTGTGGGCTTCTTGCAGAATCAGCGTCTTCAGCTCAGTGTTGTTTGGTACGCAGAGGCGACCTTTGTACCAAACAATCCCGTGCTCGTCTTCGGAGAATCCTGGGGCCTTGCCCAGCTTCATCTTCTTCTTGATGCCTTCAATGCTTGCGTGTCCATCTTGTGCCTTCTTGACATCGTCCATCAGGGTCGGTCTGACTTCCAAATGATCCAGAAATCCAGGGGTGACCAATTCCAAACTGAATTGTTCGATCTCCTTAAACAAGGCTGGCTGCCTTTCTTGAATAACGGCATTCAAGGAGCAAGCCTTCCTGCTTAAGGCATCGGCCACCACGTTGGCCTTCCCAGGGTGATACTGAACACTGAGGTCATAGTCTTTGATGAGTTCCAACCATCTCCGCTGCCTCATGTTCAATTCCTTTTGGGTGAAAATATACTTCAGACTTTTGTGGTCTGTGTAAATCTCACACCGTTTCCCTAGGATGTAATGCCGCCATGTCTTCAAGGCATGAACTACTGCCGCTAGCTCAAGATCATGAGTAGCGTAGTTCTCCTCATGGGGTCGTAACTGCCTGGAGAGGTATGCTATGACGCGGCCTTCTTGCATCAGAACGCTTCCCAATCCGGTTCGAGAGGCATCACAATATATCACGAACTCCTTGTGAATATCAGGTGTTGCCAGAATTGGGGCGGTGGTCAATCTCTTCTTGAGCTCTTGGAAGCTCTCTTCGCATTTTGGCGTCCACTCGAACTTCTTGTCCTTTTTGAGGAGCTGAGTCATTGGTCGTGCAATGCTAGAGAATCCTTCCACGAACTTGCAGTAATAGCCCGCTAGTCCGAGGAAGCTTCTGACTTCCTTGACGGTCGTTGGAGATTGCCATTGGGTCACAGCTTCGATTTTTGCAAGATCAACAGATAATCCTTCCTCGGTCAAGACATGACCTAAGAATCCAACTTTATGCAGCCAGAACTCGCACTTGCTGAATTTGGCATACAGTTGGTGCTCACGAAGCTTGTCTAGGACCATCCTCAGGTGCTGCTCGTGCTCTTCCTCCGACTTCGAGCACACAAGAATGTCATCAATGAAGACAACAACAAACTTGTCCAAATATTCCATGAAGACTTTATTCATGAGATACATGAAGTAAGCTGGGGCATTGGTTAACCCAAAAGACATGACCGTGCACTCGTACAGGCCATATCTGGTTACGAATGCCGTCTTCGGAATATCTTGGGGTCTGATCTTCAGCTGGTAGTACCCAGATCTGAGGTCGATCTTGGAGAACACCTTGGCTCCGCTGAGCTGATCAAACAGATCTTTGATCTTGGGAAGTGGGTACTTGTTCTTGATTGTAACTTCATTGAGGGAATGATAGTCAATGCATAAGCGGATGGTACCGTCCCTCTTGGCCACAAACAGAACAGGAGATCCCCAAGGGGAGGCACTTGGGCGGATAAATCCCTTCCTTAGCTGCTCTTCCAGCTGCTTCTTCAACTCGGCTAATTCTTCCGTCCCCATTCTATAAGGCTTCTTATAGATGGGTCCTGCTCCGGGCACGAGCTCGATGATGAACTCAATGTCACGGTCAGGGGGCATTCCCGGTAGTTCATCCGGAAAGACATCAGGATACTCACATACCACCGGTACTTGATCTAGCCCAACTTCAGACAGACAGTTGACTTTAGCGGCTTGAGTGGAAGAGGAGTTGGAAGCAAACTTGACTTCGACTCCTTGGTCATTGGTCACAGTGACTGTCCGATTGGCACAGTCTAACAAGCCTTGGTGCTTGCTGAGCCAATTCATGCCTAGGATCACATCCAAGCCTTGCGATCTCAGGACGATAAGGTCTGCTAGGAAGTCTACACCGTTAATGGTAATACTGACTCCTTTACAGCCTATCTTGGCTCTCATCTCGGCTCCGGGGGTTTGTACCACCATAGGGTTATTCAGGGGTGTAGGGGTCATGCCACTTTTTAATGCAAATCTTTGAGTGACAAATGAATGCATTGCTCCAGAATCAAACAAGACAGTTGCAGGTGCTGAGTTGACAAGGAACGTACCCAGCACGACGTCCGGGTCTTCCTGGGCTTCTTCAGCAGTGACGTGATTCACACGCCCCTTCCCATAGTTTGGTGGATTGCGAGGAGCTGGGTTCCTTGGTGGCATTCCACGGCCTTGTCCCTGGTTCTGCGCATTGGGGCGCGGGGCATCAGGCTTCTTGTTGGGGCACACCCTTGAGATGTGTCCGGGCTGACCACATCCAAAGCAAGTGACTTGGTTTGGATTGATCTTGTTGCCACCACTGGTATTGGGGTTGAAAGCTGGCCTGGGGTTGGCATACTGCTGAGGCTGAGGATTGGCACGAGGTGCAGGAGCTCTTGGTTGCTGATAGGTTGGCTTGGCCGGGGCTGACTGCCACGGACGAGGCTTCTGGTTGCTGGAACTTCCCTTACTGACCAACTTGCGCTTGCGAGTGTCTTCCAAAGCACGCCGCTTGTCTTCAAGCATAAGTGCCTTGTTCACCAGGTCAGGGAAAGACGGGCAGTCGCACACGACAAGCGAGTATTGCAGAGTCTGATTAAGGCCTTCCATGAAGCGCTCCCTTTTGGCAGCATCAGTGCTGACATCTTCAGGGGCATACCTTGACAGAACACTGAACTTCTGCATGTACTCCTTGACAGTGCCACTTCCTTGCTTCAGGGATCGGAACTCACGCTTTTTGATAGCCATAATTCCGGAAGGAATGTGGGCCTTGCGGAATTCTGACTTGAAGTTAACCCAAGTGATGTCTTGTTCAGCATGCATGACCTTGAATCCATCCCACCAAGCTCTAGCAGTCCCCCCGAGGCAGTGGGCTGCATAAGCCACCTTCTCGCGATCTTCGGTGCATCCGACTAGTTCCAGGATCTCCTCAATGGAACGGACCCAGTCGTCTGCATCCAGGGGTTCAGCAGTCTCGATGAAGGTTGGCGGTGCATGCTTCTTGAACTCTGCCAACGTGGAACGTCCATTGCCATTCCCCGCCGGCTGGCGGTTGTTGGTGACAGCTTGAGCAATCAGCTGGAGAGCTGCAGTGTTGGCTTGGCGTTCCTCTCGGAAAGCTTGGAGAAGCTGAGCCATGTCCATGCTTGGAGGAGGTGGTGGTGGAGCTTGGTCGTTGGTTTGGTCGTGGCCTTCCTCTGGCTGAGAGGATGCTCCGGCTTCGAGCTGCTGGGTAGAGGTACCAGTACGAGTTACAACAAGCATCCTGTTGGAGCGGTAAAAGGTCTCATGACTCGGAAGAGGGAAAGCAAAATAGATGGGTGCCTAGTAAGGGGGTGGGTGTGACACTAAATCAAATCATGCAAGGGCCGTAAGGCCAAAACACATTCATTAAAAATCCAAATGGGTGATGTAGTCGTTTACACATTCCCGAAGGAAGAATACGACATACATCCAGACACAACAAAAGCAAACACTAGATGGTTTCATATGAACCATACAAGGACTCGACTGCGCATAGGGGTTACACGACCTATCCTACCGTAGAGGTTACAACTGGCATATCCGAGTAGCGAATAATGCCTAAGCGGCGGAATGCTCGGTCGCGTATTCCGGCTCTTCTGGGTCTTCCTCCTTGTCTTCATCTGTCTGGGCTCCCTTGTCGCTTGAGGGTGTAGGGGAGTGGAGGAGTTGGATACGACGTGGCTTTGACGGTGGTGCAGGGAAAAGCTTGCGATATTCCCTTGCTGTCATCCGGCGTCGCCGAGGTGGTTCTTCACCCTTGGAAGACATATCCTCGGAGGGCCTTCCGCCTCGATATGCGATAGCGGATTGTCCAGAAGGTGCTCCTTCCTTCTTGATCCTGTTTGCCTTCTCTTGAGCTCGACGAAGAAGTGCCTTGGTCTTGTGAAGTTCTTCTCGAAGCTTCATTGATTCCGAGGCCAAGTCTTGTGCCAGGCTGTCGGCACATAGACTGAAGTAGGTCTGGAATCGAAGCGAGAGTCCTTCCTTCAGTGGAGGGGCTAGAGCGCTGCTTTCTTCGTCACCTTCCTTCCGGTAAGGTAAGAAGCGAGTTGTCATCTTGGCTGCCATCTCCGGAAGAAGCTCGCGGAGACGGGTTAATGCCTTGAGTGCAGCAGCCTCGACAGCGAGTGGTAGTGTTGCCATCTGGGGTCCCTCGAAGAACCAACTTGTGGGAGGATCGTTTGCCTTCACGATCACTTCCACATGGTACTCCACCTCAGTGTCGTTCACCCAATGCTCAAGGTAAGTGAGGATGGGTGCTCGGTGGAACTGACACTCCTGGAGGCTATCCTCGAGAAGTAAGGGAAACCCAGTGGTCAGGTGCTCTTCGGGAACAGCGACCATCTACAAAGGTGGAATAGGAGGGGTTAATAAGCTGATGAAATCTCAGGTTTAGAAAAGAAGAGAGGTTTAGAAGGTTTTTGAAAAGGGGTCTCAACTAACTAACGCCCATGCTAACTAAGGCTTCCTACAGTCAGGATGGCTCTGATACCAGCTCTGTGGGGACCCCGACTTAGAAGTCGAGATCACCGAATGCACGTGTACAGTGATCCCAGAGATCAATGCTCACTGAACACACAGAAGCTGAAATAACAAGAGTCTTACATCCATACAAATAGTCTTACACGAATTAAGGCCATTATGGCCAAGTCTTACATAGATAGAGCCTCACGGGCTGAATAGGAAATAACTCAAGTAGCGGAAGTCTTCGATAACGGGTAGAACCCATGCCATCTACCTTAACCCTACATGCATTCTGATTGGGATAGCGTCCTAGTTCGCATGATCGTCTCCAAAGAACTCTTCCTCATATTCCTGTTCTTCCATGCCTGGCCAATTAAATAACCAGTGGCAAGCCAATGAGTACTTTGAATGTACTCGCAAGCAACCCATGATGTGGTTCAAAGTAACAGTGCAATTGAATAATAATGATCAATCTAGCAAGGCTAGAACAAATATTCTACCATCAAGTTCATGCATCAACAACCTCGCGTAACCTCGAAGACAGGTTACCGATATCAACATGATTATGATTCAACTCATCGAGTCAAGTCACCACCTTGACTCATCACGCACATTCCAACACCGATGAAGTAAAATTCTGGACATAGTTTAAGTAGCACCACCCAACTGTCCATGACCGTGGACAGGGCTATTCGTATAGTTTTACACTTTGCAGAGGTTGTACACTTTACCCACAAGATCCGGGGAACTTCCGTGTCATCCACGACCCGCGGTACCTCAAGTACCTGGGGTAAGCACCCGGTCATTACCTTTCCTTAGACGACACTAACATAGAGTCCACTCGTTGGTACACGGCCCTCGGGTACAAACAATAGATCATGGGACTTGCCCTAATTTCAATGTCACGCGTACCCGAAGGGACCAACGGTGTGTCCGGTGCCCTGTAAAAACAGTCATGGCCGTCTATCCAAGCACGACCCCGTCCCGGGAAAGACCTCAAGTCTTCCCGTCACTAGTAATGCGGGCACCATGCTAGTATCGACCTAAGTAATCAATAAAGCCCCGTCCCATAAGGGGTAGTGTGGTTGCACATGTTTGGTTGGGACGGTAGTCACACATAAATCTAATCCATCATTCCACCATGCACATGATATTACCGGCACATCACTTCTTTCTCAAGGAATGACCTAACACATCATCACCCTCGGGCATTAGGGGCACCCGATGGGTTCATGCAAAGATTTCAACTACGAGGGTTCATATCCCACATGCATCATATAAGCATCATGACCATCTATTTGCATGTCATCTAGCACTTAGCAAGATCAAGATCAAGCAAGCATCATGTGGTGGAATCAACTAGGTTACCATCGTAACCCTAATATCATGCATCGGAAACAAACGGGTTCCAAGGAACAAGTGTATCATGGTCAAAGGGCTGCTTGCCTGGATTGGCTTGGTCTTCAAAGTCTTCAAATCCTTCTCCTTCTCCTTCCACAGCAACTTCGTCAAATACGGAATCTATACGTCGCATAATAACCACGGAAAAATAAGAATACAAACAAAACAGAAAAATCAAAGTGCTCAGAAAAATGTCAACTCATTTTTGTAAAATACTAGAGGAATTTCTAAGATGGGAAAAAATCTTAGTTGGAGTTTTGGAGTAACAGAATGGAATATATTGATTTTTGAACAGGAGTATTACTGCCCAAATTTGAATTTAAATTTGAACAGTACAGAAAAGTTTCATGGATTTGAATGAAAGTGGTACCATTAAATAGGTTGGAATATTACAAGATTTTAGGAGTTGGAATTATTTAATTTGGACCATTATTCTTTTCTGTAGAAATGTTTAAAACATTTACAGAAAAAGAAAAAGAAAAAGGGTCCTGTGCACTGGGCCAGAGGAGGCCACAGTGCACGGCCCAGGCGGTCCAGCCCAACCGCACGGGAGCCTGCGCGCGCACGTCAGGTTTTTAAACCTGACGGGCGGGGCCCGTGGGTCAGTGGCAGAGAGGAGGGGGAGAGAGGTGTGGGGATGACAGGCGGGGCCCGCCTGTCATCTCTAACCCCACGGCCACGGCGACGGCGAGCTCACCGGCGAGGTTCCCGGCCACGGCGACGGCAACGGAGGGCAGGGATGGAATCAACGTCGTGTCGCGGATGCAGGGGTGGTGGTGCGGCACGGCGGGGAGGTCTGGTTCACCGGCGGCGAGGTGGGACGGCGGAAGCTCGTCGGAGGGTCGTGGTTCTGGTCGTTTCCGACTGCCACAGAGAGGCGAAGCAAGAGGGAAATGGTCAGTGTGGCTCGGTGGTTCTAGATCGGGCAAGAAGAAGAGCGGGGAAGGCCCGTACTGCGGGATCACCAGCGGCCCGACGCGGCGGCGCTCCGGTCGATCCCGAGTACTGGGACCTCTTGGGGTCGAACTGAAGGTGCTGGAGGGCTCAGTGGAGTGGAGTGAGGCTGGTGGTGCTGCTAGAGAGGCTCGGGAGGGGCTATAAATAGGAGCTCGACGGAGGCCCGTGGTCCAGTGCGCCGGCGAGCTCCGGCTCGAGGCTACAGCGCACGGGAGGCCAAGGGAATGGGTCCGTGGAGTTCCTGGACGATCTCCACGTCCAGCTGAGGGAGAAAGAGAAGCGGGGGAGCGTCAGGAGCGTGCGCGCGTGCGAGGCAGAGGAGTGGCCGCCGCGGGCGGCCAGCGCGCGTGCGACGACGGCCACTGGAGGGCGCAGGAGGAGGGGGGACAGCGCCGGGGAGGTCGCGGACGTCGAGATGCCTCGACTGGCGCGAAGGGGGAGGCCCGAGGCTTTCGGGGTCATCGATTGGCCGGAGCCACCGTGCGGAGGTGCACTGTTGCGCGCTCCAGAGCGTGCGTATTGCTGGCATCATCGCGCTCTCGCCGTTTTGGTCCAAACCAGCGTGTCCAACAGTGTCCAGCACGTTGAGGAAAGAGTAAAGAAATGGCCTGAGGCCTTGGATGCCCTGGAGATGCTGAGAGAGAGTGGAGATGCTGGTGAAATGGTGAAAACCTGCTGTCCAGCAAGGTAAAACAGGGCTTTCACCCCTCAATCATGGAGCTGGGGTGCTGGGGAAGTTACTGGTGGTAGCTAGTAACTCAATGATCATGTGGTAAGAAGTTGAGGCCATGGAGAAAAGTAAAAGTGATCAAGTTGGAGGTTTTAGCAATTCTGCAGAAGGTGTTTGATCAGTGTTTGGTCAAGTAAATGACCTCCACTTGACATGGCACTTAACAGGGTTTAAAGACATGAGAAAATAGGGTGCTTCACCAAATTTGGGCTCATTTGAAGAAACTAGCCAATGTAACTTTGGTGAACCCTAGAAATCAACAGAAACAATTTCATCCTGATTGAGTCAAGCTAATCATCTCCCCTTGATGCACCACTTGGTGTAGCATCATCATTTGGGGTATTGATCATGCCCACAAAGTTTGAAGCTCCAGATAAAAAGTTGGTAATGTAAAGTTGTTCAAATTTGCATTTGAACAGAAAGGGTTTTGAGGTGATCTGATCAAGTTTCTCTATTCAAATTCTTGTGGCATTTGGTCTAGATGCCTTATTAGGTCATTCTAGCATGTGCACCAAGTTTGAGAGCATTTGGACAAGTTTGGCAATATAAAGTTGCTCAAACTTCAAATATGGACAGAATGGTTATGAAGGGGTTTGAGGATGTTTTCTTGCTCCCCAAGGCATGGGACTTGGCAAGATCATCAAATATGTCATATATGACATGATAGAATTTCCCTGGAATTTTTGGAGAAAGTTTCCTTTGTAAATATTTCAAAAGCTTGAAATATCCAGAAAGGGTTTTAGAGGGTTTAGCCCATTATTTTGAACATGACCAAGTGTTGGAACTCTTATATATGGACAATATATGTCCTTTGAGTCTCTCTGAATTTTGGCAAATATTTTTGAAATAGTTAAATAATTTTCCCCTATTAAAGACCATTTCTGGCCTTAAGAAAAAGCTTGTAAATAAAATAGGAAATAACTTTTAAAATTATACCTTTGAGGTTTCTGGGAGTCCTATGACTACTAGGTCTCAAATAAACCTTTTGAAATAATTTTCTCACCCTAAATCAAGTACTTGCAGTGCAAATCTCAATTCAGGGGTTTTTGGAAAACTAAATTTATAAAATACATTTTGGCCAAATTAATTTTGTAGGAAAATACTATACTGTTATATAACACTTGGCATGATCATTGGGCAGAAGTTTTGAGTATGAAGATGAAATCTACAAGAGATCATAGTTGACTTTAATGAGCACATGAAAAGCACATGAAGAAAACTCAATTCCAAATAAAAGCCAAATGATGCTAAAAAAATTTGCTGGTCCAAATTTTCATGCTTCAAAGATACAAATAACATGTTACAAAATGCAGGGTGTGACACCCAATCCTTTTTGTAACAAAGGACAAGCCTGGACAAACTCTTATATGAAGGAAAGCGCTCCCGAGGACACATGGGAATTATCGTCAAGCTAGTTTTCATCACGTTCATATGATTCGCGTTCATTACTTTGATAATTTGGTATGTGGGTGGATGGGTGCTTGGGTGCTGCCCTTACTTGGACAAGCATCCCACATATGATTAACCTCTATTCCAAGCATCCGCAACTACAAAAGAAGTATTAAGGTAAACCTAACCGTAGCATGAAACATATGGATCCAAATCAGCCCCTTACGAAGAACCGCACAAACTAGGATTTAAGCTTCTGTCACTCTAGCAACCCATCATCTACTTATTACATCCCAATGCCTTCCTCTAGGCCCAAAAAATGGTGAAGTGTCATGTAGTCGATGTTCACATGACACCACTAGAGGAGAGACAACATACATCTCATCAAAATACCGAACGAATACCAAATTCACATGACTACTTATAGCAAGACTTCTCCCATGTCCTCAGGAACAAAAGTAACTACTCACAAGACATAATATTCTTCATGATCAGAGGGGTGTTAATATGCATAATGGATCTGAACATATGATCTTCCACTAAGTAAACCAACTAGCATCAACTACAAGGAGTAATCAACACTACTAGCAACCTACAGGTACCAATCTGAGGTTTGGATACAAAGATTGGATACAAGAGATGAACTAGGGTTTGGGAGGAGATGGTGCTGGTGAAGATGTTGATGAAGATAACTCTCCCCAAGATGGGAGAGTTGTTGGTGATGACGGCGGTGACGACTTCCCCCTCCCGGAGGGAAGTTTCCCCGACAGAACAGCTTCGCCGGAGCCCTAGATTGGTTTCCGCCAAGGTTCCGCCTCGAGACGGCGGCGTCTGGTCCCGTAAGCCTCCTTCTAATTTTTTTTCCAGGTCAAAGCACCTCATATAGGAGAAGATGGGCATCGGGGGCTCACCGACTGGCCCACGAGGCAGGGGGCATGCCCAGGGGGAGGGGGGCGCCCCCACCCTCGTGGACAGGTGCTGCCCCCCTTGGCAGATCTCTTTCGTCAGATATTTTTTATATTTTCTGAAATGATGTTTCGTGGAGTTTCGGAGCTTTTTGAGTTGTGCAGAATAGTTCTCCAATGTTTGCTCCCTTTGCAGCCCAGAATTCCAGCTGCCGGCATTCTCCCTCTTCATTTAAACCTTGTAAAATAAGAGAGAAAAGGCATAAGTATTGTGACATAACGTGTAATAACAGCCCATAGTGCAATAAATATCAATATAAAAGCATGATGCAAAATGGACGTATCATTGAGGCGGATCCCACCACCTCCTTCCCCACATCCAAACCGATTGTGGGTTTCCCCGCACCGCCGTGGCCGCCGCCGACATCCACGGTCAGCGCACCCTGCTGCTTCACCACTTCTTCGGTTGCTGCGCCCGCGTCGCGACGAGCTTTGTCCATCGGATAGTTGGAGGCGATGAAGGTGAGGAAGAGGATGCGGTGGGGGAGAGCGAGACGGTGTGGTGGAGGCAGTAAAGGAGAGCGAGACGACACCGGTGGAGGAGAGGAAGACGATGCAGCAGGGAGGGGATTTGGGGGAAATGGTAGGGGCGATGGAGTTGGTTGCCCCTCTTTATATAATGGGACGTTTCGGGCATGTCCATGGACACATGCTACCCCATGATCGCGCACGACACAGGTCTTTGCATGCGCCCACGTATACGCGGCCCACTCATCCGAGTTAACGGTCAAAGGCATTGACCCGACGGCAACATCCGTTATAACCTGTTCTGAGGGTTTCGGGCAAGGGAGTGGGGAAAAGTGAGCAAAAGTTAGTAGAGTGGGGATGAATGAGTAGAGCTAAGGAATACTTTTGTGAAGAGAGATGTTTTTGCACTAGGCTCAATCTATAAATACTTTTGTGAAGAAAGAGTAAAATGAAATATTCCAATTTCATTGAACTATGTAGATGATACGTCTCCAACGTATCTATAATTTTTGATTGTTCCATGCTATTATATTATCTGTTTTGGATGTTTAATGGGCTTTAATATACACTTTTATATTATTTTTGGGACTAACCTATTAACCAGAGGCCGAGTGCCAGTTGCTGTTTTTTTTGCCTATTTCAGTGTTTCGCAGAAAAGGAATATCAAACGGAGTAGAAACAAAATGAAACCTTCGCGAGGATCTTTCTTGGAACAGACGCACTCCATGAGACTTGGAGTGGAAGTCAAGGAAGAAAAAGGCGGCCACGAGGTAGGAGGGTAGGCCAAGGGGGGTAGGTGCGCCCCCACCCTCGTGGGCCCCTCGTAGCTCCACCAACCTACTTCTTTTGCCTATATATACTCTTATACCCTGAAAACATCCAGGGGAGCCACGAAACCACTTTTCCACCGCCGCAACCTTCTGTACCCGTAAGATCCCATCTTGGGGCCTTTTCCCGCGCTCCACCGGAGGGGGATTCGATCACGGAGGGCTTCTACATCAACACCATAGCCTCTTCGATGACGTGTGAGTAGTTTACCACAGACCTTCGGGTCCATAGTTATTAGCTAGATGGCTTCTTCTCTCTTTTTGGTTCTCAATACAAAGTTCTCCTTGATGTTCATGGAGATCTATTCGATGTAATTCTTTTTGTGGTGTGTTTGTCGAGATCCGATGAATTGTGGGTTTATGATCAAGATTATCTATGAACAATATTTGGTTCTTCTCTGAATTCTTATATGCATGATTTAATATCTTTGCAAGTCTCTTCGAATTATCAGTTTGGTTTGGCCTACTAGATTGTTCTTTCTTGCAATGGCAGAAGTGCTTAGCTTTGGGTTCAATCTTGCGGTGCTCGATCCCAGTGATCATGCCTAGATATTCTCATAACTATGCACTTTTCTATCAATTGCTCGGCAGTGATTTGTTCACCCATGATACGTCTCCAACGTATCTATAATTTTTGATTGTTCCATGCTATTATATTATCCTTCTAGGATGTTTTATGGGCTTTTATATACACTTTTATATGATTTTTGGGACTAACCTGTTAACCCAGAGCCCAGTGCCAGTTCTTGTTTTTCTCCTGTTTTAGGGTTTCGCAGAAAAGGAATATCAAACGGAGCCCAATTGACCTGAAACTCAACGGAGGACATTTTTGGACCTAAAGAAGCCCAGGAAGTGCCGGAAGGGGACGAGAAGATCCACAGGCTGCGCACGAGGGTGGGGGCGCGCCCCCCTACTGGGCGCGCCCCCTGCCTCGTGGACAGCCCGAAGACCCCCTTTGCTTGGCCTCGACTCCAACACCTCCTATATATAATGAAACCTCCGGAAAGTAACCTAGATCAGGAGTTCCGCCGCCGAAAGCCTTTGTTGCCACCAAAAACCAATCTAGACCCCGTTCCGGCACCCTGCCGGAGGGGGAATCCCTCTCCGGTGGCTATCTTCATCATCCCGGCGCTCTCCATGATGAGGAGGGAGTAGTCCAACCTTGGGGCTGAGGGTATGTACAAGTAGCTATGTGTTTGATCTCCCTCTCTCTCTCTCTCTCGTGTTCTTGAGATGGCATGATCTTGATGTATCGCGAGCTGTGCTATTATAGTTGGATCTTATGATGTTTCTCCCCCTCTACTCTCTTGTGATGAATTGAGTTTTCCCTTTGAAGTTATCTTATCGGATTGAGTTTTTAAGGATTTGAGAACACTTGATGTATGTCTTACGTGGGATACCTGTGGTGAGAATGGGGTATTCTATTGATTCACTTGATGTATGTTTTGGTGGTCAACTTGCGGGTTCCGTGACCTTGGGAATCTATGCATAGGGCTGCTAGATCGCATCGCCGCCTTGGGGGTCTCAACTAACTATGATCGGATCGGGCTTAAACCCGACCAGAGAGAGAGATTAAAATTCCACCGATCACCCACAATAACTCTTCTCCTACGTTGAGAACAAAGTATGTTCGGATTTCCGAACTCAGAAAGTCGGATACACGTGTTCGGGAGGACACTCCCTGTCCCCCGGATACAACATCGGACATCAAGCCCGAAAATCCACCGGACACTCCAGAACCTGGGCTGGTAACCGGGAAATCCCTCAAACTCCGGACTCCACTATGGGTCAGGGCGTGAATTTAATCCCGCCCACCCACCACAAGAAATATTCTCCAGGAAATTCCGGTCCTCCAGACATATGCGACCTAATGTATGTGCAGAAGTAGCCTCAAGAGACAGTCCACCACTTTTGGGCCAGATTCCTCCTTGTTAAAAACAACATAAAAGACTGCTACGACGACGACGCAATTTCGATATTTTGCAACAACTGTACAGATGAAGGGATCCTTAATGCCCTCAGTCACCGTCGCGTACTACACTTTGAAGATTTGGCACACATAGTACAGAAGTACTACGCAATGGAAAGCGCTTGGAAAAGCCAGACGGCCCGCTAGGAACCTCAGGCCTTTAAGCCATCTCCCGAGCGAGCAAAAAGGATGCACCCTCGTGGCGCACCAACTCATTATCCCGCGGACAAGAAAACCAAGCCCTTTACGGGACATAGAACTGTATTTGAAGAATGGCTCGATAGGCCCTATCAAATACACTCAACACCGGATACTGAACCAATGCACAGCCTACGGGCATGTTGGATACTCCGGCAGGTGGCCAAGAGCGGCGAGGGTATCCTCACTAACAACACCCCAAAGAGATACTCTTCGGAGGACGATGATTTCAAAGTACTCACGGTCTTCGAGACCTTCTCATCTAATAATCGGCGCAAAAGGGCGCTCCGCAACCTCGCCGAAGTCTGCCAAATAGAAGCAATAAACTCTTGGAACAATATGGCAATCACTTTCAATGCCGATGACAAACCAAGGTCCCGCTCAGTCCGGGCACCAGCCACATTGGTCCTAAACCCAATCATGGACGGTTTTCGGCTCACTAAAGTGCTAATGGACGGCGGCAGCGGGCTGAACCTCATCTACGAAGACACCCTCAATAAAATGCAAATGGACAGGAGTTGCATTGAGCAGAGCAATACATCCTTTAGAGCAATACATCCTTTAGAGGGATCATCTCCAGCGGGGAAGTAAGATGCTCATGGAAAATTAAATTGGATGTGGTATTCGGCACACCAGAAAATTATAGGTCTGAAGAGATAATCTTCCAGGTGGCCCCTTTCAACAACGGATATCATGCCTTGTTAGGGCGAGATGCATTCACACGCTTTCAAGCTATACCTCATTATGGGTATATGAAGCTCAAAATGCCCGGGCCTAGTGGTGATATCACGGTTTCTAGCGATCCGGACATAGCACTTACGCCGAAAATAAAACCGCATCCCTGGCCCTCGAGGCACTGTCCGAAGCCCTAGCAGCCGAGGAACGCACCGCTCTGCGTTCCACAATGGATAGGGACGACGTAATCCTTGATAAAAGGCCTAAGTCCACCTCCTTCAAACCAGCGGATGAAATAGTCAAATTTCAAGTCCACCCGACGGTTCCCAAGAAAACAGCCTCCATCGGGGCACAACTGGAACCCACGGTCGACGCCGCATTAGGAGCATTCTTGCGCGAGAACTGGGACATCTTCGTCTGGCACCCCTCGGATATGCCAGGAATCCCACGCACGCAGGTCGAACATAGTCTCAATATACTGAAGGGATACAAGCCTGTTAAGCAAACGCTCCGACGATTTTCCGAACCCAAGCGACAGGCTATGGGGGAGGAGCTAGTCAAGTTACTCGAAGCCGGGTTCATTAGAGATCAAACATCCAGATTGGCTAGGAAACCTGGTCATGGTACCAAAGAAGGATAAGCCCTGGAGCCTGTGTGTCGATTTTAAAGACCTTAACAAAGCCTGCCCTAAGGACCAATTCCCAGTACCTCGCATCGATCAGATTATTGATGCAACCGCGAGGCACGATTCACTGTGTTTCCTCGACGCGTGCTCCGGATACCATCAAATTAAGATGAAGGAATCCAATCAAGCCGCAATGGCATTTATCACCCCGTACGGGCCTTTCTGCTTCAACACCATGCCTTTCGGGCTCAAGAATGCCGGCGCAACCTACCAACACATGATTGAAACATGCCTGGAAAAGCAAATCGGCAAAACTGTGGAGGCATATGTAGACGATGTAATCATCAAAACCAAGCATGTTGAATCCTTGATGGACGACTTACGCCTTACATTCGACAACCTCCGAAGATATGATATAAAGCTCAATCCGGGAAAAGTGCGTTTTCGGCGTCCCCGCCGGCAAACTGCTCGGCTTCATTGTTTCCAATAGAGGAATTGAAGCAAACCCAACCAAAATCCGGGCCTTTTCACAATTGGCAACACCAACGGACCTCAAGCAGGTCCAAAAACTAGCCGGGTGCGTGGCAGCTTTGAGCCGCTTTATCTCCAGATTAGGAGAAAAGCACTGCCATTGTATCGCCTGCTGCGACGCACCGACCACTTCATGTGGACGGATGCGCCAACAGCCGGACTGGAGGAAATAAAAACTTTGCTAGCAAGCAACCCCATCCTGGCCGCACCAAACATCGGCGAACCAATGTTGCTCTACATATTGGCAACTCACCAGGTGGTGAGTGCGGTGCTCGTGTCGAACGAGAAGAGGAGGGGCATACATTCCTAGCTCATAAACCGGTATACTACGTATCGACGGTCCTCACGCCATGAAAATCCCGATATCTGCATTATCAGAAGATAACATACGCGGTCTTTATGGCATCCCGCAAGCTGCGACACTACTTTCAAGAGTGCTCGATCACGGTGGCCTCAGAGGTACCACTCAATGACATTATAAACAACCGAGACGCCACCGGCCGAATTGCCAAATGGGCTATTGAGCTCTTACCATTTGAGATAACATACAAACCACGCCGAGCAATTAAATCTCAGGTGTTGGCTGACTTCGTCTCCGAATGGACAGAGGCCGAACCCTAAAGAGTATGGCACGTATTCAAACTGGGTGATGCACTTCGATGGCTCTATACTTCTATCTAGACTTGGGGCTGGTGTCGTCTTGACATCCCCCACTAGAGACACAGTCTGTTACATGCTACAAATACTGTATACAGACTCCAACAATGCAGTCGATTACGAGGCCCTGTTGCATGGTCTCCGGATGGCCGTCTCCTTGGGCATACAACACCTTGAGGTGTGTGGGGACTCAAACCTCGAATATCCCAAATAAACGGAGAATTCGAGGCAAAAGACCTGAAGATGGTGGCTTATCGCAACGCCGTACTGAAAATATCAGCTCGGTTCGAGGGGCTCGAGTTTCATCACGTGGCTCTAGATAGTAATCATGCCGCAGACATCCTTGCTCACATGGGTGCTAAACGAGACCCAGTCCCACCAAACACCTTTGTGGAGAGGCTCTTCAAGCCATTCGTGGTATGGCAGGATGAGTGCGGCAACACTAGTCCGTAGCCGAACATACCCTCTGGTGCCGAACAAAGTTCCGATATCATCGGAGGCTCGGGTACCGAAATAACACCGTCGGCCCATGAAATCATGGCTATTATTGCCTCGTGGACCGAGCCTTTCCTCTCCTACCTTACTAGGAACGAGCTCCCGGAGGATCAGACCGAGGACAGTCGCATAGTGCGATGCTCAAAAGCTTAGAAAGTTCACGAAGGGGAACTATACAAGAAAAGTACTACCGGAGTCCTTCAAAGATGTATCTCCAAAGAAGAGGGACGGTCGCTCTTGGCTGAAATACCTGCTGGCCTCGGCGGCCACCATGCCGCAGCTCGGGCCCTTGTAAGGCCTTCCACGCGGGCTTCTTTTGGCCCACAGCTCGGGCAGATGCACAAGACCTCGTACAACGCTGCGTGGGATACCAGCTTTTCGCTAATCAAAGCCATATGCCACCCACCGCCCTAAGAACTATCCCCATTACTTGGCCCTTTGCGGTCTGGGGGCTCGATATGGTCGGACCCCTTAAAGGGGGAAGCCATAAGAGGAAATACTTATTGATCATGGTCGATAAGTTCACTAAGTGGATAGAAGCTAAGCCAGTCAAAACAGTTGAAGCTCGACCGATGATAGACTTCATATCCGGCATAGTACACCGTTACGGTGTCCCGCACAGTATTATTACTGACAACGGCTCTAACTTTACAACCGATGAGGTGAAAACTTGGTGCGCCAATTTGGGCATCAAACTCGATTACACCTCTGTATATCACCCTCAGACAAATGGTCAAGTCGAACGGGCTAATGACATGATAATGAGCGGCACTAAACCTAGACTAGTGCTGTCTCTGCAAGAATCAGACAAACACTGGGTCGAGGAACTCGATTCCGTACTCTGGGGGCTGCGGACCACGCCCAATCGCACGACTGGATACACGCCTTTTTTCATGGTGTACGGCGCGGAGGCAGTCTTGCCTTGCGACATTATCCACGACGCACCTCGAGTGCGCATGTATGGAGAGAGAGAGAGAGAGAGAGAGAGAGAGAGAGAGAGAGAGAGAAAGAGAGAGAGAGAGGCCGAGCTCGATCGGCAGGACGACCTGGATGGCCTGGAGGAGGAGCACGATGTCGCAAAGGCTCGTTCCGCATTCTATCAACAGCAGGCTCGGCGGTACCAAAGCAGAGAAGTACGGGCAAATACTTACAATGTCGAGGAACTCGTTCTACGCCTACTAGAGAAGAAAAAGGACAAGCTCAAGACCAAATTGGAGGGTCCGTTTATCATAGATGAAGTTCTCACTGGAGGAGCCTATCGTCTTCGCAATGCTTCGGACAATCGCTCGGAGCCAAACCCATGGAACGCAGCAAGGCTTCGAAGGTTCTATGCCTAAAAGTTCGCACATATACCTTTTTTGTCTTCGCTCCTTCTCTTTCTCCTCTTCGCTGTTTTCTATTTTCCCGTTTCTATATGAATTTTTTCAGCGTGTGTTCGGATAAACCACACACTTGAAGGGTGTTCATCCTTAAATGTACATACCCCACAATACCTCGGGGCTTCTTTTTACAAGATGCTTCTTATAATTATTTTGTGAGCATCAAGCTCACCCTATATATGTGTCGTCTACCCACATATGTCTTTTTCCCACAATTATATGCACCTTTATGACTTAAGTTTTTACCAAGCTGGGTTGCCTGGCTCCTGTGATTATGCCCTACATTCCCGTTCGTTCGGCTAGGGCATAAAGGGAGCAGCTCTGCGATTGTTACAGCCGGGTTATCCGGACGTGTACCTCAGACGGGTGAAGCCGAAGGCTAGTATTCTTAAGGGAATGATTGGTCGATGAGCAAACGATGAACTGCCCTTGTTGCAATACAAAACCCCAGATGACAATGTGTATTGTGATCTTTTCGCGTCACAACTTTGTATGCACAAAAATCCTCATACTAACCCAGGGAAAGGAACCCTTAATGGAACTATTCTCTCTGGAAGATGTTTCTTACAACCAAATGTAATATAACATAACTCCCCGAATACAACTTGTCTGTTCAAGCAACTATGTCTGGATTGCCTAGTTTTCGAATATACTAGGGTGTTTACCTAGCGTACAGTATTCGAAAACACTCCGAACCTAGGGTTTCCGGAGGTTGAAGCAGAAGGTCTGCCATGACAATCGTTTTACAAATTCGGCTATAGACAAGTTTATTGACAAAAGTACATTACTACTTAGACTCAAAAACTTCTTCTTCCTCTAGACCTTCTAATAATCTATCTAGTTTACAATCCTGTTGGGAAAACTTGGCGGCCAACTTCACTTGGTCATACACCAGGCTGACTGGAATTTCTTATCCATCGGATCCTCGAGGTCCGACCCGCGCCATATGATTTGGATCAAGCCTGGTGTACCGTGTTTTTACCATGGCCCAGGCTTCTCGAGCACCCTCTCGGCATGCCGATATCTTCCATAGCCCAAAACGGCGCCAAGCTCCCTTGAACAAATTCACGAGTTCCTCCATACTTCCTGGAGGAGAATCGACTGGCCATAAAGCCTTATCAATGTTCATCATTGCCTTCCGTGCTCGCTCATGCACCTTGGACAAATCCTATAGCAGGTTGCCTCAAAATCTGGACACCTCTTCTTCGGGCCGTCCAGTCAACACGTCTGCAGAAATAACCTTGTCAGGGTTTCGCATTAGCAAACTATACGACAATAAGTTCAAAGGCATACTAAATATGCCGTCTCTCAGATTTCTATTTTCTTTTAAGGCGTCCGTAAGTTGGGCTCGCACGTCTTTTAGCTCCTGGTCAAGCTAGGTATTGGCATCCTGCAGATTGTTCTTCTCAACCCTGACTCGTGTGAGTACATGTTCACCAACGGCTTCTTGTCTTTCAGCATGCGCTTTATCCGCCAGTGCAACCTTTAATTTCTATTCCAGCTGATCCAACGATCCTGTCATTGTATAATAAATCAAATGTTTATTCACATAAACGGTACCGGTAGTCGATTATATTTTCCGGACGAAAGTGGACATTACCAGTCGGGGTCGCCTTGGATTTCTCCAGTTCGGCGGTAGCGGCAGCCAGCTGGTTTTGACACTGTTTTAGCTCCCGAGATAGCATATTGTTCTTATCCATGAGAACCTGATTATACATTGATCCTTAAAATCAGTTGCTTCAACTGTTTTCAAGTCTCGGGGGTTACTGGTATATGATTATTAAAATCTACACAAAATAATCTTACCCGCATATCCTTTGAAAGTTGGTAAGTGGCTCCAGCGAGTCCATCCCGAGCAGCTCAGATATATGCATCCGCCGAGCTGAAGGCATTGAATGCCTCTTCATTAAAGCAGGGATCGCGCATAACTGCTCTTCGGCGTCGATGGTTCATTGGACTCTCCACTTAGGAGTTGGTGACGGATACATTATCCGAATCGTCGGAGAGAGAGGATAATCCGACATTGTACCCGTACCGGCTCTAGCCGTCGAGGCAGGGTCCGGGGCCAGATTGGCGGACGCATGTCCGACTGGGTCTCCGGATATAGTCCGGTGGACGCTCTTCCTGAATTATGGCACAGTAGAAAAACGTCATAGTTCGATATGTTTGCCATAGGGTATATTGAAAACCTCACCTCTTCGGTGAAGGTAGGGGTTGGGAGGTGTCACCGTCCGCCATTCCTTTCGAAGGTCCGCCTTGTGTTGACGTCCCCTTTCTAAGGGACGATCTCGATGCGGCATGACAAGACGAGTGCCGCCCCTTTGAGGCACGAGATAGTGCAATGGGTGAGGCGCAATGGGGAAACTCTTTTGGAGGAGATGCTCCCTGGGCACTTACATGCGAAGAGGGGAGAAGGCTGGGGTAATTTGCCACAATGGCCACCTCTGTGCCATCGCAGCTCGCCTGATAGAAGACCCCCTCCTTGAGCTCCACGAATATATCCGGATCCTCTTCAAAACCGGATCTAGGTCCCGATATGGTCCTCCGGTTGTGGAGCGGGACTGTGGATTCCCGCGATGGCCTTCCTCCATTCCTATTAAAAATGGCCAGGTTATATCCAACAGGTTGCAGCTCGGGAAGAGGATTGAGAAAGGTTTTGGATTAAAAGCTTACCCAGCTAGGAGGGCTATACATGGAAAAACCCTCCCGGCACTTGAGGCGAGTGAATTCCTCTTTCTCTCCTTTATAAAGATCGACCAACATGGCGGACAGGGCGACAAAGTTGTCCGGACCCTTGCGACCGCAGCGGGATGCAGGGGCGGATCTACACCCCAGGCACCCAGGGCCCAGGCCTGGGGCGTGGCCTTTTCATTTAGCTATTACTATAGTGTGTTTTTAATATGGGCCCGGGGCCTAGCCCACGCCACAGCCAAGGCCCAGACACTTCCCTTCGCACGCACGCACGAGCCCCCACGACAGGCACTTCCCTTCGCACGCACGCACGCGAGTCAGGAGCGCCGAGCCGTCTCCTCTCCTGTGCGCCGCGCCGCCGCCTCCCCTCCTGCGCGTGATACATCCAAAACGTATCTACAATTTCTGCTTGCTCCATGCCTCTTTTGGGTGATATTTCTATGATATTTATACACTTCCATACACTGTTGATCATATTTGGACTAACCTATTAACTCAGTGCACCCCAATGCCAGTTTCTGTTTTCGGCTGTTTTTGTATTTCAGGTTTTCCCATTACAAGAACTGCCAGAAAAATCCCGGAAAAATATATAAAAAATCAGCGTTCCGGAAGCTTCCATGCGGCCAAAGTAGGGCCGGAGGGGACCCACAGGGGCTCCAGGCGGCCTGCCCACGCGGCCCCCCTGGGCCGCGCCGGGGGGGCGCCTGGGCACCCCTGACCCCCTCTGATGCCCCCCTTTGGCATATATTTAAAGCGTGTCGCGGAAACTCTGATTCCAGACCCCTTTTCTCCAGACGCGATTCCGATCTCCGCCGCCATCGCCATCAAGCTTCGGGGGACCAGAATTCCTGTGCCGGCACCCTGCCGGGACGGGGAAGTGCCCCCGGATTCATCTCCATCGACGTTGCTTCCTCCCTCCATGATGCGGGAGTAGTTCCTTCTCGGGGCTGAGGTTCTTACCAGTAGCTATGTGGTCAATTCTCTCTCCCATGATGTGATCTTCGTTGTGATCATAGGCTATGTTAATCTAGGGTGATCCCATGATATTTCCCCTTCCTCTATGTATTGGATTGATGTACTCACTTGTCTTTATCTAGTATAATCCCCGAGACCAAGGTGACAGCGGTCTATTGGACATGGATTAGAACAATATTTTCATGAGTGATTTCCTCTCTTGTGTGTTGATTGAAGATTGAGAGTCTCTTGGTTCTTGTCTTTGACTATCCTTTAGATATGTTGTGGTGATTGTGGGACTCTCTTTGGATGGTCGCGGTGACATTGGGAAATCCTTAGATTGGGAACTACGAACTTTGAGGTGTGCTTTTGTAGCCCTACATAATTCTCGTCCTCTCTTGACCACGAAGGAATGACCTCCGAGTGTGTCCCCTTTGCATGTTTTATGGGAAATATCATGTGATTCGATTATGTTAATGTTGTTGGGAGTTGCCACTAGTGAAAGTATGAAGCCTAGTCCTTGTTTCCACCATTGCAATACCATTTGTGCTCATGTTTACCACTTGTTTGCTTGCTGCACTTTTTATTACAGATTTATATTACTTTGTTTTGCCATCCATATCACTTGCCATTTAACATCTCTTCGCCGAACTAGTGCACCTATACATCTGACAAGTGTATTAGGTGTGTTGGGGACACAAGAGACTTCTTGTATTTTAGTTGCAGGGTTGCTTGAGAGAGACCGTCTTCAACCTCTACTTCCCTGAGTTCGATAAACCTTAGGTCATCCACTTGAGGGAAATTGCCGCTGTCCTACAAACCTCTGCGCTTGGAGGCCCAACATAGTCTACAAGAGTAGAAGCGTGTGTAGACATCAAGCTATTTCTGGCGCCGTTGCCGGGGAGGTGAGCGCTTAAAGGTATATCTTTAGATCTTGCAATTAAATATTTTCGTTTCTTGTTTTTATTTCACTAGTTATGCTTATGGACAACCTTGCTATTGGATCATTGCTTGCGGGAAGACACCCCACACCTGTGGTGGTTGCTCCTCCCCCTACTGAAATTGTGCCCTATAAAATACCAGCTTGTATTATCGATTATGTTTTGGCTAATCGTTATGCAGGAGACAGACATCCCGGTGAACACTTGCTATATCTGTCACAACTATGTTCATTATTTAAGCTTGTAGGTGAATCAATGGAGTTTGTCATGAGGAAATTGTTCGCCGTATCACTTATAGATAAAGCTTCAGATTGGTATAAGCTTCTCGATAACTCGCACTTGCTTGATTGGCAAGAGCTTATGTCTCTCTTTTATACTAAGTTTTATCCTCTTCATGATGCTTATGTGGAGAGTAAGAGTACCTTTTTGCATGTGGATCATGGTAACAATGCTTTATGTGATGCTTATATTGTTGAGTTTGTTCGTGATCCCACTGAAAATTATTATGAGAAGGGAACATATGCTTATAGATATTTCAATAATATTAAGTTCCCTCTCTTTATGTTGAAGGTTTTGAAGTTATGCTTGTTTTGCCTTCCTATGCTAGTTGCTTTATGCTTCAATAATTTATTCTCTTGCAATATTCCTATGCATAGGAAGCATGTTAGGCTTAAATGTGTTTTGTATTTGCTTCTTGATGCTCTCTTTTGTTCTTCAACTCTTATTCCTACGAGAGCATCATTAAAGTCTTAAGCCCATCTTTATGGCTATAAAGAAAGAGCTCTAGGGAGATAACCCTTGTTATCTTTGCTTTCAGTTTGTTCTTTCAGTTTTTGTTGTGTCTTGATGATGTTACCGCTGTAGCATCATCATTGTATCTTTTCTTTTCATATTTGTGCCAAGTATAGCCTCTGGTTGCTAGAAAGTTCAAAAGTTGTGAGGTGCTGTCCAGGAAACAGATTCTGTCCTTGGATAGAAAAATTCGTATAAAATCACCAATTCATCTTTTTGGTCTGAATTTTTTCGACAGCGTTCTCTATATAATTTTCTTTCGTGCGTCTGTTTTGAGTTTTTTGATTCGAGTTACAGAAGTGCCCCGAACAAATCATTTACTACCTGCTGTTCTGTTTTTCACAGATTCTGTCCTGTTTTGCCTTTCCTTCATTTTGCAAACCAAGAGCTTGCTTTTTCTTTGCAAAAACCTTTTGGCAATCTTGAGAAACAGTAGACCTTCAAGAATATCCTTATTTCCAGCAAGGAACAATTATTTTATTAAGGGTACTAACCTCGCTAATCAGATTATGATAAGTTATGTATGAAGGGAGTTTTCAAGTGTGCGAGGGAAGATGATAAAAAGATTCAGGAGTGTCAAACGCTCAAGCTTGGGGATGCCCCCGTGCACCCCCAAGAAACATTCAAGGAGACTCAAGCGTCTAAGCTTGGGGATGCCCCCGTGCATCCCCTTCTCCATCAACATTATCAGTTCGTCTTTCGTTCCACTATATTTTAATCACTTCATGTGTTATGTGCTATGCTTGGAGCGTCTTGCTTTTAGTTTCCTTTTAATTTTCTTTAGCTTTTCATAACGAGTCGGAACTCAGCTTTCTTTATGTGGGAGAGAAACACGCTCCACTTCTACCTAGAACATAACATAGAATTTTCATATCTATCTCTGCTGTGTGTGTTCTTTGTCTTTCAATAGCTACTATCATGCTTAGCTCTTAGTTTTCATGCTTATCTTTTTAAAGAGCTTTCGTTTAGTTGGTTGCTTGAACTCTCTTTAGTCATCATGCTTATCTTATTAAGAGAGTTTGCTTCCGTTGCATTGGTTGATATGTCTATGATAAAGATGCTACGTGCATAATGGCGCTTAGTAGTTCAGGTTTTCTTATGGTTAGTCTCAAATAGCTGGGGGGGTTCCCAATGTGTTATTGGAGTACCAACATGATTTGTTTGCCTATGATGTGGTATGGTTTAGTAATATCTTCCTTCAAGAATTTATTTTGATTGACTTGGCGTATGCTCACGCATATTTAAGACTGTAAAGAAAGTCTGTCAAGCCTTGATGATCTTTTATTTCTGAGTAGCGATATAACTTCCATGACTGATTCAATGTTGCTTTGTCGCTCTGCATGATTATGACCGTCATTGCTCTTTTAGTTGGTCGCTCCCAGTCTTTTGTTAACCTTCACCTGTACTAAGCGGACTGACTGCTTGTGCATCCAAAATCCTTTAAACCAGTTGTGCCATATGAGTCCACCATACCTTCCTATATATGGTATTTACCTGCCATTCCTAACGAAGACTTTCATGTACCATCTCAAAATTATTCAAAAAAAAGCATTTCTCTTTTGTGCCTCTGTTTTAGCTCATGAGGAAGTAGTAGTTAATTCATGATCTTTTTACGTTGGACAAGCTTCACCCCGAGATTGCATGTATAATGTGCAAACCCATAATACGAGAAGGAACTGGCATTGAGTGCGCTCGGCTCAAAATTAATATAACAAACAAACCCTCCTTCACGCTTTGTTCATGAGAAATCAGAAAACTTTGGCAGTGATAAACAAAGGAGATTAGGAGGATGTGATCGTCCTCATTCGGAAGCCGTTCCTCGAAACTTGTCCATCTCAAGAAGTAATTGAGTTATCTGCTAGCATTCGTTGACGAAACATGCATATCCAAAAATATATTTATTACCTCTGTTTTTAAAACCAAGAGCTCTGGTACATGTTTTGTCTTTGTTTCCGACTACGGGTTTTCAACCTTGCCAATAAAAGCCACGGTTCGAGAGCCTTAACCTTCTTTTAAAAGCACCAACTACTGAGAGCATGATTGTCATTCTGAGTGTAATGTGCATTGTCCCAAAGTAGCATTGTCTTTTGCATGATTGTGATATCGTTTATTTTGAAATGATTGTATCTAGTCATCACTTAAACCTTGGAGGTGCCCCTACATTTATGTTTTGCTTCACTAAAGGGGGCAAGCGAGATATCACTTTATCATATTTGCACACCATGCTCATTACAAATCTATTTGATGTTTCAGTATCATATTGTAAAACTTTCAGTTCTTTGTGAATTTCTCATGAGGCAACTTAATTACTACAGATTCATTGCCTCAGTAAGCTTTTGTCATATGACTATGAAAAGTCCTATATGGTTAATAGCATGTCACCACAGAAATTATGCTTGTTATCATTTACCTACTCGAGGACGAGCGGGAATTAAGCTTGGGGATGTTGATACGTCCAAAACGTATCTATAATTTCTGCTTGCTCCATGCCTCTTTTGGGTGATATTGCTATGATATTTATACACTTCCATACACTTTTGATCATATTTGGACTAACCTATTAACTCAGTGCACCCCAGTGCCAGTTTCTGTTTTCGGCTGTTTTTGTATTTCAGGTTTTCCCATTACGAGAACTGCCAGAAAAATCCCGGAAAAAATATATAAAAAATCAGCGTTCCGGAAGCTTCCATGCGGCCAAAGTAGGGCCGGAGGGGACCCACAGGGGCTCCAGGCGGCCTGCCCACGCGGCCCCCCCGGGCCGCGCCGGGGGGGCGCCTGGGCACCCCTGACCCCCTCCGATGCCCCCCTTTGGCATATATTTAAAGCGTGTCGCGGAAACCCTGATTCCAGACCCCTTTTCTCCATACGCGATTCCGATCTCCGCGGCCATCGCCATCAAGCTTCGGGGGACCAGAATTCCTGTGCCGGCACCCTGCCGGGACGGGGAAGTGCCCCCGAATTCATCTCCATCGACGTTGCTTCCTCCCTCCATGATGCGGGAGTAGTTCCTTCTCGGGGCTGAGGTTCTTACCAGTAGCTATGTGGTCAATTCTCTCTCCCATGATGTGATCTTCGTTGTGATCATAGGCTATGTTAATCTAGGGTGATCCCATGATATTTCCCCTTCCTCTATGTATTGGATTGATGTACTCACTTGTCTTTATCTAGTATAATCCCCGAGACCAAGGTGACAACGGTCTATTGGACATGGATTAGAACAATATTTTCATGAGTGATTTCCTCTCTTGTGTGTTGATTGAAGATTGAGAGTCTCTTGGTGCTTGTCTTTGACTATCCTTTAGATATGTTGTGGTGATTGTGGGACTCTCTTTGGATGGCCGCGGTGACATTGGGAAATCGTTAGATTGAGAACTACGAACTTTGAGGTGTGCTTTTGTAGCCCTACATAATTCTCGTCCTCTCTTGACCACGAAGGAATGACCTCCGAGTGTGTCCCCTTTGCATGTTTTATGGGAAATATCATGTGATTCGATTATGTTAATGTTGTTGGGAGTTGCCACTAGTGAAAGTATGAAGCCTAGGCCTTGTTTCCACCATTGCAATACCATTTGTGCTCATGTTTACCACTTGTTTGCTTGCTGCACTTTTTATTACAGATTTATATTACTTTGTTTTGCCATCCATATCACTTGCCATTTAACATCTCTTCGCCGAACTAGTGCACCTATACATCTGACAAGTGTATTAGGTGTGTTGGGGACACAAGAGACTTCTTGTATTTTAGTTGCAGGGTTGCTTGAGAGAGACCATCTTCAACCTCTACTTCCCTGAGTTTGATAAACCTTAGGTCATCCACTTGAGGGAAATTGCCGCTGTCCTACAAACCTCTGCGCTTGGAGGCCCAACATAGTCTGCAAGAGTAGAAGCGTGTGTAGACATCAGCGCGCCGCGCTGCTGTCGGGGTGCCGGGCCGCCAGCGATTTTCCCGTTCGTTGCCGCTCGTATGCACGACTGGACATAGCCCCGGGCCGCCGCTCTTCTCTTCCTAAATCCCCTGCTCGGCTGCTCCCATCTTCTCAGGGTTGAGGACTGCGGTCTGCAGCTGCTGCTCTAGCCGGGCGGCGCCGCCGATCTACTCCGGCCACTGCCTGACTCCGGACTCCCTATCTCCGTGTTGCCGCTCTACTCTGGCCACTGCCCAACTCCAGAGTACGATTGAATTTATGTATAGCCCCTGTCTATGTTAATACGTATGATATGAAGAAAGTTTGACTGAACCTTCAACCAACTATTCCGTCATCGTTTCTGCCTAATTCTATATGTATTGTATTATTAATTTGAAACTGAAGCATTTTTATGTCAATACATTTCATACCGCAGAAATAAACATGAAGAGATATTTTTCAGCGTTGTGGGCAATGTTGTGCTATATTGAGCGAGATGTATTTGCAAGTATTCCCGATGATGATATTTTATATCACTTTCAAGCCTACAGGGATCGCAGAGGGCTTTTACCTTCCTGTAGAGGTAAGTTTTTAGATTTTAATTAATCATCATTATTTCACTATGTTTATGTCTTTTCTTATGAAATTACACGTGTGATGTCTTGAAGGTGTTGCTTCTTCTTCTGCTGTTGATCATGTTATGGGAGGCACAAATGAAATAAACAATTGATTTGGTACTCTTTTACATTCCCGTATTATTTCTAGTTTTATTATGGTTTATCTCTTCTGTTGGATTGGGCGGCAGTAGATTAAATTCAAGAATTATTGAACAATTAAGATTTATTTTGTTTATTATTGCATATGAGTTTTTTTTAAATGTCATGGAGTGTTACTGTGTTTTGGGGTAGTTATAAGCGCCAAAGTTTTTCCTCGTTGCCGAAAAAAATTTGGGCCCGGGCTTTGCTTCAATCCTGGCTCCGCCACTAGCGGGATGCATCATCCTCCCCGTTATAATTCCACATGGGAAGTCCCCTGGATTGGAGTGGCTGAACACCCCGCGTTATGGAAATCGCCATAACCTCGACTATGGACAGTCCGGATTGGGCGAGGACTTTTATCTTGTCCATTAGTATCTTAACCTCTGCGCTATCCACTTCCTTGAGGCTTCAGGGATGCCAGTTGTGGCGCTTCTTCAACGGAGCATTGGAAAACTTGGGAAGGCCTCGTCGGATGGGGTCCAAGAGAACGACGTCTTCAATATAAAACCACTCCGAGGCCCACTCTTCGGATGCCTTCTTCGGAGTACCGGATAGGTATCCTGTCTCGGCTATGCGCCATACTTCGGCACCGCCCACCTCGAATGTGGATCCCTCTAGGGAGCAAGGGACGAGGCAGAAGAGCTTCTTCCATAGCTCGAAATGGGCCTCGTAGCCTAGGAACAGATCGCAGAGAGCGACGAAGCCCGCGGTATGCAAGATGGAGCCCGGCGTGAGATTGTGCACTTGGAGGCCATAGTACTCCAGGAGCCCTCGGAGGAAGGGATGGATTGGAAATCCAACGCCTCTTAAGAGAAAGGAAACAAAGAACATCCGCTCTCCCTCTGAAGGGTTCGGAAATTTTTTCGAACGGGGACTAGATCCTCAGGGGGAAGATAGCCCTACGCCTGGAGCTTGGTTAGTTGGGCCTGAGATACGGAGCAACTCTCCCAGTCGCCTTTTTGAGGGCCGTGGGGGCGGGAAGAAGAACTAGGGGCGCTAGCCATGGTAGCGTGGTTTCTCGAGGCAAGCTCAAAGGATCTTTTCGCGTATGGAATGACATTTGAGATATAATCTCCTTAAATAGACATCTTCCGTACGCTGTCAAAGGGTTATCTGTAAAAGTGTTTTGGACCCTCCGTATTCGTTTGCCACGTGTAAGCTGAGGCGACGGAAGCATAGAAGCCGAAGAGCATGGTATTTGATGTGAAGACCGAGCTGTTCGAAGAAATCACCTTGCCAAGACCGAAGACGTAAGGGCCGAATATAGCCCTTCGGTTCAGGCACTTTGAAGTATTCGGAGAAGGAACCCGCCTTGCAATACCGAAGACAATCTGCGCGTCGGACACATCATCATTGAAGCCTGGTTCGGGGGCTACTGCGGGAGTCCTGGATTATGGGGTCCTCGGGCGTCCGGGCTATGTGACGTGGGCCGGACTGATGGGCCGTGAAGATACAAGACAAAAAACTTTCTCCCGTGTCCGGATGAGACTCTCCTTGACGTAGAAGGCAAGCTAGGCGTGCGGATATAAAGATTTCTTTCTCTGTAAACCGACTTTGTGTAACCCTAGTCTCCTCCGGTGTCTATATAAACCGGAGGGTTTTGTGCGTAGGCCAATCATAATCATACAAGCTAGACATCTAGGGTTTAGTTATTAGGATCTCGAGGTAGATCAACTCTTGTAACCCTATACTCATCAAAGTCAATCTAGCAGGAAGTATGGTATTACCTCCATCAAGAGAGCCCGAACCTGGGTAAACAAAGTGTCCCTGCCTTCTGTTACCTTCGATCCTTAGACGCACAGTTCGGGACCCCCTACCCTAGATCTGCCGGTTTTGACACCGACAACCACCAAGATGAGGCAAAGCGGCGGCGGAGGGCATAGGCAGGAGAGGTTGCGTGTGGAAGAGGAGAAGAGAGAAGGTTGCGTGCTCTGCTACACCCATCACGCGAGGTGGACCAACAGCCATGACGACCGAACCGGAACGAGGTGGACCAACTGGCCAATAGAAAGCAGCATGTCTTGCCCAATCGACGAGCACAGTGAATCTGACGTGGACTGTGCGAGCGGACGCCTATGCCGCCTACCTTAATGTGTTTCATTGCTCTGCATGCCCACATGCGTTGCCCCGCCACGGGTGGGTTGAGGTGTCAAAGTTCTCTGTAGGCCTCTTTTGGTTAATCCTCGTTGATTCAAGAGGATTAGAGAGCATTGAGAGGAATTTAAACATTTTTTGCGGTTGGAGGGGAATTTAAACTTGCAAGAAATGTAATCCGATCCTCCTCAATCCACTTTAATCCCTTTCATTTAAATCATCTTCCAACCGAACAAACTATTAAGCAAATCCAGCAAACTAGTAGTACAACATTGTAGCTTAATTACAACTTTTTTTATTTGAAAAAAGCAGCTTAGAATATCAGCCAAAACTGCACAAACATTGTAGGAGTAGTTTACAATACTTTATGAGGTAGAGCGCGTAGCGGGATAGCCATGGACAAAATCAGCCCAAACTGCTCCGTCATATCCACAGGTACAGGGGCACCGTCTTCTTCTCCGGCCAACGGCAACGTCCAGTCAAAGTGATAGAGCAATGATCCGAGTATAAGCGGCACGATCTTACTCGACAGCTGCAGCCCGGGACAGATGCGCTTCCCAGCACTGAACACGGCCAGCTCGAAATCCGCGCCGAAGAATTCGATCTCGCTGTGCAGGAACCTTTCGGGCAAGAACCTGGTGGGCTCGTCCCACACCTTGGCGTCTCTGCCTATCCCCCAGATGTTCACCAGCGCAGCCGTGCCCTTTGGGACGTTGTACCCTTGGATCTCCACCGCCTCCTCGGCTAGCCCGGTCGCGAATGGCGCCGGGGGATGGAGCCGCAGCGTTTCTTTCACGACCGCTTGGAGGTACGGGAGCCTGGGGATGTCGGCCTCCTTCATCCGCGTCCGCGTGCATGGCTGCTTGGTGCCGACGACGCTCCTCAGCTCCTCTTGGAGCTTGAGCATGGAGTCAGGGTTTTGCAGTAGCTCCGCCATCGCCCACTCGATTGTTGCTGAGACTGAGATTCCGCCAAGGAGTAGTTCCTGAAAGGAAAATAGATGCATGCATGAATGAGAGACAATGGGACTTTGACACACTATTACGTTAAGCTTCTCTGTGTGTGCGTAACTGCGTATCACAAAGTTTCTTTATAGCTCAGGCGGCTACGTGGTACCCCTCCACTGCGTATATATATATGCTTACCATGAACAGACCTCGAATGGACTCCTGGTTCATTACCCATCCGTCCTCGTCTTGCAACTCGCCGTCCATGTCAAGAAACACATCCAACAGGTCATTCCTGCGCGCCTCGCCGTCCTCCCGGCTGAGCCTCCGCCGCTCGATCTGCTCGTCGATGAGCGCGTACATCCATGCGAGCAGCTTCCCGGCCTTGCGTCGGATACCCTGGAGGTCGAGGGGCGCGAGCCCCGGGAAGAAGTCGGACACATTGGGGAGGCCGGATATCACGGCCGTCTTGTACGCCACGTCCGTCAGCTCCGACGCCACAGCCGTATCTAGCTTCTCCGAGAACATCCCGCGGCAGAGCACGTGCACCGTGGCCGCGAACGCCGCGCGCGCCACGAGGACCGGGGAGGGGCCGGCCGCTGACAGAGACACGCGGCGCACCAGCTCGCGCACCTCCTCCTCCCGCACGGTGACGTGTTCCTCGAGCTTACGGGGGCCGAGGAGCGCCGCCCTGGAGTGCTGCCTGAAGGCGCGCCACTTGCCGCGCGGGGGCAGCGCTACCACGGAGTTGGCGTCGTGGTCCATGACGCGCCAGGCATCCAGGCCCCGGCGAGCGGCCAGGCTGGCGTTCTTTTTCTGCAGGATCTCGCGAGCGGCCGCCGGCGAGGTGGCGATGACGGCAGGGACGGTGCCGAGGCGGATGAACATGAGCGGGCCGTGGAGGTCGGCCAGGCTGGCCAAGGAACGGTGAGGGCGCTTCCCGACGTCCAGGAGGTTGCCGATGACCGGGAGTGGCCTGGGGCCAGGCGGGAGGCGTCGGCGTGCGTCGGCCAGCGGTTGTAGCGCGTAGGCCGCGAGCAGAGTGAGTGGGAGTGATGCCGCGCACACGAGGGACAAGTCACCCATCTCTTGCTCGTGCTCTTGCTCCTGCTCTCGGCGTCGACTACTTTTCCAGCTTTGCTGGTTGCTGCGATAGTGTTGAGCACAGCCCAACCGTTCTATTTGTAGTGCCCCACACACACACCTTCTTCCCATTAATATGGTTCAATGGTTCTGGAATTCTTGTATTGTCCTACAGATGAACAGTTCAACTGCAGTAAGGCCAAACTTCGCGTGGTACTTCCTCCGTCCAAAAATAAGTTCTAGATACATCACTTTTTGTCCATTTTGATGACAAGTATTTCCGGACGAAGGGCGTACTATTTGGCATGTGGCACACACTTGTGGACCACAAGTTGTGACTCTTCATTCGGCCGGCCAACCTGCTAATCAGGGTGATTTTACATTCGAACAACTAAATGTTCAAGTTCCTTGTCAAAGATTGTGTTTTTTTTTTTGTGAATCGTGGTTTCTTTGATCTTGGTTATAGTGGTCGTGCCTATATTTGGACTAATAAGCATTATTCTTCCAATCCTATTTATGAAGACTTGATAGATGCCTGGTTAATTCAGATTGGTGTGCTTTATTTCCTAACACAAATGTGTTCAACTTGCCCATCATTCTCAGTGACCATGCTCCCATACTTATCTCCTCCGATGGTCAATATAGGGAACCCAGACAGAATTTTAAATTTGAGAACCGGTGGCTCACCGAATCCGATTTTCATGCTCATGCCAAATCAGTTTGGAAAAATTCTGTAAATAAACCTTTTTATGCTAGAACTAATATCTTGCAGGAGCCCTAAAGAAATGGTGCAGGAAAAAGAAACCATTGAGTTGAACAAGGTGTAACAACAAATTAAACATGTACAGATGCAGCCACCACAGGTACAAGACCACAATCTTGAAGCCTCCCTCATAGCCAATTATGAAAATAACATGACTAAATTAATCGAGTTCTATAGTCAGAGAGCGAAACATTGGGCTAGAGATGGAGATAGGAATGCAGCTTTCTTTCACCAAGCTGTACTCAAAAGGAGGAGGAATACAATTTTATCTATAAAACATGAAAATAATGTTACTCACTTCAAACCTGAAAGCATTGCTCAAACCTTTGTGAATTAGTTTAGACACATCTTCTCCTCTCAAAACACTAACAATGGCAGGCCCTGTCTTGGAACTCAGCCCCCTCAAATGGACCAAGACTACACTTTCTCCATTCCAGGTAAGCAAGAAATTTGGCGGACGTTGCAGGAAATGAAAAGGAGAGCGTCACTAGGCCTAGATGGATTTAATGTGGAGTTCTACATTGCCACTTGGAGCTGGATTGGGGATGATGTCACCATGTTGGTAAGGAACTTCTACACAATAGGTATCCTCCCTTCTCATATAAATGATACTCATATAGCTTTGATTCCAAAAAAGCTTGTTCCTTTGGTTCCCGCTGATTATATATCCATAAACCTATGCAACGTGATCTGTAAAATCATAGCAAAAAATCGTTGCGAACAGGCTTAAGGTTCATCTTCCTGGCTACATCATCCTTCGCAACAAGCTTTTATTGAGGGACGAAGAATTAGCAGTAATATTATCATTGCCCAGGAAATCACCCATTCCTTTAATTTGAGCAATTAGAATAACTAGGCCTTTATGGTTAAGATTGACCTTGCAAAAGCTTTTGACCGTATAGAGTAGAACTTCATGTGGCTACTCTCTATCGTAAAGGGCTTCATGGTCATTTCATTAACCTCATATATGCTTGCATATCTTCCCCAGTTTTCTCTGTGATAATTAACGGTCAATATTATGCTAGATTTCGCAATAATAGGGAATCAGGCAATAAGGTTGTCATGTGCCTCCTTATCGTTTTGTCCTTTCCATAAACTAGATGACCCGTTGCGTCGATGGCTCAAAGGGCGAGAGCAAACCATATATTCAAAACATGCACGTAAGAATGTTTAGACACTAATTGGAGTACAAAAAACAGATACTTAGGTATGATGTTTATAAATAGCATTATAAGAAGTTTATGATAACTTATTTACAATGGTTTTAACAGGCAAGCTACAAGGTAGGGATGGATCATATAGATAATTCTGGTCATTTAGCCTACGTTAGAGGAACATACGCAGTGATGAACATCTGGTAGTCATCGATGCATGTGCCATCGATGTAAAAAATGACTTCATCGTCTAAGTAGCTCTTCATGGTGGGTGTGTTTGGTGGGTTGCCACTGCCAAAAGCTGAAATGCCTTCCATATCATCGTCCAACACCCAATAAGACTTGTTTATTTTCTGAAGAATAATGTCCTCTGATTGTAAAGTTGAATCATTGAGGTGATCTGCAACATATCTTACCTACGACATAGTATGGTTCAGATCGTTATCTTCGGACCATTGTTCAAGAATTCGTCTGATTAATCAGTTAACGGGCCAGTTAATTGCTACTCGTTGGGTGGCCGGCTCGAATAGCACCTATTCGTCGTGTTAACTTGTCGTGCCGATTAACTTTCCTATGAGACCGATTAATTAGTTGTTAGGCCCATTAACTTGCCTATCAGACCGATTAATCGGTTGTGAGGCCGACTAATCGTTGGTGGACCATTAACTTGTGGGCAAACAAAGCCCAAATTTTTGTCCCATAACTTCTACCATCGCCCTCTCGCTACTCAATACATAGGTTGTGACCAAATAGTAGCATATTTTGGTATATTACATAGCTGAGAGCATGAGAGTATGGTATAATACATTAAAAATACTAGAATATGTTCACATATTTCTATTTAATCAATCGATTACTGGTCTACCAATTAGTTCAATTAATAGGCCGATTCACCGATTAATCGCTACTCCCAAGTCGACCGAGCAACTACCAGTTAGCGATTTCCTCAACAATGCTTCGGACATTGATCATGTTGTGAAGCTGGTCTCCATTGTATAGTATGTTCTTACATTGCTGCTTAGATAGTCTGTTATTCCTTCTTTTTTCTTTCAGTTCATGTTTCAGAGATTTTTTTTTCTGAACCAAATGGAACTTTTCATAGTTGAAGTCTTGCAGCACTTTGTTGTAAGATGCTTCCATGTACTTAAGAGCTTCATTTGCCAGCTGATGACCCACAAGTATAGGGGATCTATCGTAGTCCTTTCGATAAGTAAGAGTGTCGAACCCAACGAAGAGCAGAAGGAAATGACAAGCAGTTTTTAGCAAGGTATTCTCTGCAAGCACTGAAATTATCGGTAACAGATAGTTGTGTGATAAGATAATTCATAACGGGTAACAAGTAACAAGTGTAACTATGGTGAAGCAAGGTGGCCCAATCCTTTTTGTAGCAAAGGACAAGCCTGGACGAGCTCTTATATAAAGCAAAGTGCTCCCGAGGACACATGGGAATTGTTGTCAAGTTAGTTTTCATCATGCTCATATGATTCGCGTTCGTTACTTTGATAATTTGGTATGTGGGTGGACCGGTGCTTGGGTGCTACCCTTCCTTGGACAAGCCTCTCACTTATGATTAACCTCTCTACAAGCATCCGCAACTACAAAAGAAGAATTAAGATAAATCTAACCATATCATGAAACATATGGATCCAAATCAGCCCCTTACGAAGCAACGCATAAAGTAGAGTTCAAGATTTTGTCACTCTAGCAACCCATCATCTACTTATTATTTCCCAATGCCTTCCCCTAGGCCCAAATCTTGGTGAAGTGTCATGTAGTCGACGTTCACATAACACCACTAGAGGAAAGACAACACACATCTCATCAAAATATCGAATGAATACCAAACTCACATGATTACTTATAACAAGACTTCTCCCATGTCCTCAGGAACAAACGTAACTACTCACAAAGAATATTCAAGTTCCTAATCAGAGGGGTATTGAATAGAATTAAGGATCTGAATATATAATCTTCCACCGAATAAAACAACTAGCATCAACTACAAGGAGTAATCAACACTACTAGCAACCCACAGGTACCAATCTGAGGTTTTGAGACAAAGATTGGATACAAGAGAAGAACTAGGGTTTGAGAGGAGATGGTGATGGTGAAGATGTTAATGGAGATTGACCCCCTCTCAATGAGAAGATCGTTGGTGATGACGATAGCTTCGATTTCCCCCTCCCGGAGGGAAGTTTCCCCGGCAGAACGGCTCCGCCGGAGCCTCCTTATGATTTTTTCTAGGTCAAAACACATCATATAGCAGAAGATGGGCATCAGTGGCCTGCCAGGTGACCCACAAGGCAGGGAGGCACGCCTAGGGGGGTAGGGCGCGCCCCCACCCTTGTGGATGGCAGGTGGCCCTCCTCTGGTACTTTCTCCGCCCAATATTTTTATATTTTCCAAAATGGCTCCCCGTGAAGTTTCATGACTTTTGGAGTTGTGCAGAATATGTCTGTAATATTTGCTCCTTATCCAGTCCAGAATTCCAGCTACCAGCATTCTCCTTCTTCATGTAAACCTTGTAAAATAAGAGAGAAAAAGGCATACATATTGTGCCATAATGTGTAATAACGGCCCATAATGCAAAAAATAATGATATAAAAGCATGATGCAAAATGGACGTATCAACTCCCCCAAGCTTAGACCTCACTTGCCCTCAAGCAAAAGACGAAATAATCTCCTTCTTACCGACTCTTTGACCTTGAACAACACCAACAACATAATCACTCGCATCACACAAAATTTCAAAGGGTAAATTCCAATTAGGTGGTTGAACAATAGGTGCAGAAATCAGAGCTTTCTTAAGTATTTCAAATGCTTCTACACAATCATCATCAAAAACAAAAGGAACATATGTTTGCAAGAGATTAGTGAGAGGCCTAGAAATTTTATAGAAGTCTTAAATGAACCTTCTATAGAAACCGCATCACCAAGAAAACTTCTTATACCTTTGATATCTTTAGGACACGACATCTTTTCAATAGTGTATACTTTAGCTTTATCAACTTCAATACCTCTTTCAGAAATCTTAGGCCCCAAGACAATACCTTCATTAACCATAATGGATCTCATGAGTTTTCTGTTGAGTTTTGTGTTGTGAAGTTTTCAAGTTTTGGGTAAAGATTTAATGGACTACGTAATAAGGAGTGGCAAGATCCTAAGATTGGGGATGACCAAGGCACCCCAAGGTAATATTCAAGCACAACCAAGCACCTAAGCTTGGGGATGCCCCGGATGGCATCCCCTATTTTGTCTTCAATCCATCGGTAAATTTACTTGAGGCTATATTTTTATTCACCACATGATATGTGTTTTGATTGGAGCGTCTTGCATTATTTGAGTCTTTGCTTTTTAGTTTGCCACAATCATCCTTGTTGTACACACCTTTTGAAAGGGACACGCATTAATCGTGAATTTATTAGAATACTCTATGTGCTTCACTTATATCTTTTGAGCTAGGGTAGTTGCTCTAGTACTTCACTTATATCTTTTTTAGCACCGCAGTGATGTTATTTTTAAGAAATTGATGAGCTCTCATGCTTCACTTATATTATTTTGAGAGTATAATAACATCATGGTAATTTTCTTGGGTTTTGAATTTAGTCCTAATATGATAGCCAACCAAAGGGGATATAATAAAAACTTTCATAAAGAGCATTGAGTATATGTGAAGTTTGATTCCTTGCAATTGTTTAGAGATATGAAGATGGTGATATTAGAGTTATGCTAGTAGTGAATTGTGTAGTTAAAGAAATAATTGTGTTAAGGTTTGTGATTCCCGTAGCATGCATGTATGGTCTTCTAGTTATGTGATGAAGTTGGAGCATGATTTATTCTTGATTGTCCTCCTTTGCGTGAAAGTCGGGAGCACGGGATGGTTAACTCCTACCAACCTCTCCCCTAGGAGCATGCATAGTAGTACTTTTCTTAGAGGGATAATGTCAGGGATATTACTAGCAGGTGTAAACCGGCTAGGGGAAACCGGATTATGGTGATATAGTTATATAATTGTAAGCTCAATAGAGATTACAGCCCATGAAGGCTTAGGGCCCATGTGTAGAGTTACGGTTTGTAAACCGTCTTATCATGTAACTTGAGACACAATGAAGAAACAGCAGAGACCGGGGCGGACACGAGTATGAGCCGGCCTCGGGACTCTGTAAACCGGACCGGGCGTTACCCCCTATATAAAGGGACGACCCGGCGACGGTTCAAGGACAAGCAACAATCCGTCGAGAGGCAGGCAAGCAATCTGCTCCCTGTTCATCGACGCCCAAGCAATACCAAACCAAACTAGACGTAGGCTTTTACCTTCATCGAAGGGGCCGAACTAGTATAAACCCTCTGTGTCCTTTGTGCTTTTAACCCCTTCAGGCTAACCCGTGCTATGGTTCCATCACTAAGTCCGTTAAACCGGACATCTGCCGTGCTAATTCCACGACAGTTGGCGCCCACCATGGGGCCTCCGCACGATGGTTTCGAGTTCTTGAAGGGCAGCTTTGAAGGACTCAAGGGCTACGCGGTCGGCCGGATGACCAAGAGTCGCCGCGGCCGGATCTACATCGATGACGCTGGCTGGGGCCCGAAGGCCGATTCAATCGAATACGGGTACCTGGTTCCCTTCGGCGGCATCCACGTCTTCATCGGCAAGATTGGCGAACCGGGACCTGAGCCGGACATCTTCTCCGACATCATCGAGCCGGCTTAGCGTGCGAGATCGGCCCGGATTCAGCCTGTCATGAAGCGCGTTTTCGTTGGAGCAATACATGGAGTCCAAGCCGAGGACGGATCGGATTCTGGTGGCGAGACGGTGGTCTATTCCGATGATGAATCCTCATCCGGAGAGACTGAATCTTTGTATCTGTTGCGAGACGGTCGGTCTGAGGGTGTGTCCGACGGGGACAGTATTCCGGACCCCTTGGATCCGCCAAACCGGGTGGCTGTCTTTATGGCCGGATCACAACCTACGCTGCAGCCCACGGTGACCGGGGCGTTCACAGCCGGAGCAGGGGGGAGCGGCCAAGCTCCCTCGGCCGCTGACGCTTTATCGACCTTGGTAGAGGAGTTGACAACACGAGCAGTAGCAGTGGTGGCTCCCGCAGACAAGGCGCAGCACGATGCAGAAATCCTGCAGCTGAAGGGCCGGATCGAGCAAGCCAGGCAGGATCTAAATGCAGAGAAAGCTATGATAGCAACAAGACAGGCAGAGCTGGATTCTCAGGCTTTTCAGCTAAAGATGGATCAGGCCTCTGCGCAGGGAGTAAGGGATAGAAGGCACCAGTCTCGTCTACCGCCGGTCTATGAGGCGATGAATCTCTTTGGGATGCCAGGAGCGGGAGCCAGCAATAATCCGGAGGCGAACCGGAGGGGAGCCCCAGTGACCGGTGAACCGGTACGACAACCCACTGCGGAGCAAGATCGACGGGTTATGCACACCCCTCACATCCCCACCCCTCCTGGCCACTACTCGAACCCCTTGGATAACATCGTCGCTGCTGATACGTCCAAAACGTATCTATAATTTCTGCTTGCTCCATGCCTCTTTTGTGTGATATTGCTATGATATTTATGTACTTCCATACACTTTTGATCATATTTGGACTAACCTATTAACTCAGTGCACCCCAGTGCCAGTTTCTGTTTTCTGCTATTTTTGTATTTCAGGTTTTCCCATTACGTAAATTGCCAGAAAAATCCCGGGAAAAATATATAAAAAATCAGCGTTCCGGAAGCTTCCATGCGGCCAAAGTAGGGCCAGAGGGGGCCCACCAGGGCTCCAGGAGACCAGAGGGGGCGGCTCCCCTCCTAGCCGCGCCGCCAGGGCGCCTGGGCCCCCCTTGCCTCTTCTGACGCCCCCCTTTGGCATATATTTACACCGCGTCCCGAAACCCTCGAGGATGGAACCCTTTTTCGCGATCTCATCTCTGTTCCGCCGCCGCCGCGCTTCCAAGATCGGGAGCACCAGGAGAACTCTTCCCGGCACCCTGCCGGAGGGGAGGATCACCACCGGGAGCCTCTCCACCACCATGGACGCCTCCCGGATGAGTTGTGAGTAGTCTCCCTTGGACCATGGGTCCATGACCAGTAGCTATGTGATGTTCTCCTCCCCTCTTTGTTCTTCACCGATTAGACCTCGTGAGCTGCCCTACATGATCGAGCCACATATGTAATCCTTATGCTGTTGCTATGATGAGTTTGCTGGGATCCGATGGATTATGAGATTATGTTCAGATTGTGTGTGAGTAATATATTTGATTCACCTCTTTTATATTTATGTTCTTGAGTAATTCTTGCATGTTCTCCGTTGCTGTTTATTGCTTTGGCCAAGTAGTAGGTAGTAACTCCAAGAGGGAACGTTATGCTTGATTGTGGGTTCATGCCCCTCGATGACTAGCTTGAGTGACAGAAACATGAGTCTAGGGGATGTGCTGTTGCCACAAGGGGGAAAACAACGGTGCTTGTACTTGCGGGTGCAAGGATTGTTTACTTTACGCAAAGTTCTTTTAATGCAGTTGTCTGTTGCTTTGAGTTTACACTATGGGTGGGACTCGCAACTTAATACCGGCGAGATGTTCTGGATAGATATCTCAAGGTGGATGATTAGTAGTAGATGCAGATGGATTTCGTTCTACTTGCCTTGGCGTACCGCCCATGCTTTTGAGCCTCTACCTTTCTTTGCAGCATAGTTAGCATTGGTTTGCGCACATAATCTTGTCAATTGCCCAGCTGTAATTCGTTTACCTCGCTTAGCTGTTTTATCGTCTGTTGGGAGAGAGACATCACTAGTGAACATCATGGGACCCCGGTCCATATTACCATCACTGATCACACCCGCTATTTACTTTCTGTTCTTACTTACTAGTTGCAGTCATACCTATCACTATTATCTCTTGCGTTTGATCCTTTGTAAACGACAAGGCCGGAGGTATTGACAACCTCTCTGTACTCGTTGGGAGCAAAGTTATTTGTATCTGTGTGCAGGTCCTGTCAATTGCTAAGTTCCGCCGCTAGCAGTTAACACCTTCTTGTTGACCCTCGGAGTCTCACGGGATTCGATCCTTGGTATCTTTGCCAAGGGAAAACTACCGCTACACTGCATCTCAAACCTTCCACTTGGGGTAACCAACGAGGGGCGAGAAGCCATCAAGCAAAGTTTTCTGGCGCCGTTGCCGGGGACTCCACTCTTCAAGATAGGGGAGTTGCACGCTATCTTTTACCTTTGCTTTTTAGTCTTGTTAGTTTACCTTTCAGTTTTTGCTTTAGTGTCTTCTATCAAAAATCACAAAAATAGTTATCTCGCTTTTTAGTTGGTATTATGTCTGGTCCTTTTGCCTTTGGTGAGGCAGAAGTCCTCACCTTTAAACAAAGAGGTGGAGAAAGTCTAAAAGATGCTTGGTATAGAATTAATGATTCTCATAAAAGAGCCGCCAAGGAGCAATCTACTACTATCCTGCTTAGAAATTTTTATGTTGGAATTAGTTCTTGGAATAGGTTTATTCTAGATTCTGCTATCAATGGAAATTTCCTAGAAGCCCCAGTTTGGGAATCTCTTAGTAGAGATGGCAATGGGTAGGGTATGGGCGGGTAGGGAATTTTTCTACCCAAACCCATACCCAAATCTTTTTTCTATACCCACCCACTTCACTATCCATGGGCGCAAATTGTTACCCATGCCCATACCCATCGGGTATCCTATACCCAATGGGTATCCGGTGGGTACAATATATAGCATTCACATGACAAAAGTAAGATGAGAAAAAGGTCTAAATTCATGTACCCATCCGGTGGGTACAATATATAGCCTTGGTTGGGGATGAATCGACGAGGATTCAGTAACCTGGCTCTTGATTGCTTCATCTTCCAAGGTCAAGGAAAAGTAGAGAAGATAAATACTGTAGGTATACGAAGGGTCTGTGGCGATGGCCAGCTATGGGCATGTGGTCCGTGGGCTAGTTAAGAACTCAAGATAATTATTTATTCACATATTATAGGGTTTAATTATTTATTATTATTTTGGGTATCCATTGGGTTACCCATGGGTATAATTTGATACCCATACCCTGCCCATGCATTTTGCGGGTATGGATACCCATACCCATGGGCATGAAGTGTAGAAAGTCTCACCCATGCCCACTATTTTCAGGTAGGGTACCCGCGGGTACCCATACCCATGGGCAAAACTGCCATCCCTATCTCTTAGTATTATTCAAAATCTTGTTGGAAATCCCCCTCTTGTTAGCATTCAAGAGGACATTACCCTAGCTCACATTATGAAAAAACTTGAAAAGATAGAGCTAGAGATGCCAAACATTAATAAGATAAATGAGTTGGACCGTAAGATCCAAGGGAATTTGAATAGGCTTGATAGCTCCATGCATAAAATTCTCAAAACTTTGGAGACCATCAAATTCCATGACTTGGACTCTTCTAGGATAGACAAGATTGAGGAAATCTTTGACACTTTAGGAACTACTTTCTCCTCAATCAAAACCAAAAAGGTAGAAAATCCGGCAAAGAAGGAGCCTAAGTTCGTTTACGTTCCAAAGGCTCCCTGCTCCAAAAGTAATCCATCTATTGCCAAAGGGGTTGAAACTGTGAAGACTTTGGAAGAAACACCTCTCTTTGATAAATTTATAAATGAATCTTCCCTTGACTTTTTTCCTTTTGGTCTTCTCCCTAGAAGTATCTCTATTAGGACTTTATTTGAAAGTCCTCTTAAGACTAGTTGTACTATTGAAGAGCTTTTTGATGATCTTGATGACGGTTCAATTGATAAAACTTGATCTCTTTGCATTATGCCTAGCTTAAAGGCATAAAAGAAAGCGCTTTTGGGAGGCAGCCCTCAATGAATAAAATTTTATTTTTGCTTTTGTTGTGTCTTGATGTTTGTAACTACAGTAGCATCATCATTGTATCTTTACTTTTCAGCTTTGTGCCAAGTTTAGCCTCTGATTGCAAGAAAGTTCAAAAGTTGTGACGTGCTGTCCAGGAAACAGATTCTGCCCTTGGACAGAAAAATTCTTATAAAATTACCAGATCATCTTTTTGGACTGAATTTTTTCTACAGCGTGCTCTATACAATTGGCTTTCGGGCGTCTGTTCTGAGTTTTTTGATTTGAGTTGCAGAAGTGCCCCGAAAAAATTATTTACTACCTGCTGGTCTGTTTTTCACAGATTCTGTCATGTTTTGCCTTTCCTTCGTTTTGCAAACCTTGAGCTTGCTTTTTCTTTGCAAAAACCTTTTGGCAATCTTGAGAAACAGTAGACCTTTAAAATTATCCTTATTTCCAGCAAGGAAAAATTAATTTATTATGGGTACTAACCTCGCTAATCAGATTATGATGAGTTATGTATGAAGGGAGTTTTCAAGTGTGCGAGGGAAGATGATAAAAAGATTCAGGAGTGCCAAACGCTCAAGCTTGGGGATGCCCCCGTGCACCCCCGAGAAATATTCAAGAAGACTCAAGCGTCTAAGCTTGGGGATGCCCCCGTGCATCCCCTTCTCCATCAACAATTATCAGTTCGTCTTTCGTTCCACTATATTTTAATCACTTCATGTGTTATGTGCTATGCTTGGAGCGTCTTGCTTCTAGTTTCCTTTTTAGTTCTCTTTAGCTTTGCTTGCTGTTCATAACAAGTTGGAACCCATCTTTCTTTGTGTGGGAGAGAAACACGCTCCACTTCAACCTAGAACATAACATGGGATTTTCATGTTTATCTTTGCTGTGTATGTTCTTTGTCTTTCAATAGCTACTATCATGTTCAGCTCTTAGTTTTCATGCTTTACTTTTTAAAGAGCTTTTGTTTAGTTGGTCGCTGGAACTCTATTAAGTTATCATGCTTATCTTCTTAAGAGAGTTGGCTTCTGTTGCACTGGTTGATATGTCTATGATAAAAATGATATGTGCATAATGGTGCTTAGTAGTTCATGTTTTCTTATGGTTAGTCTCAAATAGCTGGGGGTTCTTAATGTGTTATTGAAGTACCAACATGATTTGTTTGCCTATGATGTGGTATGGTTTAGTGATATCTTCTTCCAAGAATTTATTTTGATTGACTTGGCATATGCTCACGCATATTTAAGACTGTAAAGAAAGTCTATCAAGCCTTGATGATCTTTGATTTCTGAGTAGCGATATAACTTCCATGCCCGATTCAATGTTGCTTTGTCGCTCTGCATGATTATGACCGTCATTGCTCTCTTAGTTGGTCACTCCCAGTCTTTTGCTAACCTTCGCCTGTACTAAGCGGACTGACTGCTTGTGCATCCAAAATCCTTTAAACCAGTTATGCCATATGAGTCCACCATACCTTCCTATACATGGTATTTACTTGCCATTCCTAACGAAGACTTTCGTGTACCATCTCGAAATTAATCAAAAAAGCATTTCTCTTTTGTGCCTCTGTTTTAGCTCATGAGGAAGTAGTAGTTAATTCATGATCTTTTTAAGTTGGACAAGCTTCACCCCGGGATTGCATGTATAATGTGCAAACCCCTAATACGAGAAGGAACTGGCAAAGAGTGCGCCCGGCTCATTAAAAAATATACAACAAACAAACCCTCCTTCACGCTTTGTTCATGAGAAATCAGAAAACTTTGGCAGTGATAAACAAAGGAGATTAAGGGGATGTGACCGTCCTCGTGCGGGAGCCGTTCCTCGAAACTTGTCCAGCTCGAGAAGTAATTGATTTATCTACTAGCATTCGTTGACGAAATATGCATATTCCAAAAAAAAAAATTTACCTCTGTTTTTAAAAACCAAGAGCTCTGGTACATGTTTAGTTTTTGTTTCCGACCACGGGTTTTCAACCTTGCCAACAAAAGCCACGGTTCGAGAGTCTCCACCTTCTTTCTTTAAAGCACCAACTATTGAGAGCATGATTGTCATTCTGAGTGTAATGTGCATTGTCCCAAAGTACCATTGTCTTCTGCATGACTATGATATCGTTTATTCTGAAATCATTGTATCTAGTCGTCACTTAAACTTTGGAGGTGCCCCTGCATTTATGTTTTGCTTCACTAAAGGGGGCAAGCGAGGTACCACTTTGTCATATTTGCACACCATGCTCACTACAAATCTATTGAGTGTTTCAGTATCATATTGTAAAACTTTCAGTTCTTTGTGATATTCTCATGAGGCAACTTAATTACTAAAGATTCATTATCTCAGTAAGCATTTGTCATGTGACTGTTGAAAGTCCTTATATGGTTGGTAGCATGTCACCACAGAAATTATGCTTGTTATCATTTACCTACTCGAGGACGAGCAGGAATTAAGCTAGGGGATGTTGATACGTCCAAAACGTATCTATAATTTCTGCTTGCTCCATGCCTCTTTTGTGTGATATTGCTATGATATTTATGCACTTCCATACACTTTTGATCATATTTGGGCTAACCTATTAACTCAGTGCACCCCTGTGCCAGTTTCTGTTTTCTGCTGTTTTTGTATTTTAGGTTTTCCCATTACGTAAATTGCCAGAAAAATCCCGGGAAAAATATATAAAAAATCAGCGTTCCGGAAGCTTCCATGCGGCCAAAGTAGGGCCAGAGGGGGGCCACCAGGGCTCCAGGCGACCAGAGGGGGCGGCCCCCCTCCTGGCCGCGCCGCCAGAGCGCTTGGGCCCCCCTTGCCTCTTCTGACGCCCCCCTTTGGCATATATTTACACCGCGTCCCGAAACCCTCGAGGACGGAACCCTTTTTCGCGATCTCATCTCTGTTCCGCCGCCGCCGCGCTTCCAAGATCGGGAGCACCAGGAGAACTCTTCCCAGCACCCTGCCGGAGGGGAGGATCACCACCGGGAGCCTCTCCACCACCATGGACGCCTCCCGGATGAGTTGTGAGTAGTCTCCCTTGGACCATGGGTCCATGACCAGTAGCTATGTGATGTTCTCCTCCCCTCTTTGTTCTTCACCGATTAGACCTCGTGAGCTGCCCTACATGATTGAGGCACATATGTAATCCTTATGCTGTTGCTATGATGAGTTTGCTGGGATCCGATGGATTATGAGATTATGTTCAGATTGTGTGTGAGTAATATATTTGATTCACCTCTTTTATATTTATGTTCTTGAGTAATTCTTGCATGTTCTCCGTTGCTGTTTATTGCTTTGGCCAAGTAGTAGGTAGTAACTCCAAGAGGGAACGTTATGCTTGATTGTGGGTTCATGCCCCTCGATGACTAGCTTGAGTGACAGAAACATGAGTCTAGGGGATGTGTTGTTGCCACAAGGGGGAAAACAACGGTGCTTGTACTTGCGGGTGCAAGGATTGTTTACTTTACTCAAAGTTCTTTTAATGCAGTTGTATGTTGCTTTGAGTTTACACTATGGGTGGGACTCGCAACTTAATACCAGCGAGATGTTCTGGATAGATATCTCAAGGTGGATGATTAGTAGTAGATGCAGATGGATTTCGGTCTACTTGCCTTGGCGTACCGCCCATGCTTTGGAGCCTCTACCTTTCTTTGCAGCATAGTTAGCATTGGTTTGCGCACATAATCCTATCAATTGCCCAACTGTAATTTGTTTACCTCGCTTAGCTGTTTTATCGTGTTTTGGGAGAGAGACATCACTAGTGAACATCATGGGACCCCGGTCCATATTACCATCACTGATCACACCCGCTATTTACTTTCTGTTCTTACTTACTAGTTGCAGTCATACCTATCACTATTATCTCTTGCGTTTGATCCTTTGTAAACGACAAGGCCGGAGGGATTGACAACCTCTCTGTGCTCATTGGGAGCAAAGTTATTTGTATCTGTGTGCAGGTCCTGTCAATCGCTAAGTTGCGCCGCTAGCAGTTGAAACCTTCTTGTTGACCCTCGGAGTCTCACGAGATTCGATCCTTGGTATCTTTGCCAAGGGAAAACTACCGCTACACTGCATCTCAAACCTTCCACTTGGGGTAACCAACGAGGGGCGAGAAGCCATCAGCTGCCGCTTCACGCCTGGCCGCTTTACCCATTGAGGGAACATTCCTTGTGGCAATGGAAGCATGCAGGGTCAAGGATCTGCTCAACACGGCGTTAACACAGCAGTAGGCGTACTCTTACAGCAGGGAGAGACTTCATTCAACACCCCGCCATAGCCGGAGTTACACTAGGCATTGGGATGAACCGGAGGTGTCCAGCAGTGAACGGAGGCGACATCGTCACAGATAGGATAATCCGGCGGGCGCAGAGGCGCGAGCCCAGGAGGTGGTAAACCGGGCCGGACCTACGGCCCGCAAGGAGATCCGTCAAACGACGCCGGTTCACACAACCACGCCAGAGACGGGAGTCACGACGAGTTCCTTTGGGGTGCAGTGTCTCATTCCCGCTTTACGAAGCGTAAGGTTACCTAAGGATTTCAAGGGTCCACGTAAGGTGCCTAATTACACAGCAGATTTGGCTCCGGAGGCTTGGGTTGAGAGCTATGAGATGGCTATGGAGATGCTAGACGTGGACGAAGCGGCTTGCGCAAAATATTTTACCATGATGCTTGAGGGTACAGCCCGGACCTGGTTAAAGGGCTTACCTCCTAACTCCATCGGATCATGGGGGGAATTGCGTCGTCAGTTTATTAAAAATTTCAAGGACACATGCAAGCAGCCAATGTCAGTGGTGGACCTAGCGGCATGTATACAAGGAGAGCAGGAGCCTACGAATGCGTGGGTGCGGCGAGTGTCAGAAATCCTGCACTCTTCGAACGGTATCAGCCCCAATACGGCGATAGTAACATTGGAAAACAATTGCCGGTTTGAGTCTCTAAAGTTGAAGCTGGGACGGCTCAAACGGGATTGTAATGACATGGGAACTCTCATGAGCGCTTTGGTAAAGTATGGGGACTCCGACAACACTAAGTACCCAGAAGCGGATGGAGATAAATCTGGAAAGGCAAATAAACCCGGTAAACCGACGCAGGCTAATCCGGTCGGAACAAGCTTCTTAGGCAAACGAAAGGCAGAGGGTGGCTCTGATTTCGTGGCCAATACCCAAGTTCAAGGGAGCTTTTAACGCAACAAGGGTAAACCGCCTCCAAAAAACGGCGGAGGGTTCGTTAATTGGGAGAGACAATTGAACGAGCCCTACCCGAAACATGGAACAAAAGAACAACCAGCTAAACATACCTGGGGAGAATGTCGGGTCATGATGGAGGCCATGAACCGGGCCAGATCGAACAACGGGCCACCAGGCGGCGGTTCAGGCCCCGAGTTTCATGGTCCGGGTCATCAGGGGAATGGCTCCGGATCAGGATATCATGGCAACAATAATGGCTACAATAACCAAGGCAATCATCAGTATGGTCAGGGCGGTTACAATAACCAAGGCAACCATCAGTATGGTCAGGGCAGTTATAATAACCAAGGCAACCATCAGTATGGTCAGGGTGTTGGGGAACGTAGTATTTTAAAATTTTCCTACGATCACGCAAGATCTATCTACCAGATGCATAGCAACGAGAGGGAAGAGTGTGTCTACGTACCCTCGTAGACCGGAAGCGGAAGCGTCAAGTGACGCGGTTGATGTAGTCGAACTTCTTCGCGATTCAACCGATCAAGCACCAAACGTACGGCACCTCCGCGTTCAGCACACGTTCAGCTTGATGACGTCCCACGAGCTCTTGATCCAGTTGAGCTTCACGGGAGAGTTTCGTCAGCACGACGGCGTGGTGACGGATATGATGTATTCACCGGCGCAGGGCTTCGCCTAAGCACTGCAACGGTATGACCGAGGTGTGTTTCTGTGGAGGGGGGCACCGCACACGGCTGGAACAATTCAACTTGTGTGTCTTTGGGTGCCCCCTTGCCCCCGTATATAAAGGAGCAAGAGGGGAGGGCCGGCCGGCCTCCTATGGTGCGGCTAGGGCAATCCTACTAGGAATAGGATTGCAATCCTATTCCTAGTAGGAGTCCACCAAGAAGGAAGAGAGGGAAAGGAAAAGAGGGAGAGGTGGCGCCCCCCCAATCCTAGTCCAACTAGGATCCCTAGGTGGGGCGCCGACCAGCCTCTATGGGCTGCCTCTCTCCTTTCCTCAAGGCCCACTGTGGACCATCCCCCCTCGTAGGGGGTTCCGGTAACCCCCTCCGGCAATCCAGTTAAATCCGAAACTTTTCCGGAACACTTCCGGTGTCCGAATATAGTCGTCCAATATATCAATCTTTATGTCTCGGACATTCCGAGACTCCTCGTCATGTCCGTGATCTCATCCGGGACTCCAAACTACCTTCGGTACATCAAAACTCATAAACTCATAATACCGATCGTCATCAAACGTTAAGCGTGCGGACCCTACGGGTTCGAGAACTATGTAGACATGACCGAGACTCATCTCCGGTCAATAACCAATAGCGGAACCTGGATGCTCATATTGGCTCCTACATATTCTACGAAGATCTTTATCGGTCAAACCGCATAACAACATACGTTGTTCCTTTTGTCATCGGTATGTTACTTGCCCGAGATTCGATCGTCGGTATCTCTATACCTAGTTCAATCTCGTTACCGGCAAGTCTCTTTACTTGTTCCGTAACACATCATATCGTGACTAACTCATTAGTCTTTTGCTTGCAAGGCTTATTGTGATGTGTGTTACCGAGAGGGCCCAGAGATACCTCTCCGACACTCGGAGTGACAAATCCTAATCTTGATATATGCCAACACCACGAATACTTTCCGAGACACCTGTAGAGCATCTTTATGATCACCCAGTTACGTTGTGACATTTGATAGCACACAAGGTGTTCCTACGGTATTCGGGAGTTGCATAATCTCATAGTCATAGTAACATGTATAAGTCATGAAGAAAGCAATAGCAGTAAAACTAAACGATCATAGTGCTATGCTAACGGATGGGTCTTGTCCATCACATCATTCTCCTAATGATGTGATCCCGTTGATCAAATGACAACTCATGTCTATGGCTAGGAAACATAACCATCTTTGATCAATGAGCTAGTCTAGTAGAGGCATACTAGGGACATACTGTTTTGTCTAAGTATTCACACATGTACTAAGTTTTCGGTTAATACAATTCTAGCATGAATAAAAGACATTTATCATGATATACGGAAATGTAAATAACAACTTTATTATCGCCTCTAGGGCATATTTCCTTCACAGGGCGGTTAGAATAGCCAAAACAACCAACAGCAGGGCCAGGGTAATAACAATAATCAAGGCAATCAGCAGCGTCAACAACAGCAGCAATCCGGATATCAGAGTAATCCAAAGGAGCTGAGTAGTGGGCAGTATCATGTGTTCACTACGAGTTTGTGCAAACGGGATCAAAAAGTCTTAAAGCGGGCGGTCCACGCGGTTGAACCGACAACGCCACGATTCCTACGCTGGTCGGAGCAACCTATTGTGTGGAGCAGAAAGGATCACCCGCTGCGAGTTGATAATCCGGGCCAATTGGCCTTAGTGGTAGCACCATAGGTAGGTGGATACAAATTCACCAAGGTTCTCATGGACGGCGGCAGCAGCATCAATATCTTGTATTATGAGACCTTTCGTCGCATGGGGCTGACGGATAAGAAGCTAAGACAGTCCAACACGGTATTTCATGGAGTAGTGCCAGGTAAATCAGCTTACCCGGTTGGGAAAATTGACCTAGAAGTTACCTTTGGAGATGAACAGGATTCCAGGTCAGAGACGATAACCTTTGAGGTGGTAAAGATCCGGAGCCCATATCATGCCCTGTTTGGACGGCCGGTTTACGCCAAGTTTATGGCTAGGCCGTGCTATGTTTATGTGCAGCTCAAGATGTCGGGTCACAAAGGAACCATCACGGTTCATGGAAGTCGCAAAATTGCATTAGAGTGCGAAGAAGGAGACGCTGCTTATGCAGAGGCAGTATGTGCTACGGAGGAGTTGAAGTTTTACAAAGACAATGTGGATCCGGCAGATATGTCCCCATTGAAGAAGCCAACTACAGAGCATGATCCGGCGTTGAAGTTCAAATCTGCAGAGGAAACCAAGCAAGTTGACTTTCTGCCAGGTGATTCATCCAAGCAGTTCACTATCAGCGCTAACCTTGATCCTAAATAGGAAAGCGCGCTCATCGAGTTCATCTGTGAGAATGGGGATATCTTTGCATGGAAACCTTCTGACATGCCAGGTATACCGAGGGAACTCGCTGAGCACAGTCTTAACATTGATTCGAAGTTTAAACCGGTTAAGCAATATCTACACCGCTTCAACGAAGAAAGGCGCAAGGCTATACGGGAAGAAGTGGCCAGGCTGTTGGCTGCACGGTTCATAGTTGAAGTGTTCCACCCGGAGTGGTTGGCTAATCCGGTGCTAGTGTTAAAGAAAAATGGAAAGTGGAGAATGTGTGTGGATTACACAGACCTAAACAAAGCGTGTCCAACCGATCCTTTTGCTCTCCCCCATATCGATCAGATCATTGATGCTACGGCAGGATGTGAGCGGCTAAGTTTTTTGGATGCGTATTCAGGATATCATCAGATCAAGATGGCAGTTAAGGATCAGGAGAAGACAACCTTCATAACTCCTTTTGGTGCTTTTTGCTATGTATCTATGCCTTTTGGGCTCAAGAGCGCCCAAGCCACATACCAACGTTGTGTACAGAATTGTCTTAAGGGGCAGATAGGGAGAAATGTTCATGCCTATGTGGATGATATCGTGGTAAAATCAAGGAAGGAGGAGACACTGATAGAGGACCTCAAGGAGACCTTTGACAACCTTCGGGCCTATAAAATGATGCTTAATCCGGAGAAGTGTGCTTTCGGTGTTCCGGCGGGCAAGCTCCTTGGATTCTTGGTGTCAAACAGAGGAATAGAAGCCGCCGGTCCTTGCTGCCCCCGTTGATAAAGAGCCGCTGCGTTTGAGGATTTGAAGTGGCAACTGGCAGAGCCGCCGGTCCTTGCTGCCCCCGTTGATAAAGAGCCACTGCTGTTATACGTTGCTGCCAATGCACGGGCAGTTAGCGTGGCAATCGTGGTCGAGCGCAAGGAAGCACGAAAGGAGTATCCGGTTCATCGTCCGGTTTATTATGTCAGTGAAGTCCTCATTGAATCCAAACAAAGATACCCGCATTGGCAGAAGCTGGTATATGGTGTGTTCATGGCAAACCGAAAGTTGAAACATTATTTCCAGGGCCACCCAATAACTGTTGTCAGTTTGGCTTCATTGGGGGATATAATCCAGAACAAGGAAGCCGGCAGAGTGGCGAAGTGGGCCATTGAGCTTAGCCCGCATGGATTAAAGTATGTGCCACGCACCGCTATCAAATCCCAAGCATTGGTGGATTTCATCAATGATTGGACAGAACTGCAAGCACCAGAAGAGAAGCCGGATCTCACATATTGGACTATTCACTTTGACGGTTCAAGACAATTAGAAGGCTCGGGGGCTGGAGTTGTGTTAACTTCCCCGCGAGGTGATAAGTTTTGTTATGTCCTCCGTCTAATGTTTCCTTGTACTAACAATGCAGCAGAATATGAGGCATTGCTTCATGGCCTGCGGGTGGCTAAGGAGATGAACTTGAGCCGGGTCAAGTGTTTTGGTGATTCAGATTTAGTGGCACAGCAAGTATCCGGTAAGTGGGATTCCAAAGACCCTCTCATGGCAGCTTACAGGCGAGAAGTTGAAGCAGTCGCAGGATATTTCAAGGGCTATCAGGTGGATCATGTAGACCGGCGAAGGAATGAAGCGGCCGATGCTCTGAGCCGGCTGGGTTCTCAACGTAAACCGGTGCCACCGAATACTTTTTTGGATGAGCTGCACAGTCCATCAGTTCAGGTACCATCGGAGGAAGATCTGGCCGTTCCTGATCCGGAAGCGCAGCTAGTTGCAGCACTTCATGTTATTCCGGATTGGACGCTCCCATACTTGGCATACCTAACCCGTGGAGAGTTGCCGGACAACGAGATCGAAGCAAGACAGATAATCCGGCGGTCCAAATCCATGACAACTGTAAACGGGGAACTTCACCATCGTAGTGTTTCCGGAGCATTTCAGCGGTGTGTTTCATCTGAGGAAGGCTGTGACATCCTTCGAGAAATCCATGAAGGGGATTGTGGCCATCACGCCGGTTCAAAATCCTTGGTGGCTAAAGATTTTCGACATGGGTTCTATTGGCTGACAGCCCATGCTGATGCGGAGGATCTAGTCCGGAGGTGCGATGCTTGTTAGAAATTTTCACGGCGTGCTCTTGTTCCGGCACAGGAGCTGCGGATGATACCAATTACTTGGCCGTTTTCGACTTGGGGGCTGGATATGGTTGGGCCTTTTAAAAGATCCCAAGATCAAAAAACTCATCTGCTGGTTGCTGTGGACAAGTTTACAAAGTGGATTGAGGCAGAGCCTGTGAGCAAGTGTGATGCGGCAACAGCGGTTAAATTCATCAAAAAGGTAATTTTTCGGTTTGGCTTTCCACACAGCATCATCATAGATAATGGCACCAATTTATCGAAAGGAGAGATGGAAGAATTTTGTCAACGGGAACATATTCGCCTGGATGTATCTTCTGTAGCTCACCCTCAGTCCAATGGTCAAGCTGAAAGGGCCAATCAAGAGATTTTGCGAGGTATCAAGCCCCGGCTTATGACTCCCTTGCAAAGGGCACCAGGGTGCTGGGTCGAGGAATTACCCTCTGTCCTCTGGAGCATCAATACTACGCCAAATCGGTCCACGGGTTATACACCTTTCTTCATGGTGTACGGTGCTGAAGCGGTTCTTCCAAGCGATATCCGCCATGATTCACCACGAGTGATGGCTTATGTTGAAGCGGCCAATGAGCAGGCAAGACAGGACAGTTTGGACCGGCTAGATGAAGAGCGTGACATAGCAGCAGCACGATCCGCGATTTATCAGCAGGACTTACGCAGATATCACAGCCGCCGGGTCAAAACCAGGACGTTCCAGGAGGGAGATTTGGTACTTCGGCTCATCCAAGACCAAACAGATATGCACAAGCTATCCCCGCCTTGGGAAGGGCCCTTCGTGGTCAACAAGAATCTGCACAACGGTTCATATTACCTGGTGGACGTTCGCGATCATAAGGACTCACGGACATCAGAAGAAGAGACAACGAGGCCGTGGAACATCGCTCTGCTGCGACCCTACTACACGTGAGCCATGAGCTCTGCTGTATCCTATGTATATATTATGATTAATGAATAAACCGGCACCCTTGGTAAACCGGGGGATCAGCCTTTTCTCTCCTAGTTATGTGTCCTGTGAAAATTATTACAGATATTTCGAAGTAAAATATTTTATGCAGAAGGGACCAAACTAGAGGGCTTCCTGTTCGAACATAGGTCGTATTCGAACCAAAGAGAACATAGCCAAACTCACTGAAGGGCTTCCTGTTCAAACATAGGTCGTATTCGAACCAAAGAGAACATAGCCAAACTCACTATAGAGCTTCCTGTTCAAACATAGGTCGTATTCGAACCAAAGAGAACATAGAGTTTCCTGTTCAAACATAGGTCGTATTCGAACCAAAGAGAACATAGATTCACTAGGGGGCTTCCTGTTCAAACATAAGTCGTATTCGAACCAAAGAGAACATAGCCACACTCACTAGGGGGCTTCTTGATCGTATTCGAATCATAGCTTAACCCCTTTTGCGTCCGACTTGGATCATATTCGAATCCACTGATCGGCAAAATTTCACGGTCACTAGGGGGCTACGGATCGTATTCGAATCCTAGCTCAACCCCTTGTGGTCCGATTTATATGATCGTATTCGAATCATAAGCTCCTTGGATCGTATTCGAATCCATTGATTGGCTAAAAGTTTTAAGGCCACTGGGGGCTACACGGTCGTATTTGAATCCTAGCTTAACCCCTTTGGTCCGGTTTACTGATCGTATTCGAATCAAAAGCCTCGATTTGGAGCCTGGCAGCTCGCAAAAGCCTCGACTACATGGTCTTATTTGCAAACCTGTGTTTTTTGTGTTTTTGTTCTCATGTGTTTCTATGGTTGTTTGATCCGGAGTGGGACAACTTCAAAGTTGACCACATATCTTCAAAAGTCTGGACACAGAGCTCCAGCATTATTTAAACCGGTAATTCTTATAAACCCGGAATAATTGGGTACGCCCCAACAGAGCCAAGAGCTTCCTCCGTAACAACAATGTTCGCCGGATTAAGGATATCAAGCATACTTAATCACATGTATGAAGTTATTTCTGGTATAAAACAGACACTTATTTGATATATTTATGAGAGCGTTTTAATCGGTCCGGCGGTAAACCGCTAGGACATCTTTTAAGTGTTATCTATGCAGATACAGATAACATAAAGATCAACCATGGCAGACAAGCAATTGAGATTTGAAAAAGGCCCAATCAAACATCTGGCATCCGGATCAAGACGAACAATATTTCAAGCTATCCTATTACAAGGCACAGCAAGCCTGAACGGATTAAAGTTCTTCCGACAAAATAATACCGCAGCTACAAAGATAAACTATGCGGCATATGCTTCCTCCTGCTGCGACGGCTGAAGATCGACATGTTCCGGAGCTTCTTCGTCTTCTTGAAGCGGCTGAAAGTCAGGAACACGCCAATCGATTTTTGATAAAGCACGGAAGTACATCTCTTCTGTAATGAGATCAGACGGATCAACATCTCGGGCGAAAGTGTGGGGGCGCACTGGTGGGATTAGATTTTCGGTATCATAAACCGGCCGATCCACCCGCTCATTCTGTAAATCGTACGCCGGATGATACCTGGTCAAGTCTGATTCAACAGCAAGTTTGCTAGCAAGAGGACGCATATCCTTAGTCAAAGCATGAAGGTCTTTGCCAGTGAAGGCCGATCCATCTTCTTTGGTGCTGGGATACCCGTTCATGGCTTCTTCCGGATCAAAGTCCGGAACCCACGCTTTGGCTCTGGTAAGCGCTACAAGAGAACCGGCTCGGGCAGAAGACTTCTTCACCTCTTCTAAGCGTACATGCAAGATAGACAACTTCTCCAGAGTACCTTGGATAGTTGTGGGAGCCGGTTTATTAAAAGACATCGCACTTATAATCCTTTGAGCGCCGAATACAGCTGCTCAACAAGAGTATAAGAGGCCTTGAGTTTCTTCCGGAGGTCATCCCCAAGATGGGTGATGCGTCGCCCTGCATATGGTTATCATAGTTAAACCGGAACGAGCTAAAGATTGCAGAAATGAAGATACGTGCAAGTTAAGTGTTTACCAAAGACGGCAGAAGTCATCAGCTCTATTTGCTGCTTTAAACTGGTCAGCTCTTGTGTCACCGGGTTAAGAGCCTCCTCAGCATCATTTGCTCTCTTTTCAAGAGCGTTCTTCTGCACCTCCCAGGTTGTCCGCTCCGATTCAAAATATTTCTTCAATTGTTCAGCGGTGGTTAAGCTCAGTGCCAGATCTTTTTTGGCCTTGGCAGCAGAAGATTCAGTCTCAGCAAGTCTGTTCCGGAGTTCAGTTATCTCTTCAGCCCTCTGGGCCAAGTCAGCCTACAAACAAAATCAAGAGGAATAAATGACAATTTAGACAAGTCTCAAGCACATAACCAATTTATCCACTTGACACTTGGGGGCTAATGACCAATTGAAGTATCAAAGGAAGACAACTAAAGATAAAGTCTCAAGCACATAAACAAGTTATCTACTTGACACTTGGGGGCTAATGGGCAGTTGAAGTAATGAAAGCAAGATTCAGACAAGTCCTAGATGCATAAAACGAGTTATGCCCCTGGCACTTGGGGGCTAATGTAAGATTACTTGCTCACAATTCAAAGTACCGGTTCACCTTCCAGTAAAAGCTAAACCGGAACTTGGGGGCTACCATGATATAGACAGAAATACAGAGAAGACAAAAGGAAAAGACAAGTAAGATACCTCGTATTTGTCCTTCATCATATTGACCAAACCCGCTTCATAGTTCCGACTGGTGTGAAGCCGGTTCAAATGTCCGGAATAAAGCTCCTGGGCACTCAGCTCGGCATAACTAGACAAGTCTGTGCTCCACTTGCCCTTCTCTTGCTGGAGCTTCTCCGTTTTAGCGGTGTGCTTGGCTAAGACGATAGGCTCAGCAGGAGCGGTAAAGCCCGTCCCGGTTATTTGAACGTCCGGGGAAGAAGCAGTAGTTGGCTGTGAAGGAGCAGCAGTATGAACCGGACTAGCAGGAGCCGGGCTATTCCGAGGAGGGGTAGCCCGGACAGGATTTGCCGGTTCAAGAACATCTTCAGCGTTTGTACCTTCAGGAGCAGCAGTGTAATCATGGTCTATGGGAGCAGGATCTTGAAGTTGAATTGAAGGTTCATTTTGTGGAGGGATAACTTTGTCCGGATCAGCTGCTGGATCAGCAGTAACAGTCTCAGCAGCCGTTTTGCTGGCCTTGGCCCTTTTGCTAGGTTTAGGTTTGCTGAAAGAATTGAAAAAGAAGTCAGAGTCATAAAAGCGAATACAAAAGTAAACCGGACGGGATAAAGGACTTACCCAGGGACAGTCTTCAGAGTTGGGACCTGTGTGGCGGTTGATTCGCCGGAAGATGATAAAGGGGTCTCCTGAAAATTAGGATCAGACGGTTTAAGTGGTTTGCGTATAAGTCCGGCCTTGGGATGAAGAAGAGTTGGAGAAAGTAAAACCTCAGAGCGACGCCTCCGAGCCGGAGTAAGAGATATTCCGAAAGACTCGACTACATGGCCATTATGGCGTGTAGTCCGGCGGGCTTCATGTTGCTGTTTCTTCAAAAGAAAATTGGGGTCCAGTTGAGCGTAAGGATGAGAAAAAGGGTATTTCCGAGATGCCTTACGAATCTTGGGCACCAATGGTTCAGAATCTGAAGAAAGAGTGATTACCTCAGTTTCGGCCGCTTTATCAGTTTCAGCCAAATCCTGTGAAAAGATACAGTTAACATAAATCGAGATAAAGGTGAACAAATCATATCCAGATTAAATCATACCTCAGAATCCGGATCATCTTCTTCAACATGTGAACCGGAGCCAGCTGCCGCCTTTTTCTTCTTAACAGCGAAGGTTTTCCGGCGCGGCTGTTTTCCTGACTTATCCTGAGGTTTCCTTTTCCAGAAAGGATCGTCGGCCTGTGTAGAAGATGATAGATAAATTGAAGATAATTTAAATGGACAGATTAGAAACAGACGGAAGAGATTAAGGCTTACCGCTGGCAGTTTGTTCTTCTTATAATATGGAGCCAATCCGGTTTTGCTACATTCCTCCAAAGAGATGTTGAGCATTTTCTTGGCAGATTCAATAACCTCTTTTTCAGGAAGTATTACGTCGGTAAACCGCTGAGGATCATCTGGTTTTCCGGTATACTAATACATCAAACTGGAGCGCCGGCTTAGAGGGAGGATACTCCAGGCAAGCCAGCAACGCATAAAATCAACTCCAGTCAATCCGTTGGCCATAAAGGCTTTGAGTTTGGCGAGTTGAGAGGCGAACCGGGGCCGTTCTGAGGAGCTAAGACGCTGCGGCAGTGGATGATCTTCAGGAAGACGATGTTCGCGGTAGCCCGGCAGTGGGCTCTCTCCTTCAGGTGAAGTATCGTGGCAATAGACCCAAGATTTGTTCCAATCCTTGGGGGTGTATGAAGAGCAGCGTGAGGAAAGACCGCGTCTCTTCTCTTTTGAATGCTAACCCCACCCAGTTCTTGATGAGGTCCGCCAGTAAACTCAGTTCGCCGGTTCAAATGGAAAAAATCCCGGAACAAGTCGACTGATGGCTCCTCTTGAAGATACACCTCGGAGAAAACTTGGAAATCGCAGATGTTTGATATGGAATTTGGGCCTATGTCCTGAGGATGAAGCTGAAAAGCGGCAAGCACGTCCCGAAAGAACTTTGAACCCGGAGGACTAAAGCCCCATGCCATATGATCAAAGAAGACAATAACTTCTCCTTCTTGGGGAGTAGGGGGGCATTCATTTCCTGGAGCCCGCCATTTCAGAACTGCTTGAGGGCCCAGAGTGCCAATTGCAGCAGCATTAGCTAAGTCTTCTTCCGTAATGACGGAAGGAACCCAGTTGCAAGAAACAAACTACTTGGCAGACATATTAGCAGAAGGAAAGTGCTGAAAAGGTGAAGTATAAAATCCGGATTATTCAAGTACAAAGGCATAAACCGGATCACATATGCAAAATCACAACGACGGTTTAGACAAGGGACTAATGGCATTGATAACCCGGAAGCAAGCGGGAAACGAGCTGCTACCATTTTATGGCAACAAAAAAGAAAGAAGCTAAACCGTCGGGTTCATGGTTGATACGTTGCAGAAACAATGCATGATTGACTAAACCGGCGAGTATCTTATAGATCTATGAGGATGAAGAAACAGGTTTCTACAAGAGGCTAAAGGTAAACCAGATCTGTGTGGTAAGAAAAACAGGAAATTTATGCAGGTCTATTACAGAAGAACTGCGGGGGTCTTATACAGAGCGGATGAATCTAAGGATTTAATCTAAGAAAACCAAGTCTAAACATAAAGCAGCGGAGCAGGAGCAGATCTCAAAGTAATCTGAGATTGAATCTACGCAGAGACAGAGTAATGAACAGATAGAGCTTCGAGGTCTCATGGCAGAACCAATGGTGAAACCCTAAGCTACAGATCTACAGCGATGGAAAAAGGGGTACCTGAGGAAGAAGGAAACGGCGGCGGAGTGGCTCTGGACGCGATTCAGGTTGATGCAGCGGCCTGGTCGACGATGGCGACGAGCTCAAGCACGGCGGACAAGCTTCGGGCGACGGAGGAGGAAGATGAGGGGAAGGAAAAAAGGTAAGGGCGCGACCGTATTTATAAAGGTGGAGAGACGAAATGGCAAGCGCGGGATTTGAGGAAGAAAGAGATTGGATAAAGATTCTTCTGTCGCCTCGATTTTCGGGATGACCTTTAAACAAAGGTAACAAAACAGCTGCGCGCAATAAATGCGGAAGTGATGTCACGATCGAATCAAATGATTTCCAGGGATGACGTCATAGCCGGTTTACAAAAACCAAGAAGATACAAGAAAGAAGGTTATGCAAGATTTCGAAGACTGACATGAACAAGTTCAAATCATTTTGGGGCCTAATGTCAGGGATATTACTAGCAGGTGTAAACTGGCTAGGGGAAACCGGATTATGGTGATATAGTTATATAATTGTAAGCTCAATAGAGATTACAGCCCATGAAGGCTTAGGGCCCATGTGTAGAGTTACGGTTTGTAAACCATCTTATCATGTAACTTGAGACACAAGGAAGAAACAGCAGAGACCGAGGCGGACACGAGTATGAGCCGGCCTCGGGACTCTGTAAACCGGACCAGGCGTTACCTCCTATATAAAGGGATGACCCGGCGACGGTTCAAGGACAAGCAACAATCCGTCGAGAGGCAGGCAAGCAATCTGCTCCCTGTTCATCGACGCCCAAGCAATACCAAACCAAACTAGACGTAGGCTTTTACCTTCATCGAAGGGGCCGAACTAGTATAAACCCTCTGTGTCCTTTGTGCTTTTAACCCCTTCAAGCTAACCCGTGCGATGGTTCCATCACTAAGTCTGTTAAACCGGACATCTGCCGTGCTAATTCCACGACAGCTAATAAACTTTTTATAATAAGTATGTGAGTTCTTCATGACTAATGTTGAGTCCATGGATCATACGCACTCTCACCCTTCCACCTTGCTAGCCACTCTATTACCGCGCAACTCTCGCCATTGCATTAAACCCACCCATTACCATTCCTCACAACAGCCATTGTACCTACCTCTTATGGCATTTTCTTAGCCATTCCGAGATATATTGCCATGTAACTCCATCGTTCCGTCATTATGAGTTTGAGTCACCTTGAGTTGTCATTTTGAGTTGTAAGTAAATAAAAGTGTGATGATCATCATTATTAGAACATTGTCCCATGTCAGGTTATAAATAAAAGAGGCCAAAGAGCCCAAATAATAAAACAGGCCAAAGAGCCCAAAAAGAAATAAAAGAAAAAAGAAAAAAGTCTCAAAAAAAGAGGATTCTAAAAATGAGAGAAAAAGAGAGAATGTGTAGTATTACTATCTTTTTCCACGCTTGTTCTTCAAAGTAGCACCATGTCCTTCATGATAGAGAGTCTCCTATTTTGACACTTTCATATATTATTAGTGGGAATTTTTTGTTACAGGACTTGGCTTGTATATTCCAACGATGGGCTTCCTCAAATGCCCTAGGTATTCATGAGCAAGCAAGTTGGATGCACACCCACTTAGTTTTCTTTTTGAGCTTGCATACACTTATAGCTATATTGCATCCGTTACATGGCAATCCCTACTCACTCACATTGATATCAATTGATGGACATCTCCATAGTACATTATTTTGCCTAGTTGATGTGAGACTTTCTCCCTTCATTTGTCTACAACCACCTTCTATTCCACCTATAATGCTATGTCCATGGCTCACGCTCATGTATTGCGTGAAGAGTTGAAAAAGCTGAAGCACGTTAAAAAGTATGAAATAATTGTTTGGCTGACACAGGGTGGGCATGATTTATACTTTGTGCTTAGAAGAGGGAGCATAACAAGACTATATGTTTTTTTAGGGATAACTTTCCTTAGCCATGTTACTTTTGAAGCTTCATAATTTTTTTCTAATATGCTTGAAGTATTACTGTTTTTATGTCAATGAGATTTTGTTTTGAGTAATATGGATATGAACTTTCATGCCAAAATAATAAGAAATGCATTGCTAAATATGTTAGGTAGCATTCCACATCAAAAATTCTGTTTTTTATCATTTACCTACTCGAGGACGAGCATGAATTAAGCTTGGGGATGCTTGATACGTCTTTAATGTATCAATAATTTTGATTGTTCCATGATATTATATTATCAAATTTGGATGTTTTATATGCATGAATATGCCATTTTATATTAATTTTAGGACTAACTTATTAATCTAGTGCCCAGTGACAGTTTCTGTTTTTCCTTGTTTTTGAGCTTCGCAAAAAAGGAATATCAAATAGAGTCCAAATGTAATAAAACTTTAGTGATGATTCTTCTTAGACCAAAAGACATCTAGAAGATCCCCGAGGTGGGGACAAGCCAGGGGCACGCCTTAGGGGGGAGCCCCTAGGGCTTGTGGCCCCCTCGAGGACCCCCTGGCCCTGTTCCTTGTCTTATATATTCTCAAATATACCCAAAACCCTAGAACAACAAACGGAAATATTTTTCCACCGCCGCGGGTCTCTGTTCCCGTGAGATCCAATTTGGAGGTCTTTTCCGATACTCTGTCGGAGGGGGATTCGATTACGGAGGGCATCTACATCAACCTTGCCGCCCCTCCGATGATGCGTGAGTAGTTTACCACAGACCCACGGTTCCATAGCTAGTATCTAGATGGCTTCTTATCTCTCTTTGATCTTCAATACAATGTTCTCCTCGATTTTCTTGGAGATCTATTTGATGTAATATTCTTTTGCGGTGTGTTTGTCGAGATCCGATGAATTGTGGATTTATGATTAGATTATCTATGAATATTATTTGAGTCTTCTTTGAACTCATTTATGCATGATTAAGATAGCTTTGTATTTCTCTTCGACATATCAATTTGGTTTAGCCAACTAGATTGCTTTTTCTTGCAATGGGATAGGTGCTTTATGATGGGTTCAATCTTGCGGTGTCCTCACCCAGTGATATAGTAGGGGTAGTGTCGTGGAATTAGCACGACAGATGTCCGGTTTAGAGGACTTAGGTGTGGAGCCATCGCGCGGGTTAGCTTGAAGAGGTTAAAGCACACAAAGAACACAGAGGGTTTATACTAGTTCGACCCCTTCGATGAAGGCAAAAGCCTACGTCTAGTTTGGTTTGGTATTGCTTGGGCGTCGATGAACAGGGAGCGGATTGCTTGCCTGTGTCTTGACGGGTTGTTGCTTATCCTTGAACCGTCGCCGGGTCGTCCCTTTATATAGGAGGCAACGCCCGGTCCGGTTTAAAGAGTCCCGAGGCCGGTTCATAATCGTGTCCGCCTCGGTCTCTACCCTTTCTACCTTATACCTCAAGTTACATGATATGATGGTTCATAAACCGTAAACTTTACATATGGGCCCTAAGCCTTCATGGGCTGTAACCTCTACTGGGCTTATGATAACACAGCTACATTAATATAATCCGGATCTTCCTTGCCGGTTTATACCTGCTAGTAATATCCCTGACATTAGGCCCTAGAGTGATTTGAACTTGTTCATGTCAGTCTTCTAAATCCTGCATAAATTTCCTCCTTGTAGCTTCTCTGCTTTGTAAACCGGCTATGACGTCATCTCCAGAAATCATTTTATTCTGTCGTGACATCACCTCCGCATTTATTGCTCACAGCTGTTTGTTACCTTTGTTTAAAGGCTATCCCGAAAATCGAGGCGACAATGGAATCTTTATCCAATCTCTGACCTCCTTGATTCCCGTGCTTGCCGTTTCACCTCACCAGCTTATAAATACCGCTGAGACCTGTTCTTTTCCTTCCTTCCGCACTTCTTCTTCTTCCGTCGCCCGAAGTTCCGCCGCTGTCTTCGAGCTCGTCGCCGTCGTCAAGCCAGGCCGCTGCATCACCCTGAAACATGTCCAGAATACTCCGCTGTCGTTCTTTTTCTTCCTCAGGTACTTCTTCCTTTCTTATCGTAGATCTCAATCTAGGGTTCCTCCATGGCTTCCGCTATGAAACCTCGAAGCTCTGATGTTCATCCTGTAGGTTATATTTGAAGTAGATTCAAACCCTGGATTTGTTTCGAACGTGTCCCCGCTCTGTAGTTTAATCCTTAGATTCAAACCTTTAGACGTAAACCTTATATCCATTTAGTCTGTAGAAACCCTTCGTTGTTCTTCATATATAAGGAGAGCATATATTTCATCTTTTCTTACGCCTGAGATCCATTTTTACTTTAGTCTTCTGTAGAAACCTGTTTCTTCGTCTTGGTAGATCTGTAAGCTACTCACCGGTTTAACCCATCATATATTCCTCTTGCAAAGAATTAACCATGAGCCCGACGGTTTAGCCTCCTCTTTTTTGTTATCATAAACCGGCAGCAGTTCGTTTCACATCTGCTTCCGGGTTGCCAATGCCATTAGTCCACTGTCTAAACCGTCGATATAATTAGATGATACACTTCGGTTTATGCTTCAGTACCTAATAATCCGGATTTTGCACTGTACTTTTTCAGCGTTTTCCGTTTGCTCAGATGGCTGCCAAGCAGTTCGTTTGTTGCAACTGGGTTCCTTCCCGCATTAATGGAAGAGGACTTAACCAATGCCGCTTCAATTGGTATTCTGGGCCCCCAAGCGATTCTGAAATGGCGGGCCCCAGGAAATGAATGTCCTCCTACCCCTAAGGAAGGAGAAGTCATCGTTTTCTTTGATCATACGTCCCGGGGCTTTAGCCCTCCCGGTTCAAAAAAATTCCGGGATGTGTTGGCTGCTTTTCAGCTCCATCCTCAAGATATAGGCCCGAATTCTATATCAAACGTCTGCAATTTTCAAGTCTTCTCCGAGGTATACCTTCAAGAAGAACCATCAGTGGATTTGTTCCGAGACTTTTTCCACTTAAACCGGCGGACAGAGTTTACTGTCGGACCACATCAAGAGCTGGGCGGTGTTAGTATTCAAAAAATAAGAGATGTGGTCTTTCCTCACGCTGCTCTCCATACACACCCCAAGGACTAGAACCAATCCTGGTTTTATTGCAAAGATACCTCGCCTGAAGGAGAAAACCCACTGTTGGGTTACCGCGAACATCATCTTCCTGAGGATCATCCCCTGCCGCAGCGCCTTAGTTCCTCAGAGCGGGCCCGGTTTGCCCCTCAGCTTGCCAAGCTTAAGGCCTTTATGGCCAACGGTTTGACCGGAGTAGATTTTGTTCGTTGTTGGCTTGCCTGGAGCATCCTTCCTCTGAGCCGGCGCTCCGGTCTGATGTATGATTATATCGGAAAGATGGATGACCCTCAACGCCACATTGACATAATGCTTCCTGAGAAGGAAGTCACTGAATCCTCAAAGAAAATGCTCAACATCTCTCTAGAAGAGTGCAGTCAGACCGGATTGGCTCCATACTATGAGAACAACAAACTGCCAGCAGTAAGTTTTTTCTGACCTCTTCTGTTTGTTTCTAATCCGTCCATATCAATTATCTTCTATTTATCTTTCATCTTCTGCACAGGCCAACGATCCTTTTTGGAAAAGAAAAACTCAGGACAAGTCAGGCAAACAGCCACGCCGGAAGACATGCGCTGTTAAGAAGAAGAAGGCGGCCGCTGCCTCTGGTTCACATCTTGAGGAAGATGATCCGGATTCTGAGGTATGAGTTGATCCTGATATGTTTTGATCTCTCTTTATCCAAATCTATGTTAACAATGTCTTTCCACGGGATTTGGCTGAAGGAAGTAAAGCGGGAGAAGTTGAGGTAATCTCTCTTTCTTCAGACTCTGAACCGCCGGTGCCCAAAATTCGTCGGGCATCCCGAAAGTACCCTTTTTCTCATCCTTACGCTCAACTGGACCCCAAATTTCTTTTGAAGAAGCAGCAACATGAAGCCCGCCGGATTACGCACCATAGTGGCCATGTAGTAGAATCTTCTGGAATATCTCTCACTCCGGCTCGCAGGCGGCGCTCTGAGGTTTTACTTTTTCCAACTCTTCTCCATCCAAAGGCCGAACTTATACGCAAACTGCTTAAACCGTCTGATCCTAACTATCAGGAGACACCTTTATCATCTTCCGGTGAATCGACTGCCACACAGGTTCCTGTATTGAAGACCGTGCCTGGGTAAGTTCCTTTCAACATCTGGTTTATATTTGTATTTGTTCCTTGATGATTCTCATTTTCCCTTCAATTTCCTTCAGCAAGCCCAAGCCTAGCAAGAAAGCGAAGGCCACCAAAGCGGCTGCCAAAACTGCTGCCGCTGATCCGGCGGCTGATCTGGATGAAGTCATCCCTCCAGAGAGCGATCCTGCAACTCAAATTGATGATCCTGCTCCCATGGACCATGATAACATTGTTGCTCCGGAAGACACGAATGTGGAAAATGTCATTGAACCGGCGAGTCCTGTCCGGGTTAGCCCTCCTCAGACTAATCCGGCTCCTCCTAGTCCGGCTCCTACTGCTGCCCCTTCTCAGCCAACCACTGCCTCTTCTCCGGATGTTCAGATAACCGGGACAGGTTTTACCGCTCCTGCTGAGCCTATCATCTTGGCCAAGCACACTGCTAAAGCGGAGAAGTTTCAACAAGAGAAGGGCAAGTGGAGCACGGACTTGTCCAACTATGACGAATTGAGTGCCCAGGAACTTTATTCCGGGTATTTGAACCGGCTTCATACCAGCCGCGATTATGAATTGGGCTTGGTTAATATGATGAATGATAAATACGAGGTACCTTCCTTCACTTGTCTTTGTTTTGCCTTCTTTATACTTCTGTCTTTATGCCATAGTAGCCCCCAAGTTCCGGTTTAGCTTCGTTGTAGGTGAACCGGTACTTCCAAATGTATGAAAAATGAACTTACATTAGCCCCCAAGTGCCAGGGGCATAACTTGTTTTATGTGCCTGGGACTTGTTTGAGTTTCTCTTTTGATACTTCAACTGCCCATTAGCCCCCAAGTGCCAGGGGCATAACTTGTTTTATGTGCCTGGGACTTGTCTGAATTTTTCTTTTGATACTTCAACTGCCCATTAGCCCCCAAGTGTCAAGTGGATAACTTGTTTATGTGCTTGAGACTTGTCTTAATTGTCGTCTACTTCACTTGATTTTCTTGTAGGCTGACTTGACCCGGAGGGCTGCAGAAGTAACTGAGCTCCGGAATAGACTTGATGTCACTAAAACTGCTTCTGCCAAAGCCAAAGATGAGCTGGCGCTGAGCTTAACCAATGCTGAAAAATTAAAAAAGGATTTTGAAGCGGAGTGGACAGCCTGGGAGGTGCAGAGGAATGCTCTTGAAAAAAGAGCAAAGGATGATGAAGAGGCCCTTAATCCGGTGACGCAGGAGCTGACCGGCTTAAGACAGCAAATAGAACTTATGACCTCTGCCATCTTTGGTAAGCACTTAATTTACATATGCTTTCATCTCTGCAATCTTTATTCTGCTCCGGTGTAACTGTAATAATCATATGCAGGGCGACGCATCACCCATCTTGGGGATGATATCCGGAAGAAACTCAAGGCCTCTTATACTCTGGTTGAGCATCTGTATTCCGGCGCTCAAAGGATTATAAGTGCGATGTCCCATCACAAAGCGGCCCCCACTACTATCCAAGGTACTTTGGAGAAGCTTTCTATACTGCCTGTACGCTTGGAAGAAGTGAAGAAATCGGCTGCACGGGCCGGTTCTCTTGTAGCGCTGACTAGAGCCAAGGCATGGGTTCCGGACTTTGATCCGGAGGAAGCTATGAACGGGTACCCCAGTAACAAGGAGGATGGATCTGCCTTCTCTGGCAAGGACCTTCGTGCTTTAACTAAGGAAATGCGCCCTCTTGCCAGCAAACTTGCCGAAGAAGCGGACCTGGCCAGGTATCATCCGGCATATGATTTAGAGAATGAGCGGGTGGACCGGCCGATTTATGACACCAAGAATCTAATCCCACCAGTGCGCGCCCATACTTTCGCCCCATATGTTGATCCGTCCGATCTCATTACTGAGGAGATGTACTTCCGTGCACTATCCAAGATCGACTGGCGCGTTCCTAATTTTCAGCCGCTTCAAGAAGACGAAGAAGTTCCGGAACAAGCCGATCCTCAGCCTTCGCAGCAGGAAGAAGAAGCATAAGTCGCTCAGTTTAACTCTTAGCTGCTGTCATCTGTGCCGGGAAAAACTTTAATCCGTTCAGGCTTGCAGTGCCTTGTAATAGGATAGCTCGAAACATTTTCTGTCTTAATCCGGATGTCAAAGCTTTGATTTGGCATCTGCCAATTTTAATCCCTTGTCTACTATGGTTGATCCTTTATATTACCTGTATCTGCATTGACAACGCTAAGAAAATGTCCTTGCAGTTTACCACCGGACCGATTATATTGCTCTCATAGGCATATATATTGAACGAGTATCTGCTTTATACCCAAAAATACTTTCATACCTTTAATTAAGCATGCTTGACATCCTTAATCCGGTGGACATTGTAGATTCTGATGAGGCTCTTGGCCCTGTTGGTGTTTGCCCAATGATTGTTCCGAGTTATAGTAACCACCGGTTTAAATCATGCTGGTGCTCTATGACCCAGACTTTTGTAAATACGTGGTCAACTTTGAAGTTGCCCAGTTCCGGATCAAAAAACCATAGAATTTTTTTTTTGAAAAATCACAAAACACAAAACACCGTTACAAATAAGACCATGTAGTCGAGGCTTTTTGCGAGCTGCCAGGCTCCATATTTGCCAATCAATGGATGCGACCCAAAGGGCTATGATTCATTTTGCCAATCAATGGGTGCAATCCAAGGAGCAATGATTTCTTTTGCCAATCAATGGATTTAATCCAAGGAGCAAGAACGTTTTTTGTTTTGCCATCAAAGGATGTACTCCAAGGTGCAAGAACTTTTTATTTTGCCATCAAAGGATGTACTCCAAGGGACAAGAACTTTTTTCTTTTGCCATCAAAGGATGTACTCCAAGGGGCAAAAACTTTTTCTTTTGCCATCAAAGGATGTACTCCAAGGGACAAGAACATTTTTTCTTTTGCCATCAAAGGATGTACTCCAAGGGGCAAGAACTTTTTCTTTTGCCATCAAAGGATGTACTCCAAGGGACAAGAATTATTTTTCTTTTGCCATCAAAGGATGTACTCCAAGGGGCAAGAATTTTTCTTTTGCCATCAAAGGATGTACTCCAAGGGGCAAGAACTTTTTTTCTTTTGCCATCAAAGGATGTATAATCCAAGGGGCAAGAACATTTTTTTCCAATCAATGGATGTAATCCAAAGGGCGCTGATGTGAAGACGATCATATAAACCGGACCAGAAGGGATTTAAGCAAGGATTCAAATGTGATCCGTAGCCCCCTAGTGATCCTGGAGGTAGGGTTCCTATGAAGGAGTTGCACTTGAAAGGCAAGTCCTGTTTTGGTCCCTTATAGAATTGTCCTGCATAGCAAAATAGACTGTTCGAAGTATCTGTATTAACTTTCATAAGACACTTATTTAGAAGAAAAAAGGCTGATCCCCCGTTTTACCAGGGGTGCCGGTTTATTTATTACTCATAATATATATAGGATACATGAAGCGGAGCTCATGGCTCAAGTGTAGTAAGGCCGCAGGAGGGCAATGTTCCACGGCCTCTTCGTCTCTTCTTCTGCTGTCCGTGAGTCTTTGTGTTCTCGAACGTCCACCAGGTAGTATGAACCATTGTGTAGGTTCTTGCAGGCCACAAAGGGCCCTTCCCAAGGTGGGGATAGCTTGTGCATATCTGTCTGGTCCTGGATGAGCCGGGGTACTAAGTCCCCCTCCTTGAACGTCCTGGTTTTAACCCGACGGCTGTGATATCTGCGCAGGTCCTGCTGATAAATTTCAGATCGTGCTGCTGCTATGTCACGCTCTTCATCTAGCCGGTCCAAGCTGTCCTGTCTTGCTTGCTCATAGGCTGCTTTAACATAAGCTGCCACCCGTGGTGAGTTGTGGCGGATATCACTTGGAAGAACCGCTTTAGCACCGTACACCATGAAGAAAGGTGTGTAGCCTGTGGACCTGTTCGGTGTAGTATTGATGCTCCAGAGGACATAAGGTAACTCCTCAACCCAGCACCCTGGTGTTCTTTGCAAAGGAGTCATAAGCTGGGGCTTGATACATCGCAAAATCTCTTGATTGGCCCTTTCCGCTTGAACATTGGATTGAGGGTGAGCTACAGAAGACACATCTAGGCGAATATGCTCCCTTTGACAAAACTCTTCCATCTCTCCTTTAGATAGATTGGTGCCATTGTCAGTGATAATGTTGTGTGGAAAGCCAAACCGGAAAATTACCTACTTGATGAATTTAACCGCTGTTGCCGCATCACACTTGCTCACAGGCTCTGCCTCAATCCACTTTGTAAACTTATCCACTGCGACCAACAGGTGAGTTTTTTTATCTTGGGATCGTTTAAAAGGCCCAACCATATCAAGCCCCCAAGTCGCAAACGGCCAAGTAATTGGAATCATCCGCAGCTCCTGTGCCGGAACAAGAGCGCGCCGTGAAAATTTCTGACAAGCATCGCATTTCCGGACTAGATCCTCCGCATCAGCATGGGCTGTCAACCAGTAGAACCCATGACGGAAAGCTTTAGCTACCAAGGATTTTGAACCGGCGTGATGACCACAATCCCCTTCATGAATTTCTCGAAGAATGTCACAGCCTTCTTCGGATGATACACACCGCTGAAATGCTCCAGAAATGCTGCGGTGATGAAGTTCCCCGTTTACAATTGTCATGGACTTGGACCGCCGGATTATCTGCCTTGCTTCAATATCATCATCTGGCAACTCTCCTCAGCTCAGGTATGCCAAGTAAGGGAGTGTCCAATCCGGAATAACATGAAGTGCCGCAACCAGTTGCGCTTCCGGATCAGGAACAACCAAATCTTCCTCCGATGGTACCTGAACTGACGGACTGTGTAGCTCGTCCAAAAAAGTATTCGGTGGCACCGGTTTACGCTGAGAACCCAGCCGGCTTAGAGCATCGGCCGCTTCATTTTTCTGCCGGTCTATGTGATCCACCTGATATCCTTTGAAATATCCTGCAACTGCTTCAACTTCTCGTCTGTAAGCCGCCATGAGAGGGTCTTTAGAGTCCCACTTGCCGGATACTTGTTGTGCCACTAAATCTGAATCACCAAAACACTTGACCCGGCTCAAGTTCATCTCCTTAGCCATCCGCAGGCCATGAAGCAATGCCTCATATTCAGTCGCATTATTAGTGCAAGGAAACATTAGGCGGAGGACATAACAAAATTTGTCACCTCGTGGGGAAGTTAACACAACTCCAGCCCCCGAGCCTTCTAATTGCTTTGAACCGTCGAAGTGAATAGTCCAGTATGAATGATCCGGCTTCTCCTCTGGTGCTTGCAATTCTGTCCAATCATTGATGAAATCTACCAATGCTTGGGATTTTATAGTAGTACGTGGTACATACTTCAACCCATGTGGGCTAAGCTCAATGGCCCACTTTGCTACTCTGCCAGTGGCTTCTCTGTTCTGAATTATATCCCCCAATGGAGTTGGACTAACAACAAATATTGGGTGGCCTTGGAAGTAGTGCTTCAGCTTCCGGTTTGCCATAAACACGCCATACACTAGCTTCTGCCAGTGTGGGTACCTTTGTTTTGACTTAACTAGAACCTCACTGACATAATAAACCGGGCGCTGAACCGGATATTCCTTGCCTGCTTCTTTGCACTCGACCACGATTGCCACGCTAACTTCCCGGGCATTGGCGGCCACGTATAACAGCAGCGGCTCCTTATCAACAGGGGCAGCAAGGACCGGTGGTTCTGCTAATTGACGCTTCAAGTCCTCGAACGCGGTGTTTCAGCATCGCTCCATATAAACCGGTCTGTTTTCTTCAGCATGTGATAAAGCGGAATTGCCTTCTCTCCCAAACGGCTGATGAATCGGCTTAATGTTGTAATCCGGCCAGCGATACGCCTGACATCATTGATACAAGTTGGTTTAGTCAAGGATGTGATCGCCTTGATCGTCTCTGGATTGGCCTCTATTCCTCTGTTTGATAACAAGAATCCGAGGAGCTTGCCAGCTGGAACACCAAAAACACACTTTTCCAGATTAAGCATCATCTTATAGACCCCGAGGTTATCAAAGGTTTCCTTTAGGTCCTCTATCAGTGTCTCTTCCTTCCTCGACTTTACAACAATGTCATCCACATAAGCATGAACATTTTTCCCTATCTGCCCTTTAAGATAGTTCTGTACGCAACGCTGGTAAGTTGCTTGGGCACTCTTGAGCCCAAAAGGCATAGACACGTAGCAAAAGGATCCAAAGGGAGTTATGAAGGCTGTCTTCTCCTGGTCCTTAATTGCCATCTTGATCTGATGATACCCAGAATATGCATCCAAAAACTTAGCCGCTCACATCCCGCTGTGGCATCAATGATCTGATCAATACGGGGGAGAGCAAAAGGATCGGTTGGACAAGCCTTGTTTAAGTCTGTGTAATCCACACACATCCTCCACTTTCCATTTTTCTTTAACACCAAAACCGGATTAGCCAACCACTCCCGGTGGAACACTTCAACTATGAACCCAGCGGCCAAAAGCCTGGCCACTTCTTCACCTATAGCCTTGCGCCTTTCTTCATTGAAGCGGCGCAAATACTGCTTGACCGGTTTGAACTTCGGATCAATATTAAGACTATGCTCAGCGAGTTCCCTCGGTATGCCTGGCATGTCAGAGGGTTTCCATGCAAAGATATCCCGGTTCTCATGGATGAACTCGATGAGTGCGCTTTCCTATTTGGGGTCAAGGTTAGCGCTGATAGTGAACTGCTTGGATGAGTCGCCTGGCACAAAGTCAACTTGTTTGGTTTCCTCTGCCGATTTAAACTTCAATGCCGGATCATGCTCTGTAGTTGGTTTCTTTAACGGGGACATATCTGCTGGATCAACGTTGTCTTTGTAGAACTTCAACTCCTCCGTAGCACATACTGCATCTGCATAAGCAGCGTCTCCTTCCTCGCACTCCAATGCGATCTTGCGACTTCCGTGAACCGTGATGGTTCCTTTGTGACCCGGCATCTTGAGCGATAGATAAACATAGCACGGTCTAGCCATAAACTTGGCATAAACCGGCCGTCCAAACAGGGCATGATATGGGCTCCGGATCTTTACAACTTCAAAGGTTACTGTATCTGACCTGGAATCCTGTTCATCTCCAAAGGTAACCTCTAGATCAATTTTCCCAACTGGGTAAGCCGATTTACCTGGCACCACTCCATGGAACACCGTATTGGACTATCTTAGCTTTTTGTCCGTTAACCCCATGCGACGGAAAGTCTCGTAATATAAGATGTTGATGTTGCTGCCGACGTCCATGAGTACTTTAGTGAATTTGTAGCCACCTACCTGTGGTGCCACCACTAAGGCCAACTGGCCCGAATTATCAACCCACGGCGGGTGATCCTCTCAGCTCCACACAATAGGTTGTTCCGACCAGCGCAGGAAACGTGGTGTTGCCGGTTCAACTGCGTGTACCGCCCGCTTTAGGATTTTTTTGATCTCGTTTGCACAAACTCGTAGTAAACACATGATACTGTCCACTACTTAGCTCCTTCGGATTACTCTGATATCCGGATTGCTGCTGCTGCTGACGCTGCTGATTGCCTTGGTTATTGTGACTACCCTGACCATGCTGGTGGTTGCCTTGGTTATTGTAACCGCCCTGACCATGCTGCTGGTGGTTTCCTTGGTTGTAGCTATTGTTGCCATTAAGGGTAACAAGATGGGGTTTATATCATATTGCATGAGTTTAACCCTCTACATCATGTCATCTTGCTTAAGGTGTTACTCTGTTTTTAACTTAATACTCTATATGCATGCTGGATAGCAGTCGATGAGTGGAGTAATAGTAGTTGATTGATACGTCTCCAACGTATCTATAATTTTTGATTGTTCCATGCTATAAAATTATCCTTCTAGGATGTCTTATGGGCTTTATTATACAATTTTATATGATTTTTGGGACTAACCTATTAACCCCGAGCCCAGGGCCAGTTTATGTTTTTCTCCTGTTTTAGGGTTTTACAGAAAAGGAATGTCAAACGGAGTCCAATTGATAAGCCATTTTTTTATGATTTTTTTGGACCAAAAGAAGCCCCCGAAGCAAAAGAATTGGGCCAGGAGAGCCACGGGCTGCCCTCGAGGGTGGAGGGCGTGCCCTGGGAAGGGGGGCGCGCCCCCCCTATCTCGAGGACGGCCCGTAGCTCCCCTTTACTTGGCCCCGACTCCAAAAATTCCTGTAGATACTAAAACCTTCGGAAGTTAACCTAGATCGGGAGTTCCGCCGCCGAAAGCCTCTGTAGCCACCGAAAACCAATCTACACCCGTTCTAGCACCTTATCGGAGGGGGGAATCCCTCTCCGGTGGCTATCTTCATCATCCGGGCGCTCGCCATGACGAGGAGGAAGTAGTCCACCCTCGGGGCTAAGGGTATGTACCAGTAGCTATGTGTTTGATCTCTCTCTCTCGTGTTCTTGAGATGGCACGATCTTGATGTATCGCGAGCTTTGCTATTTTAGTTGGATCTTATGATGCTTCTCCCCCCCCCTACTTTCTTGTAATGGATTGAGTTTTCCCTTTGAAGTTATCTTATTGGATTGAGCCTTTCAGGATTTGAGAACACTTGATATATGTCTTGCACGTGCTTATCTATGGTGAAAATGGGATATCATGTGATCCACTTGATGTATGTTTTGGTGATCAACTTGCGGGTTCCGTGACCTTGGGAATCTATGCATAGGGGTTGGCACACGTTTTCATCTTGACTCTCCGGTAGAAACTTTGGGGCACTCTTTGAAGTTCTATGTGTTGGTTGAATAGATGTTTCTGAGATTGTGTGATGCATATCGTATAATCATGCCCACGGATACTTGAGGTGACAATGGAGTATCTAGGTGACATTAGGGTTTTGATTGATTTGTGTCTTAAGGTGTTATTCTAGTACGAACTCTATGATAGGTTGAACGTTACTACGGACTCTTGAATAGATCGATCAGAAAGAATAGCTTTGAGGTGGTTTCGTACCCTACCATAATCTCTTCGTTTGTTCTCCGCTATTAGTTACTTTGGAGTGACTCTTTGTTGAATGTTGAGGACTAGTAATATGATCCAATTATGTTATCCTTGTTGAGAGAACTTGCACTAGTGAAAGTATGAACCCTAGGCCTTGCCTACTATTATTGCAACAGCGTTTATGCTCACTTTTACCACTTTCTACCTTGCTGTTTTTATATTTTCAGTTTACAAAAACCTATATCCACCATCCATATTGCACTTGTATCACTATCTCTTCGCCGAACTAGTGCACCTATACAATTTACCATTGTATTGGGTGTGTTGGGGACACAAAAGACTCTTTGTTATTTGGTTGCAGGGTTGCTTGAGAGAGACCATCTTCATCCTACGCCTCCCACGGATTGATAAACCTTAGGTCGTCCACTTGAGGGAAATTTGCTACTGTCCTACAAACCTCTGCACTTGGAGGCCCAACAGCGTCTACAAGAAGAAGGGTGCATAGTAGACATCATTGATGCAGGCAGGAGTCGGTCTACTTATCACGGACGTGATGCCTATATTCATGATTATTGCCTTAGATATTGTCATAACTTAGCGCTTTTCTATCAATTGCTCGACAGTAATCCGTTCACCCACCGTATGCTTTCTTCGAGAGAGAAGCCTCTACTGAAAACTATGGCCCCCGGGTCTATTTTCTATCTTATATTTTCGGATCTATAAAACCAAAAAACCCAAAAATATCTTGCTGCAATTATTTTGTGTTTACTTTATTTAGCTTTTTTACTTTAGTTTTAAATCTATCTCTATCGGATCTCACTCTTGTTTGTGACCGTGAAGGGATTGACAACCCCTTTTCCGTGTTGTGTGCAAGTGTTTGTTAGTTTGTGTAAGTGCATAGATTGGGGACTTGCTTGTGCCTCCTACTGGATTGATACCTTGGTTCCAAACTAAGGGCAATACTTATTTCTACTTTGCTGCATCACCCTTTCCTCTTCAAGGGAAAAATCAACACAAGATCAAGAAGTAGCAATCTGCGATAAGAATTTCACAATGTGAAACTCTGCGCACGCGCGGCAACATTTACATCGCAGCTAGTGGGGAAAGTGGGGGCGCGATGCCTCAATTTTCTCCTCAAAAATACGCCAGCTATCCCACTTTCCCTGTGTTGCGATCTTTCCGGGCACCCTTTCCTGAGATCGACGGATGACGTTGCATGGAGAAGTTTTACCCCACGGTATAAAACAAGGGGAGGCTAGGGTAAAAACACCAGATCCCCTTTTTCCCTACTATTGTTTGGACAAACTCGCCACCTCATTCTCCACTCGTCATCTGAGCGGATGGAGCAGATGAGGAAGGAGACCACCTCCAAGCTTGTAGAAGAAGGCGAAGAAATGCTCGACCTTGAGCTCCAATCCTCTGCCTAGATGGATCCAGGGGGGCTGACATGCGTCAAGGGCGACCAAGGAGCATATGCTCGATCTTGTCACCGATGGCCTTATCACGGAAGGGTCGTGGAGACTGCCCGAGCCAGGCAACACCGAGCCGGCTCCACACCAGGATGAGAGGGTCCTCCTCGTCACACACGTATGGCGAGGTTTCTCGATGTCCCCACACCCTTTCCTTAGTGGGCTCTTGAATTTCTTTGGGGCGCAATTACGCCATCTTCCCCCAAATGCAGTAGTGTATTTACCAACTTTCGTCTCCCTTTGTGAGAATTTCATTGGTTGTCACCCCCATCGGGCCTTGTTCAAATGTATCTTCACCTATCAGTTCATGAGCATGAAGAAGGCTTCTCCACGATGGGGCAAAGACAAATGTAATCCAACTTTGCAGTGAGTTAGGCATCCAACTCAGGGGTAAAATCTATTTCCCCACATTGAGCTTCCCCGACACTGTCAAGAACTGGCAGAACTCATGGTTCTACTGCAAGGACGTGTCGAGTGATGGCTCTCTAGTTGTCCTCCTGTTGTATGCAGGAGAGAGAGTTGGGGCTCCATCGTCGCTCAAAGTGGCGAAGGAAGAGAAGATTGATGTAGAAATCCTTGTTAATGTCCTTGTGAGCATCATGAGGGTCAGAGTGGATAGGACGGATCTACTTGAGACCTTCCTCAAATGGCGAATCCAGTCGCTGCAAGAAAGAGCACATCCATGTGGATGTACCAAGATCCGTGTGAACCCACTTGGGTGCACCCCGAGGACTTGACAGAGTCAGAGGTGGAGGACAAAGTGAAGCTCATCACCTCTGCATGCGATAACCTACAAGGGACGGGGAGTGTAGTTCCCTAAGAATGGGACAAGTGCCTGCTGAGGTAAACTTGTGTTTGCCCATTCATGTCGCTTTGTTGGTAAATTCATGCATCCAGGTTTAACTTCCTGATTGCTACTTCAGCAAAAAAAAAATAGAGCATGATTTCACCAGTGCCAAGTGTCAACCGCGCCCCTGGAGATGTGGAGAGTGACGCCAAGCAAAACGTACCTCAAGACATCTTCAAAGAAGATGACGATGATGAAGAAGACAATGAAGAGGGTGAAGAGGCGAAATCTTCTCCCTCTGAGAACATTCAGAAGGAGATTTGATCCAAGAGGACCCAGGATCTGAGTGCTCGCATGCCAGGTGCTCACATGCCTAGTGCCCCGGCCTCCGAATGTGTGGAACCCGAAGCGCGGTTGAGCTCGGTCTTCAGAGCCTATGGACAGGATGCCCAAGCAGGCCAACCAGTCGTCGAGCAAACCTCTGAAGGTTCTGGCTTTGCCAAAAATCAAGATGTCTGTACCTGTGGCATCCACGTAAGTAACAAGACCAAATCCCTTAATTATGTGAATCCAGATGATTTTATGAGTGTGTAAACTTGTAAATGCAGTGCCGAGACGTCGACGAATTCGCCTGATCCGAAAGTGGCCAAGAATGGCCAGACTGAGGCTGCCACTGTGGATGCAGCAACTTGCAGAGGTATTGCCCTATTCGGTTTTGAGTCACATCCGAGTGTTTTATGGACTGATGCTCATCACAGATATGTGTTTGCAGCACCGCTAGAAGTGATCCATGTTGAGGACGATGACCAGGTCATGAAGGGGAGCGTTGGTGGTGAGAAGGTGCAGGCTATTGATGAGAGCGTTGTGCGGGAAGTTCCCAGAGTCGACCGAGTCAGGTTCCTTTAGCGGACGTTGGCAGGGGACCCGCTAGTTTGACTATCTTAGCTCATACTGGTCTCAGACCTGTAGTTGCTACTATTGGGGAACGTAGTATTTCAAAAAAAAAATCCTACGATCACGCAAGATATATCTAGGAGAAGCATAGCAATGAGCGGGGAGAGTGTGTCCACGTACCCTTGTAGACCGAAAGCGGAAGCGTTTAGTAACACGGTTGATGTAGTCGAACGTCTTCACGATCCAACCGATCAAAGTACCAAATGTACGGCACCTCCGTGTTCAGCACACGTTCAGCATGCTGACGTCCCTCGAGCTCTTGATCTAGCTGAGGACGAGGGAGAGTTTCGTCAGCACGATGACGTGGTGACGGTGATGATGAAGTTACCGGCATAGGGCTTCGCCTAAGCACTGCAATGATATGACCGAGGTGTGTAACTGTGGAGGGGGGCACCGCACACGACTAAGAGATTGTCTGTTGTTCTTCGGGGTGGCCCCTGGCCATGTATATAAAGGAGGGAGAGAAGGAGGCCAGCGGCCAGGATAAGCGCGCCCTAGGGGGAGTCCAACTAGGATTCCCTATCCTAGTTAGAGTCCCTTCCTTTCCAAGAGAGGGAGAGAGGGAAGGAGGAGGAAGGGGAGAAGGAAAGAGGGGGTGTCGCCCCTTCCCTAGTCCAATTCGGACCTGCCATGGGGGGGCGCTGCCTCCTCTTGTGGCCTTTCTCTCCTTTCATCTAAAGCCCATTAAGGCTCAATACTTCCTCGGACGAATTCCCGTAACTCCCCGGTACTCCGAAAAATACTCGAATCACTCAGAACCATTCCGATGTCCGAATATAGCCTTCCAATATATGAATATTTACCTCTCGACACTTTTAAGACACCTCGTCATCTACGTGATCTCATCAGGGACTCCGAACAAACTTCGGTCATCAAATCACATAACTCATAATACAAATCATCATCGAATGTTAAGCGTGCGGACCCTACGGGTTCGAGAACTATGTAGACATGACCGAGACACATCTCCCGTCAATAACCAATAGCGGAACCTGGATGCTCATATTGGCTCCTACATATTGTACGAAGATCTGTATCGATCAAGCTGCATAACAACATATGTTGTTCCCTTTGTCATTGGTATGTTACTTGTCCGAGATTCGATCGTCGGTATCATCATACCTAGTTCAATCTCGTTACCGGCAAATGTCTTTACTCGTTCCGTAATACATCATCTCGTTACTAACTCATTAGTCATTTGCTTGCAAGGCTTATTATGATGTGTATTACCGAGATGGCCTAGAGATACCTCTCCGACATTCGAAGTGACAAATCCTATTCTGGATCTATGCCAACACCACAAACACCTTCAGAAACACCTATAGAGCATCTTTATAATCACCAAGTTATGTTGTGACGTTTGATAGCACACAAGGTGTTCTTCTGGTGTTCGGGAGTTGCATAATCTCATAGTCAGAGGAACATGTATAAGTCATGAAGAAAGCAATAGCAATAAAACTAAACGATCATTATGCTAAGCTAACGGATGGGTCTTGTCCATCACATCATTCTCTAATGATGTGATGTGATCCCTTTCATCAAATGACAACACATGTCTATGGTTAGGAAACATAACCATCTTTGATCGACGAGCTAGTCAAGTAGAGGCATACTAGGGACACTCTGTTTTGTCTATGTATTCACACATGTACTAAGTTTCCGGTTAATATAATTCTAGCATGAATAATAAAAATTTATCATTATATAAGGAAATATAAATAAAAACTTTATTATTGCCTCTAGGGCATATTTCCTGCAGTCTCCCACTTGCACTAGAGTCAATAATCTAGTTCACATCGCCATGTGATTTAATACCGATAGTCTACATCGTTATGTGAATAACACCCATAGTTCACATCGCCATGTGACCAACATCCAAAGGGTTTACTAGAGTCAATAATCTAGTTCACATTGCCATGTGATTAACACCGAAAGAGTACTAAGGTGTGATCATGTTTTGCTTCGTGAGAGAAGTTTAGTCAGTGGGTGAGTTACTTTCAGATCCATATGTATTTTGCAAATTTCTATGTCTACAATGCTCTGCATGGAGCTACCCTAGCTAATTGCTCCCACTTTCAATACGCATCCAGATTGATACTTAGAGTCATCTGGAGTAGTGTCAAAGCTTGTATCGGTGTAACTCTTTACGACGAACTCTTTATCACCTCCATAATCAAGAAACATTTCCTTAGTCATCCAGTAACTAAGGATAATTTTGACCGCTGTCCAGTGATCTACTCCTGGATCACTATTGTAGCTCCTTGCCAAACTCATGGCAAGGTACACAACAGGTTTGGTACATAGCGTGGCATACTTTATAGAACCTATGGCTGAGGCATAGGGAATGACTTTCATTCTTTGTCTATCTTCTGTCGTGGTCGGGTTTTGAGTCTTACTCAACTTCATACCTTACAACTCAGGCAAGAACTCCTTCTTTGACTAATCCATTTTGAACTTCTTCAAAATCTTATTAAGGTATGTACTCATTGAAAATCTTATCAAGCGTCTTAATCTATCTCTATAGATCTTGGTGCCCAATATGTAAGCAGCTTCACTGAGGTCTTTTATTGAAAAAAATCCTTTTAAACAATCCTTTATGCTTTTCAAAAAATTCTACATCATTTTTGATCAACAATATGTCATTCACTTATACTTATCAGAAATGTTGTAGTGCTCCCACTCACTTTCTTGTAAATACATGCTTCACTTTAAGTTTGTATAAAACCATATGCTTTGATCACCTCATCAAAGCGTATATTCCAACTCTAAGATTCTTGCACCAGTCCATAGATGGATCGTTGGAGCTTGCACACTTTTAGGATTGACAAAACCATCTGGTTGCATCATATACAACTCTTCTTTGAGATATCCATTAAGGAATGCAGCTTTGACATCCATTTGCCAGATTTCATAATCATAAAATGCGGCAATTGCGAACATGGTTCGGACAGACTTAAGCATCGCTACAGGTGAGAAGGTCTCAACGTAGTCAACTCCTTGAACTTGTCAAAAATCTTTTCATGACAAGTCAAGCTTTGTAGACGGTGTAATGCCCAGTATGCGACTATGTCTCCCACGTGTCGAGGCACGACTTAAAGACATAAGCGCATACTAGAATGATCTCAAGTATGGTATCTTCGCACATCTCATGTAAAATTTAGGGATGAAATTGTAAAAAATAGTTGGCTTACACTCGCCACGTCACACAATGAATACAATAGCATACATCATCCAAATAACATCAGGGTACGACTACTGACGAAATCCAAACGAGAATGTTACCATAAATAACACAAGCCCAGATCTTCCTAGTAGGAACTACTACTGATCGACGGGATAAGACACATAGTAACGACCACACTCTTCATCGAACTCCCAGTGAAGTTCTTGTCCATCTCCTGCATTGTTCTCAGCGGTACCTGCATCTAGTGTGTGTTGAATCTGTGAGCCACAAAGGACTCAGCAATCCCGTTCCCGGGTAGCAAAACTACCAAAGCCCTAGGTGCGGAAAGGTTGTAAAAGTGTCTGCAGCAAGCACTAAGCATCTAGCTTACGAGTTTAGAGCGCGAAGAGAACAAGTGCCAATGGTCGCCAAAGATGATCAATAAGTGATCCTAGCTACTCACATTCATACATAACCCCACCGTGTTCACTTCTCGAAGCCCTTCGGAAAGAGACCATCACGGTTACTCACACAGGTAGTGTATTCTTATGAATTTGGTGTCAAGTTATCTACAACCAGATATTAACAAATTCCCATCTGCCACATAACTGCGGGCACGGCTTTCAAAAGTTCATAACCCTGAAGGGGTGTCCCAACTTAGCCTATCACAAGCTCATGATCTACGGAGTGGCAACTCCAAGGTGGGAAGACCCGAGTATTCTCAGAATCCCGTGCTCAAGTTATTTTGACAAAGGTAAAACTAATCCAGCAAGACCTCCCGGCGTGCTGACACCCTGATAGTAGCCGCGCGTATCTCGTCTTAGGCCACGACTGGATTGTCCAAACTTCCGGTAGACCAAAATACCAGAGTTGCCCCTGGCGGTCACTGGCGGTTGAAAGGTTTGGACGAACACTCATGAGGAGCACTGGCCCGGGTTGTAAATTAAGTCTTCGGGGTAATTACTCCCTATGCAAGTTTTAGTTGTTAGGCAAATAGTAAAACCAAAGTTGGGTCTTGCAGGAAAAGCTTTAAGGAGTGCAAATTATCAAGGGGGGGCCATAAACCCCAACCGTGTTAGGAACGCAAAATCAATGAACATAACACCGGTTTATCGGGTCCTAAGGTGGCATGAGTGGAACAAAACACCAAGCAGAAGTCTTAGCCTTCCACCCATTACCAATATATAGGTGCATTAGTTTAACAGGTAATATATTGTGTTATCCCAACAACAAGTTCATCATGGAGCAGTCTTGAAAACTTCACCTGCAACTAACAACGCTATAAGACGGGCTGAGTGATGCGTACTTAGCCAAACAACGGTTTGCTAGGAAGGCGGTTAGAGTGTTTCATGGCAACAATAGGAGGGCTGACAAACATGAATAGGCATGGAGGCAATATCTAAAGAGCGAGACATCTAGCATAGGCAAAGATAGAAGTGATATCTGGGAATGGCCATCTTGCCTATGATTCCGCAAGTAAGAAGAACGAGTCCAAGAAGTAGTCGAACAAATCCTCACAACTCCGGAACGAAACCGAAGCTAATGAGAGAAGCATACCGGAAAGAAGCAAACAACATGATAAACACACATATCATAACCATGGCATATGAAGCACAACCAAGTATGATGCATGTCCGGTTTAATTATGCATGGCATGGCAAAGTGCACAAACAACACCACAATTTAAGTGGAGCTCAATATGAAACGAGTTGCATATTGACAAAACACCACATCCAATAATTTAGTTCACTCTCGTTTATTAACAAGACAAGATTAAATGTTTGTTAACATGGCAAGAGGCGAAACAAATGTAAACTACCTATTTAGGCAAGTTTAAACGAGGCCGGAATGACAAACAACAATTCCGGAAACTCCCCATGTGTATATTTATTAATTTGGTACTGTTCTGCCTATTACCATATTTTAATGTTGTTAAAGAGCGAAAAAAGTGCATCATGTTAATATAATGCCCAGGATGGGACTATACCTCCTACGTGTCGAGGCACGACTTAAAGGTATAAGCCCATCCTAGAATGATCTCAAGTTTGGTATCTTTGCACGACTCATGTAAAAGAGGGATTAAATTGCAAAAGGAGATAGTTGGCTTACACTCGCCACTTCACACAATACATTACATAAGCAATCATCATTCAGAACATCACAACCCGACTACGGGTAAGATCCAAAAGAAAGATACCAAAACAACATAAAGCCACAGGCCAGGATCGAATCCTAGTAGAAACCACTACTGATCGTCGAAGCGTCTCAAACAAACAGTCAAACTCTTCATCGAGCTCCCGATGCAGAACTGATCCAACTCCTGCATCAAACTCGGCTGAACCTGCATCTGGTGTGGTGAAGTAACTGTGAGCCACAGAGGACTCAGCAATCCCGTTCCCGGGTAACACGACTATTTAAGCCTTGGGTGAGGACAAGGCTGAAGAAAGAATAAGAGGTGAAGGAACAAACAAGAGTCTGCAGCAGCAACTAGCACTAACTTACGCAAAAGAGAGCGAGAAGAGAAGTGCATCGGTCGAAAGATGATCACGAAGTGATACTAACTAAAGCCGGTCAAACATAACCCCACCGTGTTCAACTCCCGAATCCCTATTCGGAAATTGACAGTCACAGTACACACGCTGGTAGTGTATTGAAAACATTGTGTCAAGTTATCTACAACCGGAATTAACAAGCTCCCATCTGCCACATAACCGCGGGCACGGCTTTCGAAAGTTCAAACCCTGCAGGGGTGTTCCAACTTGACCCATTACAAGCCCACGATCCGCGGAGTCGCAACTCCATAGTTGGGAAGACCCGAGTATTCTCGGAATCCCGTGCTCGAGTTAAACCGAACTAAGGTAAGGCTAATCCAGCAAATCCTCCCGGCGTGTCGACACCCTGATAGGTAGCCGCGCGTATCTAGTCTCAGGACACGACCGGATGAGACATCCTACGGGTTTTTACCAGCCCTCGAGTTTCCTTGAGGTGGCCCCGCAGTCCGCTCGTTTCGGACCAACACTCATGAGGAGCACTGGCCCGGTGGGTTGAATTAAGAATAAAAGGGATAGCTAGTCCACATGCAAGTTTTTATTAGTTTGTTATTAGGCAAAAAGTACCAAAGGTTGGGACTTGCTGGAAAAGACTTAGCACTTAGCGGTTTATCAAGGGGGTCCCATACACCCCAACCGTGTTAGGAACGCATAATCAAGGAACATAACACCGGCTTATACGGATCCTAACGGCATGAGTGGAACAAATCACCAAGCAAAAGGCTTAGCCTTCCACCCTTGCCAATATATAGATGATTTCATTTTAAGCATTTATATAGTGTGATATAACCCAACCAAACTTCAACATGAAGCAAGCATCTTCAATCTTCACCTGCAACTAACAATGCTATAAGAGGGGCTGAGCGAAGCGTACTTAGCCAAGCAACGGTTTGCATAGGTAGGGTGGTTAAACATGGCAATGGTTACAAGTAGGAGGCTGACAGGAAGACATGGGCATCGAGGCAAAACTATAGAGCGATACTCTAGCAATAGGCAAAGATAGTAGTGGTATCCGGGTTCGGTCATCTTGCCTGGGATTCCACAAGGGAGAAGAACGGATCTAGAAGTAGACGGAGCAACAGTCGAGAGAAACCTCACAACTCCGGAACGAAACCGTAGCTATCAAGAGAAGCAAACCGGAAAGAAAGAAACAACACGGTAAACACACAAGCATAAACATGGCATACGATGCACATCCAAGTATGATGCATGTCCGGTTTTAAATATGCATGGCCTGGCAAAGTGCACAAACAAAACTACAAGTTAAGTGGAGCTCAATATGCAACGAGTTGCATATTGACGAAACACCACATTTAATTATTTAGTTGACTCTCGTTATTTACAAGACAAGATTAATGTTTTTAACATAGCAAGAGGTGAAGCATAATAAAACTACACTATTTAGGCATTTTAAATGGGGCCGGAAAATAGCAACAACATATCCGGAAAAATCCCCATGAGCATGTTTAATAATTATAAAGCAACAACAATTAAACATTCAAGGTTGTTAACATGATGCGGATGATATGATCAAGTTTAAGCAATTTTTATTACAAGGTTGACTTAAAAGAGATATGAAGCATTTGTCACCGTGGTGGAATGAAAAAGGGGGCCACGGCAACGATCCGAAAATGATGCAACGGCATCATATCGGTTCCGGTAACTCGTTGAGAGTCCGATGCAAAAGGTAAGATGGCAGAGGTGAGTCAAACGAGATGAAAGGTGGGGCGATCCCGTTACCGGGTTCCCACGAGTCGGTGACGAGGCAACCAAGGAACATGACAAAAGGTCGGAACGGGCATGAAGCACACACGGGAGCCATTTCATATAACCACAACAAGCATGACACGGGTCATCCACGGGGTTATACCTTCGAAGCGTGCGTTTCGGGGCGGTTCGAGACGTAGAGGAAGAAGTGGTACTCGCGGTCGGAGAGGAAGTAGTGGTTCACGTCACCATGTCGTGGTACTTGGCGAATTCCTCGTTTCCGGGCGACGGTAGTGGTACACGCGACGGTAGTCGTTCGGGTCGTCGTGGTACTTGTCGGTCATGTAGAGGTACTTGGCGTTCGACGGCGTCGTGGGAAGTAGTGGAACTTGGTCGTTTCCCGGGCGTCGGTAGTTGTTCGGGCGTCGATCTCGTACACGGTTCGTAGACGTTCGGGCCGTAGGTGTACTTGCCAAAATCGGTTCTCGCAACGAGTTCGTAGAGGTACTTCTCCGAAGGGGTACTTGGTCGGGTCGCCGGTAGTCGTACACGGGTCATCTGTCCAAAAAAATTACAGCACAGGCACACACAAAAAAAAAACAACAAAACTACAGGAGCAAAAACAAGGCTGCACGGAGACGAGGCCACGGCGTGCTGGCTCGGGCCAGACGAAGAAGAGGCCGAGGCAGGGGCTCCACTGGACGGAGGCGGAGAGGTGCAGAGGAGGAGGTCGGGGCGCCTCTTGTGGCCGCAGGCTCGGAGACATCAGGGCGGCCGACGGCTCCCGTTTGCTGGAGGCGAGAACCTGGAGGCAGAGGTGCGGTGGCCTCTGGCCGCGGCGAGGATGGGCGAAACAGGGGCTGTCGCCGGCCGGGATGAAGAAGGGCGCTCGCTTGGGGGGCACCGGCTGCTGGCCGGCCGGAGGGAGGTGCAGGCTCGGGGACGGAGGCGAGGGCCCCTGGCCGGCGGACGGCGGTCGACGGGAGGACGGCCGATGCGGGGAGGCCGCGGGCCTGGAGTCGCTCGGGTGGAGGCGCGCTACGGGGCGAGCTGACAGAGCCTCTGGCGCGGCCGAAAGGAGCCGCGACGGGACGCCGTGCTGCTGGGGTGCGGGCTCGGTGGCGAGCGGGAGAGAGAGGGGAGAGATCGAGTGCGGGGTCGAGGGGAGAGGAAAACGGGACGAGGGACAGAGAGAGGCTGGCGGCGGCTGGGAGTGTCGAGGGGAGAGCGATGGGGAGAGAGGGTGAGGCTCTCGGTCGGGCTAGGGTTGGAGGGAAGAACGGGCTGTAGGAGAAGTTGGGCCGGCCTGGCGCTGGGAGGGAGTCGGGCCAGGTGAGGGGGGAGGAGGCCCAAGAGGGAAAAGGCTAGAAAGGGGAAAAAACAAAAGGCTGGGCTGCTGGGCTCTCTTCTTCTTTTTATTTCCTTTAGCAGAAAATAAAAGAGAAGAAAGAAAAGAGGAGGGAAGAGGAAAAAGATAGCACACGGGAGCATTTTTCTTGGGCATCATAAAAATAAGCACGACCGGAGAAAAATAAGAAGGCATGAACGGAAAAATAATTCAAACATATTTGAATATAATTCAAATAGGTTTGAACTAAGACGAGATTATTGAAGTGTCCAAAAAATGTCCGGAATTTTGGAGGAGCCTCGAAACAACGGAAAAGAATTATTGTCAAGATTTTGAAGGTGAAACTCGAAGTGAAAAGACATGGGGAAATTATGCAAGTGTGATATGGTGATTCCGAAGCAATGGAATAATTATTAATATAGCTCCATAATTATTAGGAGGCTTTTATATGTTATAAAGAGAAGACATCTTCCCTCGATTTAAATGGACCGAAGGCCCACACGATTTATTAGGTTGAGATGCAAAAATAAAATATGACATGATGGCATGATGACATGATGCAATGCAAAAATAAAAACACAAGCACAAAAGAAACACACGGGCAACCCGGAACATCTGGAATCTTCGGGACTCTTCTGGAATCTTCTGGGACGTCGGTCTGGGGCGTCACAACTCTCCCACACTAACAGAGGATCTCGACCCGAGATCCTAGAGATATCACCGGGTAAAAACGAAAGAGGAAGAGGTAAAACAAAGTTGCTTCTTTGACAGACGAGTGAAACCAAAGAACCTTGAGAGGTTGAACAAGATGAAATAAGAATACAACAGAGATGAACGAAGATGAAAACACTCCTTTAGAAAAAAGAAACAAGGGGCATTATGAGAACCTTGTAGGTTGAAAGACATGAAACAAGAGCTCACAGACCAAAAGAATAAGAAACCGCAATGGTATGGCCAAGGAATAAGAATGACAGAATTTGGGCAGCACTCCGTCTGAAATGGAAGGAATTAACAAGAACTTGAGGAGATGGAATGATACTTGATGAAAACAACAACACATTGCCTCCGAAACAATTAAAAGAAAGGCACAAGGTGGAAGAAAGATTCAGACAGCACTCCGGTTAAAAGATAGGCAAAACTTGATAAGATGAGAGAACTTGAATGAAGAATACAACACTCCGGTTAAATGATGAGCAAGGAAAAAAAACATGATCTTGACAAAAACGAGGTGATGGTTGGAGAGAGCAACATCACAATGCCTCCGGAATGAAAGAATAGCATATAAATCAATGAAAGAATTAAACGGAGAAGAAAAAAGACAAATTCTCTCAAAATTGAATTTGAAAGAGCATCTTACGAAGAAGGGTTGAATGTAGTTGTTGGAAAAATCAACAACGAAAGAATAAGCTTGATGTGGGCTTATGGAAAACATCTCAAAATTAAGAGGTGACAACCAGCCACTAACTTAAACAATTGATTGGATAGAGATCAACAAGGAGACGAAAAACTTAATTCACCGGGATGATAAATGAAGAACTTGGGTCATTTATGAGCACCATAATTAGCAACAATCCTTAGGGAAAGCTTTTAGGTGAAATACAACCCAAGATTACTCCAACGAATAATTGAATGGATGGAAAGATCTCCTGAACAAAGAAAATGATGGTTTTAAATATCTCAATCTTGACAACTTGTGAATCATGAAACATGGAGGAAAATTATCAAGAATGACATAACACCACCTGAAAAGACAAGGTAGGGAGAATTGCAATTGGAATGCATGATGAAGAATGCTTGAGCTCCAACAAGAATCTTGATGAAGACTTCAAGGATGAATTAAAACATGATGAACCACCATGAGATCTCCGGTAATGAAAGCATGAGAAGTGAAAGATGAAAGAATAAGATTCAAGGCATGTGATGAATTAGATGGAGGTTTGGAATGATATAATAGAAAAAACATGGAGCTCCGGAAAAGAAGATGAAAAGCTTAGAACCAAGGATATGATATGATGAACAAGCTCCAGACAAAAGAATTAAATCACCTTGAAGGAATAAGAATAAGAATTATGTCATGCATCTCCTTCACCAATTTAATTGATGACAACCAAAGGATTTTGCATACTACTTATTCTCGTTGGAAAGAATTAAAGAGAGATCTAGCACAACCTTGGATAAATCTTCAACAAAGCACCGGTAGGATTATGAAAAGAACAAATGAATTAAAACGATAACAACGGAAGGGTAAACTTGAATTAACCACCGTAAGAATATGAAGACGAACGAAGAGACATCAATGAAGAATATTTGGAGGACGAAGTTGAAAACTGAGAACGAAGAGATATTCTGAAAAGGTGGCCTTCGGAGGAACACAAAGAAAAGAATTCATGAAATGCTCTGGATGGGTAAGAAAAGAATTCCTCACAATCAAAACGATAATGAGGATGGCAAGAAGCTAGAACCACAAATCTTCAAGAAGACGGACCAAGATTTAAGAGAAACACTTCTCCGGTCTTCAAATGTTGAGAATGAAGACGAGACATGTCATGAAGAATTGTTGAGCACTCCGGAATGAAGAATTAAAAAGGTTGAACCAATGATGAAAAAAAAGAATTTGAAAGCGATATTGGAGAAGGCATGTGACTAATGGAAATCATTCTTACGTCACACTTTGACAAGAATTTGAGTATAACTCCAGAAAACAAATAGAAGAGTCAGGTAAGATCCTGGAAAAGACCTGTGGGTTAGGGCCCACTCAAAGAAATCACCGTTGAAAAAGATTGCTTAAGAGATATTGCACCGGTTAAATTAAATGGCTTGAATAAGAAAACAATCTCAAAAATAGCTTGAATGGATTAAGAATGGAATTATGAATCTTCAGCACTCCGGATATGAATAGCAAGAGGAGAATGACTAATTGGTGCACCGGAATAAGAAAGCATTATGAAATGAGGAAAAGGATAAGATCAACACCGAAATCTTGAATTACATCCACCGGAAGAATTAGAGAACAAAAGAATGATGAACTTGATGCTCTTGAGCATCTTCCTGAGAATCACCGGATAAGAACATTGAAGGAAAAGAATGAAGAAATATCACATGAATAAATGGATACTTCATCTGAGAATTTCTGGCTCCAAGTAGAAGAAGGGTGGGAGGGCGGGGAAAACAAAGACAACTTGGGATGAACAAAATGGACACCGGTTGAAAAGAATTTAATATGACCATCTTGATGATCAAGAAGGACCTGCATTCCCATAGAAATATGAGAATACTGATTAGTAAAGGTATGGAATCAACATTTGACATCGAAGCAACTCGAATACCAGAATCAAAACAAAAACAAAGGGTAGATATGTAGCAGCCTAATCTTCACAATATCATCCGAACAAAGACTTGAACGAATGAATTCCGTAGGTACATTAACTCGACTTGAAGCCACTTGGAGAACAAAGATAAATAAAAAGGAACAAGGATCAGATAGAACAAATACAAGATAGAAGCTTCGTTCGACATTTTCGTGCTGAAAGCATATGGAACATGTTACAAAAGGGTTTTGCAATCCCCGGATCAGCATAGCCAAGGACCCTTTAAGATGCAACTCCCGATCAGAACAAGTCCATAAAACCACTTCACTCAATGTAGAACCCCAAACTTCATATCGAGCATCCGTTGGAAGAATGCCTAGAACTACTAGATGAACCCACCTATAGATTTCCGAAAGTTTCCAGTTATGCAATCAGGTGTTGGGGATACACGGGAAGCACCGCGCAATCAACTCTAAACCTACATCCAGGTGTATCCATCCTTCAACACATAACCAGTCTTTCTCGGAAACTGTTTACCTCGGACCTTCGAAAAGCATCCACTATAACAAGCTATGGCAATACTCTCGAACTACCTCCCCAGTACTGGGTGATGTCGGGGTTATCTTGCCACTGGCCGTATAGGAGAGATTTTCGATGTCGGCCGTCTTAAGTATTTAGTACTGCCGCGATATGCTTGTGTCAATGATACCCCGAAGCTCAACTCCTCGGTAACAGGAGGCATCGAGAACAATATCCTTGTCACAAGAACATCGAAACAATCCCAGAATACTCGCGGGATCCTAAAAAAAAATTTGGTGCAATTTTTGAAAGTAGAAGAGAAAAGAGTAATCGTCAGGAGTCCTCACCAGAGAGAAAAGAGATGAGGAGCAAAAGAAATCCTACTCTCCGATATATATATATAGGACTCAAAAGTTTTTCAGTGTGTGCCTAGACTCAACCGTCAATGATTCGATCAATCAGTGGGGGCTTCTAGGTCGGAGAAGGCTCTGAATACCAACTTATAATGCCCAGGATGGGACTATACCTCCTACGTGTCGAGGCACGACTTAAAGGTATAAGCCCATCCTAGAATGATCTCAAGTTTGGTATCTTTGCACGACTCATGTAAAAGAGGGATTAAATTGCAAAAGGAGATAGTTGGCTTACACTCGCCACTTCACACAATACATTACATAAGCAATCATCATTCAGAACATCACAACCCGACTACGGGTAAGATCCAAAAGAAAGATACCAAAACAACATAAAGCCACAGGCCAGGATCGAATCCTAGTAGAAACCACTACTGATCGTCGAAGCGTCTCAAACAAACAGTCAAACTCTTCATCGAGCTCCCGATGCAGAACTGATCCAACTCCTGCATCAAACTCGGCTGAACCTGCATCTGGTGTGGTGAAGTAACTGTGAGCCACAGAGGACTCAGCAATCCCGTTCCCGGGTAACACGACTATTTAAGCCTTGGGTGAGGACAAGGCTGAAGAAAGAATAAGAGGTGAAGGAACAAACAAGAGTCTGCAGCAGCAACTAGCACTAACTTACGCAAAAGAGAGCGAGAAGAGAAGTGCATCGGTCGAAAGATGATCACGAAGTGATCCTAACTAAAGCCGGTCAAACATAACCCCACCGTGTTCAACTCCCGAATCCCTATTCGGAAATTGACAGTCACGGTACACACGCTGGTAGTGTATTGAAAACATTGTGTCAAGTTATCTACAACCGGAATTAACAAGCTCCCATCTGCCACATAACCGCGGGCACGGCTTTCGAAAGTTCAAACCCTGCAGGGGTGTTCCAACTTGACCCATTACAAGCCCACGATCCGCGGAGTCGCAACTCCATAGTTGGGAAGACCCGAGTATTCTCGGAATCCCGTGCTCGAGTTAAACCGAACTAAGGTAAGGCTAATCCAGCAAATCCTCCCGGCGTGTCGACACCCTGATAGGTAGCCGCGCGTATCTAGTCTCAGGACACGACCGGATGAGACATCCTACGGGTTTTTACCAGCCCTCGAGTTTCCTTGAGGTGGCCCCGCAGTCCGCTCGTTTCGGACCAACACTCATGAGGAGCACTGGCCCGGGGGGTTGAATTAAGAATAAAAGGGATAGCTAGTCCACATGCAAGTTTTTATTAGTTTGTTATTAGGCAAAAAGTACCAAAGGTTGGGACTTGCTGGAAAAGACTTAGCACTTAGCGGTTTATCAAGGGGGTCCCATACACCCCAACCGTGTTAGGAACGCATAATCAAGGAACATAACACCGGCTTATACGGATCCTAACGGCATGAGTGGAACAAATCACCAAGCAAAAGGCTTAGCCTTCCACCCTTGCCAATATATAGATGATTTCATTTTAAGCATTTATATAGTGTGATATAACCCAACCAAACTTCAACATGAAGCAAGCATCTTCAATCTTCACCTGCAACTAACAATGCTATAAGAGGGGCTGAGCGAAGCGTACTTAGCCAAGCAACGGTTTGCATAGGTAGGGTGGTTAAACATGGCAATGGTTACAAGTAGGAGGCTGACAGGAAGACATGGGCATCGAGGCAAAACTATAGAGCGATACTCTAGCAATAGGCAAAGATAGTAGTGGTATCCGGGTTCGGTCATCTTGCCTGGGATTCCACAAGGGAGAAGAACGGATCCAGAAGTAGACGGAGCAACAGTCGAGAGAAACCTCACAACTCCGGAACGAAACCGTAGCTATCAAGAGAAGCAAACCGGAAAGAAAGAAACAACACGGTAAACACACAAGCATAAACATGGCATACGATGCACATCCAAGTATGATGCATGTCCGGTTTTAAATATGCATGGCCTGGCAAAGTGCACAAACAAAACTACAAGTTAAGTGGAGCTCAATATGCAACGAGTTGCATATTGACGAAACACCACATTTAATTATTTAGTTGACTCTCGTTATTTACAAGACAAGATTAATGTTTTTAACATAGCAAGAGGTGAAGCATAATAAAACTACACTATTTAGGCATTTTAAATGGGGCCGGAAAATAGCAACAACATATCCGGAAAAATCCCCATGAGCATGTTTAATAATTATAAAGCAACAACAATTAAACATTCAAGGTTGTTAACATGATGCGGATGATATGATCAAGTTTAAGCAATTTTTATTAAAAGGTTGACTTAAAAGAGATATGAAGCATTTGTCACCGTGGTGGAATGAAAAAGGGGGCCACGGCAACGATCCGAAAATGATGCAACGGCATCATATCGGTTCCGGTAACTCGTTGAGAGTCCGATGCAAAAGGTAAGATGGCAGAGGTGAGTCAAACGAGATGAAAGGTGGGGCGATCCCGTTACCGGGTTCCCACGAGTCGGTGACGAGGCAACCGAGGAACATGACAAAAGGTCGGAACGGGCACGAAGCACACACGGGAGCCATTTCATACAACCACAACAAGCATGACACGGGTCATCCACGGGGTTATACCTTCGAAGCATGTGTTTCGGGGCGGTTCGAGACGTAGAGGAAGAAGTGGTACTCGCGGTCGGAGAGGAAGTAGTGGTTCACGTCACCATGTCGTGGTACTTGGCGAATTCCTCGTTTCCGGGCGACGGTAGTGGTACACGCGACGGTAGTCGTTCGGGTCGTCGTGGTACTTGTCGGTCATGTAGAGGTACTTGGCGTTCGACGGCGTCGTGGGAAGTAGTGGAACTTGGTCGTTTCCCGGGCGTCGGTAGTTGTTCGGGCGTCGATCTCGTACACGGTTCGTAGACGTTCGGGCCGTAGGTGTACTTGCCAAAATCGGTTCTCGCAACGAGTTCGTAGAGGTACTTCTCCGAAGGGGTACTTGGTCGGGTCGCCGGTAGTCATACACGGGTCATCTGTCCAAAAAAATTACAGCACGGGCACACACAAAAAAAACAACAAAACTACAGGAGCAAAAACAAGGCTGCACGGAGACGAGGCCACGGCGTGCTGGCTCGGGCCAGACGAAGAAGAGGCCGAGGCAGGGGCTCCACTGGACGGAGGCGGAGAGGTGCAGAGGAGGAGGTCGGGGCGCCTCTTGTGGCCGCAGGCTCAGAGACATCAGGGCGGCCGACGGCTCCCGTTTGCTGGAGGCGAGAACCTGGAGGCAGAGGTGCGGTGGCCTCTGGCCGCGGCGAGGATGGGCGAAACAGGGGCTGTCGCCGGCCGGGATGAAGAAGGGCGCTCGCTTGGGGGGCACCGGCTGCTGGCCGGCCGGAGGGAGGTGCAGGCTCGGGGACGGAGGCGAGGGCCCCTGGCCGGCGGACGGCGGTCGACGGGAGGACGGCCGATGCGGGGAGGCCGCGGGCCTGGAGTCGCTCGGGTGGAGGCGCGCTACGGGGCGAGCTGACAGAGCCTCTGGCGCGGCCGAAAGGAGCCGCGACGGGACGCCGTGCTGCTGGGGTGCGGGCTCGGTGGCGAGCGGGAGAGAGAGGGGAGAGATCGAGTGCGGGGTCGAGGGGAGAGGAAAACGGGACGAGGGACAGAGAGAGGCTGGCGGCGGCTGGGAGTGTCGAGGGGAGAGCGATGGGGAGAGAGGGTGAGGCTCTCGGTCGGGCTAGGGTTGGAGGGAAGAACGGGCTGTAGGAGAAGTTGGGCCGGCCTGGCGCTAGGAGGGAGTCGGGCCAGGTGAGGGGGGAGGAGGCCCAAGAGGGAAAAGGCTAGAAAGGGAAAAAAACAAAAGGCTGGGCTGCTGGGCTCTCTTCTTCTTTTTATTTCCTTTAGCAGAAAATAAAAGAGAAGAAAGAAAAGAGGAGGGAAGAGGAAAAAGATAGCACACGGGAGCATTTTTCTCGGGCATCATAAAAATAAGCACGACCGGAGAAAAATAAGAAGGCATGAACGGAAAAATAATTCAAACATATTTGAATATAATTCAAATAGGTTTGAACTAAGACGAGATTATTGAAGTGTCCAAAAAATGTCCGGAATTTTGGAGGAGCCTCGAAACAACGGAAAAGAATTATTGTCAAGATTTTGAAGGTGAAACTCGAAGTGAAAAGACATGGGGAAATTATGCAAGTGTGATATGGTGATTCCGAAGCAATGGAATAATTATTAATATAGCTCCATAATTATTAGGAGGCTTTTATATGTTATAAAGAGAAGACATCTTCCCTCGATTTAAATGGACCGAAGGCCCACACGATTTATTAGGTTGAGATGCAAAAATAAAATATGACATGATGGCATGATGACATGATGCAATGCAAAAATAAAAACACAAGCATAAAAGAAACACACGGGCAACCCGGAACATCTGGAATCTTCGGGACTCTTCTGGAATCTTCTGGGGCGTCACAGTTAATCTACACATTTTTCCACCCCATTTACATGTAAAGTTTATCAAATTTTTAGCTACGGTTATTTAGTTATGAATAAAACCATTTTACCATGTTATTTACACAAATTAATGCAAACAGCAGTTTAAACATTTTAAACAGGGATGAAAGAGGCATATTATTGATCTACAAATAATTCTAAGCATTTTTCATATATAACTTGTTTACTTCTGATGCATAGTTTAGGAGTTATTAAGTGCATGAACTAGGAGGACTAAACTGTAAAACTGTTTTTCCTGGAAATTAGCTAAATTCGCAGAAAGGGAGAAAACATGCTGGGCCGAAACTGGCTGGCCCGACAAGAGAAAAAAAGGGCGGGTTGCGCTGGGGGTGGCCTCACCCAGCTGGGCCAGGCCCAATTCGGTGGAGAGGTAGCAGGCTTGCGGTTTGGACTGACGAAGTGGGCGGCTCGGGCCTTGCTGGATCGAACGAGGAGGCGGAGGGGGCGCGGTCAACGCTCGCTCGATGTAGGATGTGGCTCGAAGCAAAGGAGGACGTAGGCGGTCGCGGGGGCCTGGACAGCGCCGCGGGGACTTGACGGGGGGAGCCGATGCGGAGGAGGTCCAGGAGGGCCTAGGCGATCCGGCCATCTCCGGGCGCGGCGGCGCACGGTCTTGGCGACGGCGTGCTGCAGAGAGCACCGTCCATGGCGTCGGGGCGGAGCTCCACGTTCCCTAGAGGCAGACGACGACGGGAGAGCGAGGTGAGCGCGGGAAGGAGAAACGAAAGGAACAACGAAGGAGAAGGGAGAGGAACGGAGCGAGGGCTCGTCGGGGCACTCATCTCCGGTGAGGTTCCGATCGCCGGTGTCGGCCGGACGACGAGTCGGGGTCGAGGGCGACGAGGAGCTGCGGGAGGATCTCGGGCAGAGGTAGTTGTTGATGCGGGCATGGATGAATGGGTGGATCGATGGAGACCGGTGGTTGCTGCTGCAGTTGGTCGCGGCTCGTTCCCGAGCTGGGACAAGGTGGCAATGGGATGGATCTGAGGTGGAGAGGTTGCTGATTGGTGGGATGGGGAAAACATGGAGAAGGCAATTGGGTGGCGACGGCGGCTGAGGGGATGGATGGGACAACATCCTAGGATCTAGGGTTAGGCTGATATATATAGTAGGCCCACATAGGTGAGACTATTTGGACCCTTCGATTATAAACGGACGGTCCGAGATAAATATGCTAGGGACTCCATATGAGAAAACGGAGATGTTTCACGGATGTTTGGAGATGATCTGGACCCATCGGTAACAAGAGTCCGGGTCGGGTTCGGGTAAGTTTCGGACAAGTTACGAGGAGAGGAAAAAATGGGTTGTGTAGAATGCGAGTAGGCTGAGAAGAAAGAGAGATGGCAGTCCGACAACAAGTTCCGGGGCACCGAAACGTCCGACGAATAAACTGGCTATAATGCCGCTATATGTTTAACGGTTGGGCTATCAAACGGACTTTGAATAGGACGAAATTTAACAGGCGGCCTACCTACACTATAAAAAGACCGCACGCCAAGTTTCATCCCATTCCAAGAACATTTTCTGGCCACTTATAAAATAATATTTGGAGGTGCCGCGGGCGCGTGCGAGTGTGTCTGGACTCAGAACGGACAACGGAGAGAATTGGGGAACCCGAACGAATGCATGTTTTTGAAACATGCTGATGAAATGCACATGATGACAAGGCAAAGTGCAACACGCAAGCAGAAGACATGGCAAATATGACGAATAACTGGCTGACACCTGGCGCGTCAGTCTTGGGGCGTCACAACTCTTCCACACTAACAGAGGATCTCGACCCGAGATCCTGGAGATGGCACCGGATAAAATGGAAAAGGAAGAGGTAAAATAAGCTGCTTCTTTGACAAACGTGTGAAACCATGAACCTTGGGAAGTTGAACTACTTGAAAGAAGAACACAACGGAGATGAACGAAGATGAAAATACTGCGTTAGAAAAGAGGAGCAAGGAATATTACGAGAACCTTGTAGGTTGAAATACATGAAACAAGATCTTACGAACCAAAAGAATATGAAACTGCAACGGTATAGCCAAGCAATATTTTGGACAGCACTCCGACTGAAAATGGAAGGAATTAGCATGAACTTGAGAAGATGGGATGATACTTGATGCAATCAACAACACACTGCCTCCGAAACTATTAAAAGAATGGCACAAGGAGTAAGAAAGATTTCGGGCAGCACTCCGGTTGAAAAGAGAGGCAAAACTTGACAAGATGAGAGAACTTGAACGGAGGGCACAACACTCCAGTTAAATAGATAAACAAGGAAAAGAACACGATCTTGATATGGCAAGATGATGGTTTGAAGAGAGCAACATCACAATGCCTCTGGAATGAAAGAATAGATGCTAGATCGTTGGAAAGAAAAGAACGGAGAAGAAAATGATAACTTCTCCCACAAATGAATTTGGAAAGCATCCTTACAAAGAAGGGTTGAACGGGGTTGTAGAAAAATCAACAAGCAAAAGATATGCTTCTCGTGGGCATTATGGAAAACATCTCAAAATTATGAGGTGAAATTCGGCCACTAACGGAAACAATTGATTTGATTAAGAGCACCAAAGAGATGAAAAAAAATTATTTCTCCGAGAGGATAAATAGAGAACTTGGGTCATTTATAAGCACCACAATAGTAACAATCCTTAGGGAAAGCTTTTAGGTGAAATACAACCCAAGATAACTCCCACGAATAAATTGAAGGGTTAGAAAGATCTCCTGAACAAAGAAAATGATGGGTTTAAATATCTCATTCCTGACAACTTGTGAAACATGAAACACAAAGGGAAATTGTCAAAAATGACATACCACCATCTCAAACGATAAGGTAGAAGGAATTGCACTTCGGAGTGCATGCTGAAGAATAATTGAGCTCCAACAAGAATCTTAAAGAACACTTCGAGGATGAATTAAATCATGATGAACCACCATGAAGAACTCCGGTAACAAAAGCATGAGAAGTGAAGGATGAAAAGAATAAGATTGACGCCTTGCAACGATTTGGATGGAGCTTTGCAAAGATATAATTGCAATAACTGGAGCTCCGGAAAAGAAGATGAACAACTTGGAACCGAGAATATGATATGATGAACAAGCTCCGGCAAAGAAGAAAATAATCACTTCGAGGAAATAAGAATAAGATTTACTGTATGCTTATCCTTCATCAAATTAAATTGATGACAAGCAACGGATTTGGCCTACTACTTATTCTTCTTGAAAAGGATTGGAGAGAGATATAACCAAACTTGAGAAAAATCTTGAATGACTCACCGGTAGGATTATGAAAGGAACAAATGAATTAATACGATAACAATGGAAGAGTAATCTTGAATGAACCACCATGAATATGGAGACGAACGAAGAGACATCAATTAAGAATAGTTGGAGGACGAAGTTGCAAACTGAGAAAGAAGAAATCTTTTGAAATGATGGCCTTCGGAGGATCACAATGGAAGAATTCATGAAATTCTTCGGGTGATATTAAGATTCCTCGCGATCGAAACCACTATGAGGATGGCATGAAGCTAGAACCATGAATCTTGAAGGAAAAAGGCCAAGATTTCGGAGAAATTCTTCTTCGGTCTTCAAACTGAGAATGACAATGAGGAACACCTTGAAGAATTTTGAGATACTCCGGAAGAATGAAGAATGTAAAGGTTGACCCAACGTTGGAAGGAATTTGAAAGCGATCATAGAGAAAGCATGTGACTGATGGAAATCATTCTTACGTCACACTTTGAAAAGAATTTGAGTATAACTCCGGAAAAATTAGAAGAGTCTGGTAAGATCCTGGAAAAAGACCCGTGGGTTAGGGCCCACTAAAGAAATCACCATTGAAAAGACTGCTTGAAAAAGAGATTGCACCGGTTGAATCAAATGGCTTGAAAGAGATAACAACCTCGAAATAGATTGAACTTGTTAAGAATGGAAATACGAATCTTCCGAGATATCCTGAACACTCCGGGGAAGAATTAGAGAGAGTTGAATAAGCAAGAGAGACTTCAAATAAGAAATTCAACATGGGAAAAAACAAGTGAAACAAGAGGAAAAGATATGATTAACATCAGAACTTGAATTTAGTCCACCGGGGAAGAAACGAGAACGAAGAACGATAACTTGAAGCTTCCTAAGCATCTTCCTGAGAAATCACCGGATAATGAAATTGAACGAATGAATGAAGAACTTCACATGAATAAAATGGATACTTGGCTTGAGATTTCAATTCCGAGAAGAAGAAGGGTGGGAGGGTGGGTTAAACAAAGACAAATTTGGGATGAATGAAATAAACACCGTTGAGAAAACCAAGGATTGGTCTTGCACAAATCAAAAGAAACAGGTTAACTTGAAGAGAAGCACGCCGGTTGAAAAAGAATTTACATAACAATCTCGATGATCAAGACGGACTAGCACTCTCATAGAAATATGAGAATAGCCATTAGGAAAGGTATGGAATCAACATTTGACTTCGAAGCAACTCGAATACCACAATCAAAACTAAATGAAGGGTTGATATGTTGCAACATATAGTTTTCACAATATCATTCGAACAGAGAATTGACGAATGAATTCCGTAAGCTTAATGGTACATCAACTTGTCGAGAAGCCACTTGGGAGAACAAAAAGATAAAATAAAACAGCAAGGTACAGATGGAACAAATACATAATAGAGATTTCGTCCCACATGTTCGTGCTGAATGCCCCATGGTACGTGTTACAAAGGGTCTTGCAATCCACGGATTAGCATAGCCAAGGATGCTTTAAGATGCAACTCCCAATTGGAAAAACGCCCATGAACCTCTTCACTCGATGTTGAACCCCTAACCTCATACCATGCACCCGTTGGAAGATTACCTACGAGCTACTTGAAACCCACCTATTAATTCCCAAAACTTTCCGGTTATGCAATCTGGTGTTGGGGATACAGGGGAAACACCGTGCACTCAACTCTAAACCTACATCCAGCTATATCCATCCGTCAACACATAACCAGTCATCTTCGGAAACTGTTTACCTCGGACCTTCGAAAGCATCCTCTATACTAGCTGTAGCAATACTCCCGGACTATCCCACCAGTACTGGGTGACGTCAGGGTTATCTCACCACCAAACATGCATAGAAGAGTTTTCGATGTCGGTCGTCTTAAGTATTCTAGAACCGCTACGATACATTTGTGACGACAAAACCTCGGAACTCAACTCCCCGGGACACTGCCACAACCCCTAAATGACAGGAGGCATCGAGAACAATGTTCTCGTCACAAAGATATCGGAACAATCCAAACAATACTCGTGTGATCCTAAAAAAAATTTGGTGAAATTTTGAGAATAGTGAAGATAAAACAACGTCAGGAGTCCTCATCAGAGCGACGAAGGGGATGAGGAGTAAAAAGAAATCCTACTCTCCGATATGTATATAGGATTCAAAACATTTTTGTGTGTGTGCCTAGACTCAACCGTCAGCGGTTCGATCAATCAGGGGGCTCCTAGGTCGGAGAAGGTTCTGAATACCAACTTGTAATGCCCAGCATGCGACTATGTTTCCCACGTGTCGAGGCACGAAGCGCATACTAGAACGATCTCAAGTATGGTATCTTCGCACATCTCATGTAAAATTCAGGGATGAAATTGTAAAAAAATAGTTGGCTTACACTCGCCACGTCACACAATGAATACAATAGCATACATCATCCAAATAACATCAGGGTCCGACTATAGACGAAATCCAAATGAGAATGATACCATAAATAACACAAGCCCGAATCTTCCTAGTAGCAACCACTACTGATCGACGGGATAAGACACATAGTAACGACCACGCTCTTCATCGAACTCGTAGTGAAGTTCTTGTCCATCTCCTGCATTGTTCTCAGCGGTACCTGCATATGGTGTGTGTTGAATGTGTGAGCCACAAAGGACTCAGCAATCCCGTTCCCGGGTATCAAAACTACCAAAGCCCTAGGTGCAGAAAGGCTATAAAAGTGTCTGCAGCAAGCACTAAGCATCTAGCTTACGAGTTTAGAGCGAGAAGAGAACAAGTGCCAACGATCGCCAAAGATGATCAATAAGTGATCCTAGTTACTCACGTTCATACATAACGCCACCGTGTTCACTTCCCGAAGCCCTTCGGAAAGAGCCATCACTGTTACTCACACAGGTAGTGTATTCTTATGAATTTGGTGTCAAGTTATCTACAACCGGATATTAACAAATTCCCATCTGCCACATAACCGCGGGCACGGCTTTTGAAAATTCATAACACTGCAGGGGTGTCCCAACTTAGCCTATCACAAGCTCATGATCTGCGGAGTCGCAACTCCAAGGTGGGAAGACCCGAGTATTCTCGGAATCCTGTGCTCAAGATATTTTGACAAAGGTAAAACTAATCCAGCAAGACCTCCCGGCGTGCCGACACCCTGATAGTAGCCGCGCGTATCTCGTCTCAGGCCACGACTGGATTGTCCAAACTTCCGGTAGACCAAAATACCAGAGTTGCCCCTGGCGGTCACCGACGGTTGACAGGTTTGGACCAACACTCGAGAGGAGCACTGGCCCGGGTTGTAAATTAGGTCCTCGGGGTAATTACTCCCTATGCAAGTTTTAGTTGTTAGGAAAATAGTAAAATCAAAGTTTGGTCTTGCTGGAAAAGCTTTATGCAGTGTGAATTATCAAGGGGGGGCCCATAAACTCCAACCGTGTTAGGAACGTAAAATCAAGGAACATAACACCGGTTTATCGGGTTCTAAGGTGGCATGAGTGGAACAAAACACCAAGCAGATGGCTTAGCCTTCCACCCATTACCAATATATAGGTGCAGTAGTTTAACAGGTAATATATTGTGTTATCCCAACAACAAGTTCATCATGGAGCAGTCTTCAAAACTTCACCTGCAACTAACAACGCTATAAAAGGGGATGAGCGATGCGTACTTGGCCAAACAAGGTTTGCTAGGAAGACGGTTAGAGTGTTTCATGGCAACAATAGGAGGGCTGACAAACAGGAATAGGCATCGATGCAATTTCTAAGGAGCGAGACATCTAGCATAGGCAAAGATAGAAGTGATATCTGGGAATGGTCATCTTGCCTGTGATTCCGCAAGGAAGAAGAACGAGTCCAAGAAGTAGTCGAACAAATCCTCACAACTCCGGAACGAAACCGAAGATAACGAGAAAAGCATACAGGAAAGAAGAAAACAACATGGTAAACACACATATCATAACCATGGCATATGAAGCACAACAAGTATGATGCATGTCCGGTTTAATTATGCATGGCATGGCAAAGTGCACAAACAACACCACATTTTAAGTGGAGCTCAATATGAAACGAGTTGCATATTGACAAAACACCACATCCAATTATTTAGTTCACTCTCGTTTATTAACAAGACAAGATTAAATGTTTATTAACATGGCAAGAGGTGAAACAAATGTAAACTACCTATTTAGGCAAGTTTAAACGAGGCCAGAATGACAAACAACAATTCCGAAAACTCCCCATGTGCATATTTATTAATTTGGTACTGTTCTGCCTATTACCATATTTTAATGTTGTTAAACAGCAAAACAAAGTGCATCATGTTAATCTACACATTTTTCCACCCCATTTACATGTAAAGTTTATCAAATTTTGAGCTACGGTTATTTTGTTATGAATAAAACCATTTTAACATATTATTTTCACAAATTAATGCAAACAGCAGTTTAAACATTTTAAACAGTGATGAAAGAGGCATATTATTAATCTACACATAATTAGCATTTTTCATATATAACTTGTTTAATTCTGATGCATGGTTTAGGAGTTATTAAATGCATGAACTAGGAGGACTAAACTGTAAAACTGTTTTCCTAGAAATTAGCTAAATTCACAGAAAGGAAAAAAAAACAAGCTGGGCCGAAACTCGCTGGCCCGACAAGAGAAAAAAAAGGGGGGTTGAGCTGGGGGTGGCCTCACCCAGCTGGGCCAGGCCCAATTCGGTGGAGAGGTAGCAGGCTTGCGGTTTGGACTGACGAAGAGGGCGGCTCGGGCCTTGCTGGATCGAACGAGAAGGTGGAGGGGGCGCGGTCAACGCTCGAGGGCGAGCGTTCGCTCGATGCAGGATGTGGCTCGAAGTAGAGGAGGACGCATGCGGTCGCGGGTGCCTGGACAGCGCCGCGGGGACTTGACGGGGGGAGCCGGTGCGAAGGAGGTCCAGGAGGGCCTAGGCGATCCGGCCATCTTCGGGCGCGGCGGCGCACGGTCTTGGTGACGACGTGCTGCAGAGAGCACCGTCCATGGCGTCGGGGCGGAGCTCCACGTTCCCTAGAGGCAGACGACGACGGGAGAGCGAGGTGAGCGCGGGAAGGAGAAACGAAAGGAACAACGAAGGAGAAGGGAGAGGAACGGAGCGAGGGCTCGTCGGGGCATTCATCTCCGGTGAGGTCCCGATCGCCGGTGTCGGCCGGACGACGAGTCGGGGTCGAGGGCGACGAGGAGCTGCGGGAGGAGCTCGGGCAGAGGTAGTTGTTGATGCGGGCATGGATGAATGGGTGGATCGATGGAGACCGGTGGTTGCTGCTGCAGTTGGTCGCGGCTCGTTCCCGAGCTGGGACAAGGTGGCAATGGGATGGATCTGAGGTGGAGAGGTTGCTGATTGGTGGGATGGGGAAAACATGGAGAAGGCAATTGGGTGGCGACGGCGGCTGAGGGGATGGATGGGACAACATCCTAGGATCTAGGGTTAGGCTGATATATATAGTAGGCGCATATATGTGAGACTATTTGGACCCTTTGATTATAAACGGACGATCCGAGATAAATATGTCAGGGAGTCCAAATGAGAAAATGGAGATGTTTTAGGGATGTTTGAGGATGATCCGGACCCATCGGTAACAAGAGTCCGGGTCGGGTTCGGGTAAGTTTCGGACAAGTTGCGAGGAGAGGAAAAAATGGGTTGTGTAGAATGCGAGTAGGCTGAGAAAAGAGGGAGATGGCAGTTCGGCAACAGGTTCCGGGGCACCAAAACGTCCGACAAATAAACCAGCTATAATGCTGCTATATGTTTAACGGTTGGGCTATCAAACAGACTCCGAATGCGACAAAATTTAACAGGCGGCGTACCTACACTATAAAAAGACCGCATGCCAAGTTTCATCCCATTCCGAGAACATTTTCCGGCCACTTATAAAATAATATTCGGAGGTGCCGCGGGCACGTGCGAGTGTGTCTGGACTCAGAACGGACAACGGAGAGAACTGGGGAACCCGAACGAATGCAAGTTTTTAAAACATGCTGATGAAATGCACATGATGACAAGGCAAAGTGCAACACGCAAGCAGAAGACATGGCAACGATGATGAATAACTGGCTGACACCTGGCGCATCGGTCCTGGGGCATCACAAACGGTCACTTTACCGTCAGCGTCAGTCTTCTTCTTAAAGATCCATTTAGTTTCTATGGCTTGCCGATCATTGAGCAAGTCAACCAAAGTCCACACTTTGATCTAATACAAGGATCCCATCTCAGATTTCATGGCTTCAAGCCATTTCGCGAAATCTGGGCTCATCATCGCTTCCTCATAGTTCACAGGTTCCTCATGGTCTAGTAACATGACTTCCAGAACTGGGTTACTGTACCACTCTGGTGCGGAACGTACTCTGGTGACCTACGAGGTTTGGTAGTTTACTTGATCCGAAGTTTCATGATCATCATCATTAGCTTCCTCACTAATTGGTGTAGGCATCACAGGAACAATTTTCTATGATGTGCTATTCTCCAATTCTAGAGAAGGTACAATTACCTCATCAAGTTCTACTTTACTCCCACGCACTTCTTTCGATAGAAACTCCTTCTCTAGAAAGGATCCATTCTTAGCAACAAAGGTCTTGCCTTCGGATCTGTGATAGAAGGTGTACCCAATAGTTTTTTTTGGGTATCCTGATACGTCCAAAACGTATCTATAATTTATGCTTGCTCCATGCCTCTTTTGGGTGATATTGCTATGATATTTATACACTTCCATACACTTTTGATCATATTTGGACTAACCTATTAACTCAGTGCACCCCAGTGCCAGTTTCTGTTTTCGGCTGTTTTTGTATTTCAGGTTTTCACGTTACGAGAACTGCCAGGAAAAATCCAGAAAAATTATATAAAAAAACAGCGTTCCAGAACCTACCGTGCGCCCGAAGGACAGCCGGGGGGGCCACCAGGGCTCCAGGCGCCCTGGGGGCGCGCCCCCCCGGGCCGCGCCGGGAGGCGCCTGGGCCCCC
>LR738709.1:81916121-81931045 GCA_902687465.1 Secale cereale
GGGCCCCCCCCCCCCCCCGAGGCTCCTCCGATGCCCCCCTTTGGCATATATTTAAAGCGTCTCCTGAAACCCTCGAAACAGGAACTCTTTTCGCGATCCCATGTCTGTTCCGCCGCCGCCGCCGCTTCCAAGATCGGGAGCACCAGGAGAACTCTTCCCGGCACCCTGCCGGAGGGGAGGATCACCACCGGGAGCTTCTCCACCACCATGGACGCCTCCCGGATGAGTTGTGAGTAGTCTCCCTTGGACCATGAGTCCATGACCAGTAGCTATGTGATGTTCTCCTCCCGTTCTTGTGCTTCACTAATTAGTCCTCGTGAGCTGCCCTACATGATCGAGGCACATATGTAATCCTTATGCTGTTGCTATGATGAGTTTGCTGGGATCCGATGGATTATGAGATTATGTTCAGATTGTGTTTGAGTAATATATTTGATCTACCTCTTTTATATTTATGTTCGTAAGTAATTTTTGCATGTTCTCCGTTGCTATTTATTGCTTTGGCCAAGTAGTAGGTAGTGACTCCAAGAGGGAACGTTATGCTTGATTGTGGGCTCATGCCCCTCGATGACTAGCTTGAGTGACAAAAACATGAGTCTAGGGGATGTGCTGTTGCCACAAGGGGGAAAACAACGGTTCTTGTGCTCGCGGGTGCAAGGATTGTTTACTTTACGCAAAGTTCTTTTAATGCAGTTGTCTGTTGCTTTGAGTTTGCACTATGGGTGGGACTCGCAACTTAATACCAGCGAGATGTTCTGGATAGATATCTCAAGGTGGATGATTAGTAGTAGATATTGATGGATTTCGGTCTACTTACTTTGGCGTACCGCCCATGCTTTGAACCTCAACCTTTCTTGCAATGTAGACAGCATTGGTTTGCGCACATGGTCCTGTCAATTGCCCAGCTGTAATTCGTTTACCTCACATAGCTGTTTTATCGTCTTTTGGGAGAGAGACATCACTAGTGAACATCATGAGACTCCGGTCCATATTACCATCATTGATCACATCCGCTATTTACTTTTCCGCTATTTACTTACTATTGCAATTATACCTATCACTATTATCACTTGCGTTTGATCCTTTGTAAACTACAAGGCCGGAGGGATTGACAACCTCTCTGTACTCGTTGGGAGCAAAGTTATTTGTATCTGTGTGCAGGTCCACGTTGATTGCTAATATCCGGTGCCGTTAGCAGTTGACACCTTCTTGTTGAAACTGGGAGTCTCTGGGAAATCGATCCTTGGTAATACCAAGGGAAAAATTCTGCTACACTGCATCTCAAACTTTCCACTTGGGGTAACCAACGAGGGGTGAGAAGCCACCTAGCAAAGCAATTTCTGGCGCCGTTGCCGGGGACTCCACTCTTCAGGATAGGGGAGTTGCACGCTATCTTTTACCTTTGATTTTAGTCTTGTTAGTTTACTTTTCAGTTTTGCTTTAGTATCTTTTATCGAAAATCACAAAAATAGTTATCTTGCTTGCTTGCTACAATGGGTTCCACCGAGAACACCAAGTTGTGTGACTTCACTAGTCACAACAACGATGACTTTATCAGCACACCTATCACTACACCTGCCACTTCAGCACCTTCATATGAAATTAAACCTGCTTTACTGAACTTAGTCATGAAAGATCAATTCTCCGGTGCTGGAGATGATGCTGCTTTACACTTGAACAACTTTGTTGAACTTTGTGATATGCAAAAGTACCAAGAAATAGATGGTAATATTGTTAAGCTTAAGCTTTTTCCTTTCTCCTTGAGAGGAGGAGCTAAAATTTGGTTTCAGTCTTGGCCTAGAAATATCATAGATTCATGGGACAAGTGCAAAGATGCTTTTATCGGAAAATACTATCCACCTTCTAAAATTATCCAACTGAGAAGTAACATAATGAATTTTAAACAATTGGATAATGAACACGTTGCCCAAGCTTGGGAACGTATGAAATCTCTTATCAAGAACTGCCCTACTCACGGTTTGACTACTTGGATGGTTATCCAAACTTTTTATGCAGGCTTGAACTTTACCTCGCGGAACTTGTTAGATTCGGCCGCGGGAGGAACCTTTATGTCAACTACACTTGGTGCTGCCACGAAGCTTCTCGATGAGATGATGACCAACTATTCCCAATGGCACACCGAACGCGCTCCAACAGGTAGGAAGGTAAACTCTGTCGAGGATATTTCCTCCCTTAATGAAAAAGTTGACTTGATCATGTCTCTACTTTCGAAGCAATCCTCTGTTGATCCTCGTGATGTTCCTTTAAATTCTTTGATTGCTCAAGAACAAGTATATGTGAACTTTATCTCTAGAAACAATTTCAATAACAATTCTTGTAGGAGTAACTTTGGTAGCAATCCTAGACCGTTCCCCTCTAATTCTTATGGGAACAACAATGCTTATCCTAGCACGAGGAACTCCACTACTGAACTAGAGATTATGCTTAAAGATTTCATCACTACCCAAAAAGCTTTTAACAATAGTGTAGAAGAAAAACTAAACAAACTAGGTGATCTCTCTTCAAAGGTAGACAATTTAGCCAATGAGGTAGAATTGCTTAAAATTAGAACTTCTCCTCTTGAGGAGTGGAAGGTCACTCCTATGAATGCTATTCAAGTGCAAATTAATGAAAATATTAGGATGATGGCTAAACTTAAAGAGAGATGGGCTAGAGAAAGGGAGGAAGAGGATAGAATTAAGAGCCTTCCTACCCACCACACTGTTGCTACTATCCAAGTTGTTGAGGATATCCAAACTCCTTGCACCCAATGTACTCCTGGTCCCGATGGACCTATTAATGGTGATGCTATGACTATAGAAACTACCAAACATGTGAACCTAAAGGACACCACTGCCACTTTACTTGATGCTAGTGACCTTGATTTTGATAGTTGCACTCTTACCGAAGTTATTGATTTCCTTCACAAGATGTCTAGAGACTCCCGCACTAGCACGCTTAACCTTGCCTTCACAGAGCATATCACTAATGCTCTTATCAAAGCTATGGAGGAGAAACTTAGAGTAGAAGCCTCCATACCTAGAAAGCTTGAAGATGGTTGGGATCCTATGATAAAAATTAAATTGAATGACTTCTCTTGCTATGCATTATGTGATGTTGGAGCTAGTACCTCTGTTATGCCCAAAAGAATATATGATATGCTTAAATTGAAACCTTTTGATTCTTGTTCTTTTGGTGTTCGTCTCGTTGATTTTTCCATAAAGAAACCTTTGGGGAGGATCGACGATGTTCTTATCGTTGTCAATGATAATTATGTTCCCGTTGATTTTACTATTATGGATATTGAATGTGATCCTTCTTGTCCAATTATTTTGGGACGTCCTTTTTTACGCACCGTTGGTGCTATCATTGACATGAAAGAGGGTAATATAAAATTTCAGTTTCCTCTCAAGAAAGGGATGGAACACTTCCCTCGAAAGAAGATCAAGTTACCTTTTGAGTCCGTTGTACGGGCTAGCTATTCTTTTACTCTTGATAAAACTTGATCTCTATGCATTATGCCTAGCTTAAAGGCATAAAAGAAAGCGCTTTTAGGAGGCAGCCCACATGAATAAATTTATTTTGCTTTCGTTGTGTCTTGATGTTGTTTACTACTGTAGCATCATCATTGTATCTTTGCTTTTCATATTTGTGCCAAGTATAGCCTCTGATTGCTAGAAAGTTCAAAAGTTGTGAGGTGCTGTCCAGGAAACAGATTCTGTCCTTGGATAGAAAAATTCGTATAAAATCACCAGATCATCTTTTTGGTCTGAATTTTTTCGACAGCGTTCTCTATATAATTTTATTTCGTGCATCTGTTCTGAGTTTTTTTATTTGAGTTGCAGAAGTGCCCCGAACAAATCAATTACTACCTGCTGTTCTATTTTTCACAGATTCTGTCATGTTTTGCTTTTCCTTCATTTTGCAAACCAAGAGCTTGCTTTTTCTTTGCAAAAACCTTTTGGCAATCTTGAGAAACAGTAGATGTCAGGGATATGGTTAGTAGGTATAAACCGGGTATTGTAAACCGGCTTAGTTATATTGTACTTGGTTTTACTATTTTAGTAGAGACTACGGCCCATGAGATTTCAAGGCCCATGTATAGAAATACGGTTTGTAAACCGCCAAGAGATGTAACTTGAGAGATAAGAAAGAAAAGGCAGAGACCGAGGCGGACACGATTATGAGCCGGCCTCGGGACTCTGTAAACCGGACCAGGCGTCACCTCTATATAAAGGGACGACCCGGTACCGGTTCAAGGACAAGCAACAATCAATCCGTCGATACGTAGGCAAAGCGAATCCGCTCCCTGTAAACCGACGCCCAATCAATACCAAACCAACTAGACGTAGGCTTTTACCTTTTCGAAGGGGCCGAACTAGTATAAATCCTTTGTGTCCTTTGTGTTCCATGAATCCTTTCAAGCTAACCCGTGCGATGGTTCCATCATCAAGTCCGCTAAACCAGACATCTGCCGTGTTAATTCCACGACAGTTGGCGCCCACCGTGGGGCCTGCGCGCGATGGTTTCGAGTTCTTGAAAGGCGGCTTCGAAGGGTTAAAGGGTTACGCAGTCGGCCGGATGACCAAGAGTCGTCGTGGCCAGATCTACATCGACGACGCGGGTTGGGGACCGGAGGCCGATTCGATCGAATACGGGTACCGGGTCCCCTTCGGCAGCATCCAAGTCTTTATCGGCAAAATTGGAGAACCGGGACCTGAGCCAGACACCTTCCCCAACATCGTCGAGCCGGCTCAGCGTGCGAGATCGGCCCGGATTCAGCCTGCCATGAAGCAGGTGTTCGTTGGAGCGATTCACGAAGGCCAAGCCGAGGACGGATCGGAATCTGATGGTGCAACTGTCGTCTATTCAGATGACGAGCCTTCATCCGGGGAAACTAAATCTCTGTATCAGTTGCGGGACGGCCGGTCTGAGGGCGAGTCCGATGGAAACAGTATTCCGGACCCCTTCGGCCCGCCAAACCGGGTGGCGGTCTTCATGGCCGGTTCACAACCCCCGACGAACGGAACAACAGCAGAGGCTGGTGCAGGGGGAAGCGGTTCAAATCCCTCCCTTACTAAAGTTCTATCCACCTTGATCGAGGAGTTCGCAGCTAAGGCAGTGGAGGTCGTAGCTCCAGCAGACAAGGCGCAACATGATGCAGTGCTTCTTCAGTTGAAAGCCCGGATCAATCGGTTAAAGGAGGATTTAAAGGCAGAAGGGGAGATGTTAGCCATAAGACAAGCAGAATTGGATGATCAAGCTTTTCACTTGAGGATGGAGCAGGCTTCTGTAGAAGCAGTAAGGGGGCGAAAGTATCGATCCCGCCTACCGCCGGGTTATGAATCTGCGAATTTGTTCAAAACACCTGGGGCTGGGGCCAGTAATAATCCGGTCTTAAACCGGAGAAGCCCACCGGCTCGGGAGGAGCCGGTTCAGCAGCCCGCCGCAGAACGGGAGCGACGGATGACATCGGCGCCTTATGTTCCTGTCCCTCCGGGACACTACTCAAACCCTGTGGATAATATTGCTGCAGCGGCAGCACGGTTGGCCGCTTTACCTGTGGAAGAAACATCCCCGGTGGCGATAGAGGCGCGCAGGGCCCAGAAGCTGCTCAATACGGCATTAATACAGCAGCAAGCATACTCTCACAGCAGGGAAAGGTTACATTCAACACCACGTCCCAACCGAAGTTACTCTAGACATTGGGAGGAGCCCGAAGTGTCTAGCAGTGAGCGTAGGAGACATCAGCACAGGCAAGATAATCCGGCAAGGGCGGAGATGCCAGCCCCGGATCGAAACCGGCCTAGATCGGAGGCCAGGGAGGAAGTTCGTCAGTCGACGCCGGTTCACGCAGCCACTACAGGGACAGGAGCTACAGCGAGCGGTTTTGGAATACAGTGTCTCGTCCCCGCCCTGCGGAGCGTTAAGTTGCCCAAAGATTTCAAAGGACCCCGCAAGGTGCCTAATTACACAGCCGATTTACCGCCCGAAGCTTGGGTGGAGAGTTACGAGATGGCTATGGAGATGCTGGACGTGGATGAATCGGCTTGTGCCAAATATTTCACTATGATGCTTGAGGGCACAGCCCGGACTTGGCTAAAGGCACTACCTCCGAATTCTATCGGATCATGGGGGGAGCTGCGCAGTCAGTTCATCAAAAACTTCAAGGATACGTGCAAGCAACCTATGTCGGTGATAGATTTAGCAGCATGTGTGCAAGGAGAACAGGAGTCTACAGCAGCTTGGGTACGCAGAGTGGCAGAGATCTTGCACTCCTCAAACGGCATTAACCCGAGCACAGCAATTGTAACATTGGAGAACAATTGCCGGTTTGAATCTTTGAAATTAAAACTCGGACGGCTCAAACGGGAGTGCAATGACATGGGGACTTTGATGAGCGCCCTGGTAAAGTACGGAGACTCAGATAATACCAAGTATCCAGAGTCAGAAGGAGATAAAACAGGGAAGGCCAGCAAGTCTGGTAAACCGGCGCCGGTTAATCCGGTTACTTCAAGCTTTTTGGGCAAACGAAAGGCAGAAAACAGCTCCGATTTTGTTGCCAATACGCAGGTTCAAGGCGGTCTTCAGGTTAATCAGCAAGGTTCCACTCCCCAAACATGCGGAGGAAACCCGGGTTGGGAGCAGGATTTGGATCAACCCTGTCTGAAGCATAGTGGAAGAGGGAGGATTGCAAGACATTCTATAAGAGAATGCCTGTCCCCTATGAAACCAGGGAACGGCCGTTTTAATCCTCCTAACCGGCCCCCGAACGGCGGTTCAGGGCCCGGATTTTATGGTCCGGGTTATCAAGGAAACAACTCCGGATCAGGATATAGGGGCAACGGCGGCTATCAAGGAAACAACTCCGGATCAGGATATAGGGGCAACGGCGGCTATCAAGGGAACAACGATGGTTATCAATCCCGGCCAGGCGGCCAAAGTAGTCAAGGGAACTACAATGGTCAGGGAAATCAATCGCATCATCAAGGTGGCTACAACAATCAGAATAATCAGCAGCAGGGTCAAGGGAGTTACAATAACCAAGGAAACCAGCAGCAACAGCGTCCGCAGCAACAGCAGCAATCCGGGTTCCAGAGTAATCCGAAGGAGTTGAGCAGCGGTCAATATCATGTTTTCACCACGAGTTTATGTAAGAGGGACCAGAAGGTTTTAAAGCGGGCTGTTAATGCGGTAGAACCGGCGACGCCACAGTTTCTACGATGGTCAGAGCAGCCCATTGTATGGAGCAGAGAGGACCACCCGTTACGGGTAGATAATCCGGGACATTTAGCCTTGGTGGTGGCGCCTCAGGTGGGAGGATACAGGTTTACTAAAGTCCTCATGGATGGAGGTAGCAGTATCAATATATTATATTACGAGACCTTTCGTCGTATGGGTCTGATAGATAAACAGTTAAGGACATCAAACACAGTGTTTCACGGGGTGGTCCCAGGTAAGTCAGCTTATCCAGTTGGTAAGATTGACTTAGAAGTTACCTTTGGGGATGAGCATGATTCCAGATCGGAGATGATCACCTTTGAAGTTGTCAAAATTAAAAGTCCATATCATGCTTTGTTTGGGAGGACGGTTTATGCTAAATTTATGGCTAGGCCATGTTATGTTTATCTGCAGCTTAAGATGCCGGGTCATAAAGGCACGATTACGGTGCATGGCAGTCGTAAGATAGCAGTGGAATGTGAGGAAGGTGATGCAGCTTATGCAGAAGCGGTATGTGCCACGGAAGAGTTAAAATTTTATAAGGATAATGTTGATCCGGCAGATATGACTCCGCTGAAGAAGCCAACTACCGAGCATGATCCGGCTTTGAAGTTCAAATCAGCGGAAGAGACTAAGCAGGTTGATTTTGTGCCTGGAGATTCGTCTAAGCAATTCACGATCAGTGCTAACCTGGATCCTAAATAGGAAAGCGCGCTCATCGAGTTCATCCGTGAGAACCGGGATATCTTTGCATGGAAACCTTCTGACATGCCAGGTATACCGAGGGAACTCGCTGAGCACAAGTTAAATATTGATCCGAAGTTTAAACCGGTAAAACAGTATCTGCGCCGCTTTAACGAAGAGAGGCGCAAGGCTATAGGAGAAGAAGTGGCCAGGCTTTTGGCGGCAGGGTTCATAGTGGAAGTTTTTCATCCGGAATGGTTGGCTAATCCGGTGCTGGTTCTAAAGAAGAATGGGAAGTGGAGGATGTGTGTGGACTACACAGACCTCAATAAAGCTTGCCCGACTGATCCTTTTGCTCTGCCTCGCATTGATCAGATTATTGATGCCACAGCAGGGTGTGAGTGGCTGAGTTTTCTGGATGCGTACTCAGGTTATCACCAGATCAAGATGGCAGTTGAAGACCAAGAGAAGACAGCTTTCATAACTCCTTTTGGTGCTTTTTGCTATGTATCTATGCCTTTTGGGCTCAAGTGTGCACAGGCAACTTATCAGCGTTGCGTTCAGAATTGTTTGAAGGGGCAGATAGGAAGGAATGTACATGCTTATGTGGATGACATCGTGGTTAAATCAAAGGAGGAAAGAACAATGATAGAAGACCTCAGAGAAACCTTTGATAATCTTCGGGCTTACAGGATGATGCTTAATCCGGAGAAATGTGCCTTCGGTGTCCCGGCTGGTAAGCTTTTGGGATTCCTGGTTTCGAACAGGGGAATAGAAGCCAACCCGGAGAAGATCAAGGCCATCACATCTTTGACAAAACCGGCTTGCATTAATGATGTTCAGCGCATAGCTGGCCGGATCACGGCGTTGAGCCGGTTTATCAGTCGCTTAGGAGAAAAGGCGATCCCGCTTTATCAAATGTTGAAGAAAACAGACCGGTTCATTTGGAGTGATGAAGCGAATACAGCGTTTGAGAATCTGAAACAGCAACTAGCGAAACCGCCGGTTTTAGCTGCTCCTATCGATAAAGAGCCTTTGCTGTTATATGTTGCTGCAAACACATGGGCAGTCAGCATTCCGATTGTGGTTGAGCGCAAGGAAGCAGGGAAGGAACATCCGGTTCAGCGCCCGGTTTACTATGTGAGTGAAGTACTCATCGAGTCTAAGCAAATATACCCTCATTGGCAGAAATTGGTATATGGGGTGTTCATGGCAAACCGGAAACTGAAGCATTATTTCCAAGGGCATCCAATAACTGTGGTTAGTTCAGCTCCGTTGGGAGATATAATCCAGAATAAAGAAGCCACAGGCAGAATAGCCAAGTGGGCCATTGAGCTCAGTCCGCATGAGTTGAAGTATGTACCACGTACTGCTATAAAATCTCAGGCACTGGTTGACTTCATCAATGACTGGACGGAATTACAGACTCCTGAGGAGAAGCCGGATCTCACTTATTGGACGATTCACTTCGACGGTTCAAAGCAGTTGGAGGGCTCGGGGGCCGGAGTTGTCTTAACTTCCCCCAGAGGTGATAAATTTTGTTATGTACTCCGGTTATTATTTCCTTGTACTAATAATGCAGCGGAATATGAGGCGCTGCTCCATGGTTTGCGATTGGCAAAAGAGATGAATTTGAGCCGGGTTAAGTGCCTGGGCGATTCAGACCTAGTGGTACAGCAAGTTTCGGGCAAGTGGGATTCAAGGGATCCCCTCATGGCGGCTTATCGACTAGAGGTTGAAGCGGTCGCAGGACATTTCAAAGGATATCAGGTGGAGCATATAGACCGGCGGAAGAACGAAGCAGCCGACGCTTTAAGCCGGCTAGGATCGCAACGTAAACCGGTACCACCTAACACCTTTTTGGATGAATTGCACAATCCTTCGGTTCAAGTACCTTCAGAGAACGAACTAGCTGTTCTGGATCCAGAGGCACAGTTGGTTGCAGCAACCCATGTTATTCCGGATTGGACGTTTCCCTATTTGGCATATTTAAGCCGAGGAGAGTTACCAGAGGACGAAGATGAAGCACGGCAGGTAATCCGGCGTTCCAAATCTATGACAATTGCCAACGGGGAGCTGCACCATCGTAGCACTTCTGGAGTATTTCAACGGTGTGTTTCAGCTGAGGAAGGTTGTGAGATCCTAAGGGAGATTCATGAAGGGGATTGTGGTCATCATGCCGGATCAAAATCTTTAGTGGCTAAAGCTTTCCGACATGGCTTTTATTGGTTAACCGCACATGCAGATGCGGCAGACCTGGTCCGCAAGTGTGACGCTTGTCAGAAGTTCTCAAGACGTGCACTTGTTCCGGCACAGGAACTCCGGATGATACCAATAACTTGGCCTTTTGCAACTTGGGGGCTTGACATGGTTGGTCCTTTCAAGAGATCCCAAGATCAGAAAACTCATCTACTAGTAGCAGTAGACAAGTTTACGAAGTGGGTTGAAGCAGAGCCTATAAGCAAGTGTGATGCGGCAACAGCAGTTAAGTTCATCAAAAAAGTTATATTCCGGTTTGGTTTTCCACACAGCATCATCACAGATAATGGCACCAACTTGTCTCAGGGTGAGATGGAAGAATTCTGTCAACGAGAGCATATTCGTTTGGACGTATCTTCTGTGGCTCACCCCCAATCCAATGGTCAGGCAGAAAGGGCAAATCAGGAGATTTTGCGAGGAATCAAACCCAGGCTTATGACACCTTTGCAGAGAACCCCAGGGTGTTGGGTTGAAGAATTACCGTCTGTCCTTTGGAGCATTAACACTACACCCAACCGGTCTACAGGTTATACACCTTTTTTCATGGTTTACGGCGCAGAAGCAGTTCTTCCAAGTGACATACGCCATGATTCACCGAGGGTAGCGGCCTATGTGGAAGCCATTAATGAGGAGTCAAGACAAGACAGTTTGGATCGGTTGGATGAAGAGCGTGATATAGCTACAGCACGGTCGGCGATTTATCAGCAAGATCTGCGCAGATATCACAGCCGCCGGATTAGAACCAGGACATTCCAGGAGGGTGACTTGGTACTTTGGCTTATCCAAGATCAAACAGATATGCACAAGCTATCCCCGCCATGGGAAGGGCCCTTTGTGGTCAGCAAGAATTTACACAACGGGTCATATTATTTGGTGGACATTCGAGAACACAAGGATTCACGGACATCAGAAGAGGAGATGAAAAGGCCGTGGAACATTGCTCATCTACGGCCATACTACACCTGAGCCATGGGCTCCAATGTATCCTATGTATATATTATGAATAATGAATAAACCGGCACCCTCGGTAAACTGGGGGCTCAGCCTTTTTTCCATATATATAAATTTTTCGGCAAATAATCATATCAGTTTGTTATCAAGGATCAAATTACAATGTTGGCTGGTTTTAGAAACTAATTTTTGCAGGGTATGTGAAGGAGCGGTAGAACTCTCGGGAACAAGAGATTATATCCGGTTCAAGAAGAGAAAAACCCCATAAAAAAGAAAAAACCTGCAGGGTTAGGAGGAATGTCAGAGGCCCCTGGGGACAGTCCGGTTTGCCCATGTCCCCATGATTGGCTATGTTACGATTTTTTGGGCTCCCTGAACAGTCGATACGCTCACGTTCAATGATGACCCGGCCCCTGGGGACAGTCCGGTTTGCCCACGTCCCCATGATTGGCTATGTTACGATTTTTTGGGCTCCCTGAACAGCTTAGGGCGACGGCTTAAGGGAAGGATGCTCCAGGATAGCCAGCAGCGAAGGAAGTCAGTGCCAATCAGACCATTTGCCATAAAGGCTCTCATTTTGGAGAGCTGCGGTGAAAACCGGGTCCGTTCAGCAGCACTTAGCCATTGTGGCAAGGGGTGATTCGCCGGGATACGAGTTTCACGATAACCCGGCAAAGGATTTTCACCTTCAGGAGATGTGTCTACACAATAAAACCAGGACTTGTTCCAGTCCTTAGGGTGAGTGTGTAAAGAGGCGTGAGGAAAAACTACATCCCTCCTTTTCTGAATGCTAATCCCGCCAAGCTCTTGGTGAGGCCCGCTGGTGAACTCAGTGCGCCGGTTCGCATGAAAGAAATCCCGGAATAAATCAACTGAAGGCTCCTCTTGCAGATACACTTCAGAAAATACTTGAAAATCGCAAATGTTGGAAACGGAGTTTGGTCCAATGTCCTGTGGATGCAGCTGGAAGGTGGCAAGAACATCCCGGAAAAATCTTGAACCGGGGGGAGAGAAGCCTCTGGAGATATGGTCCAGAAATACAATGACTTCCCCGGATCTAGGAGTAGGAGGGCACTCGTTACCAGGAGCACGCCATTTTAGCTCAGCCCGAGGCCCTAAGGTGCCGATGCTCGACAGTTTGACTAAGTCTTCCTCAGTCACGACAGAACGGACCCAATCGCACGAAACATACTGCTTAGCCATTCGAACAAAGTGCTGAAGAAGAGAAAGTACATAGACGGATTATGAACGTACAATGATCCGGATCTATTCATATTATACAATGGTTGAAACGGAGAGCTAGCTGGCAAGGTTAAACCGGCAATCATAAAACAAGTTATATCATTTCCGGTTTAAATGGCAGTTGAAGAGGAACAGTTTAGATCGTTGCATCGGTTTATATCATTTCCGGTTCATGGCATGACAATTTAAACCGGAACATACTTAGCGAATCTACTGAGGAGAAAAACAGGTTTCTAAATAACTGCTAAGAGGGGAAGATCTGAGTATGCTGAGGAAAAGAAACTAATCTACAGCAGAGTAATAATTGCTAAAGGGGAAAGCTACGCAGACTTCATACCAAAAGGACGAGTTTACATGTTAGACAGGTGCAATAAAGATTCGACGCATCTACAGCGGAGTAAAAATGGAAGAAGATCGATAAATAAGACTATTACGAGTTACAGGTTCAAAGAATGAACAATGCAAAGCTTGCCGAGAGCTCTAATGGCGGAAGGATAAATCTACAGCGTTATGACGGTAAGATCTAATTTAATACTAAGCGGAAGATCTACTGTCTAGGGCCTAAAGATCACAAGACTCCTATGAGAAACGTATCTACGAAGAGACGAAGCTTCATTTGAAGCCCTAAATGGCGGAAGAACACAGGCGAAGCAATGGCGGACGCAGATCTACAGCGAGGAGGGTAAACGTACCAGGGACAGCGAGAATCGGCGGCGGAGAGAATCTGGTCAAGGCTCAGGTTGATGCAGCGGCCGGTCGAGGACGGGAGATCCGGCGGTCGTCGGCGGCGGTTTGAGCTCGAGCAGCAACGGAGGAGGAAGACGCAGGAAGAGGATGAAGGGAGAAGAAGATAACGAATGGAGCGGGGCAGTATTTATAGCCAGAGGTTAGATCTGAAACGACAGGAGCGAGAATCAAGGAGACAGAAATCGGATAAAGATCCCGTGATGCCTCGATCTTCGGGATAACCCTTAAAATACGCTACAGTACAGCTCACAGCGTTAAATGCGAAGATGATGTCATTGTCAGACTTTAATGATTTCGGAGGATGACGTCAGAGCCGGTTTACAAAAAGATGAAGACAGAACAGAATTATATGAGATGACGGAGATTGATATGAACAAGTTCAAATCATTCTGGGGCTTAATGTCAGGGATATGGTTAGTAGGTATAAACCGGGTATTGTAAACCGGCTTAGTTATATTGTACTTGGTTTTACTATTTTAGTAGAGACTACGGCCCATGAGATTTCAAGGCCCATGTATAGAAATACGGTTTGTAAACCGCCAAGAGATGTAACTTGAGAGATAAGAAAGAAAAGGCAGAGACCGAGGCGGACACGATTATGAGCCGGCCTCGGGACTCTGTAAACCGGACCAGGCGTCACCTCTATATAAAGGGACGACCCGGTACCGGTTCAAGGACAAGCAACAATCAATCCGTCGATACGCAGGCAAAGCGAATCCGCTCCCTGTAAACCGACGCCCAATCAATACCAAACCAACTAGACGTAGGCTTTTACCTTTTCGAAGGGGCCGAACTAGTATAAATCCTTTGTGTCCTTTGTGTGCCATGAATCCTTTCAAGCTAACCCGTGCGATGGTTCCATCATCAAGTCCGCTAAACCGGACATCTGCCGTGTTAATTCCACGACAGTAGACCTTCAAGAATATCTTTATTTCTCGCAAGGTATAATTATTTTATTATAGGTACTAACCTCGCTAATCAGATTATGATGAGTTATGTATGAAGGGAGTTTTCAAGTGTGCGAGGGAAGATGATAAAAAGATTCAGGAGTGTCAAGCGCTCAAGCTTGGGGATGCCCCCGTGCACCCCCAAGAAATATTCAAGGAGACTCAAGCGTCTAAGCTTGGGGATGCCCCCGTGCATCCCCTTCTCCATCAACATTATCAGTTCGTCTTTCGTTCCACTATATTTTAATCACTTCATGTGTTATGTGCTATGCTTGGAGCGTCTTGCCTTTAGTTTCCTTTTTAGTTTTTCATAACGAGTCGGAACTCAGCGTTCTTTATGTGGGAGAGAAACACGCTCCACTTCTACCTAGAACATTAACATAGAATTTTCATGTCTATCTTTGTTGTGTGTGTTCTTCGTCTTTTTATAGCTACTATCATGCTCTGCTCTTAGTATTCATGCTTATCTTTTTAAAGAGCTTGTGTTTTCAATGGTGAACATATTAACTAAACCATGTCCGATCATCATGTGAGATGGAGTAGTTTTCAACGGTGAACATATTATGTTGATCATATCTACTATATGATTCACACTCGACCTTTTTGTTGGGGAACGTATTATCACTACTAGAATCTGGCACTTTGCCATCTGCCATGGCAGATGGCAAAGGCATGGTCGGCGGATGGCAAAGCCTCTTAACGGGGTTAGCCCCGTTAGAAGGATAACGGCATACTTTGCCGTCTACCAGCAGATGGCAAAAGCTGCAGGCTATTTGCCAGCAGATGGCAAAGGCTGCAGGCTTTGCTGTCTGCTGGCTGATGGCAAGGAGCTTTGCCATCCGGTGGCAGATGGCAAAGAACCCAAATAGGCCA